>CM055104.1:52590293-53080019 GCA_029204225.1 Diphasiastrum complanatum | reverse complement strand
AACCTTGCCTACTCCCTGATATAGAGTAAGCCCCTCCTAGCCCAGTGTGAGGACTGGTAGCATGCTACTGCCAAGTGTCGGCCACGTGGCACTGACGTGGCCGACTGCACGTCGGGACCCAACTGGGGGCCCTATCCTGCTGACAGGGTCCCTAGGCTGTGTTAGGCCCGCCATGGCTATGGACCGTGCTGGGGCACACTACTCACACTGTCTTGCCCTGTTGGTCATGTACGCTGGACACGACCCCTAACTGTGGTATCTGACCTATCTGTGTTCTCTAGGGTTCGGCACTGGTTACGAGCTCGTAACACTCCCTCCCCCTTAAGAACCGTCTTGGTCCTCTAAGACAAAGTCTGGAAAAAATCTTGCGAAGGACGCTGCCTCTTTCCCAAGTGGCATTCTCAACAGGCTGATCATTCCACTTAACCAGATATTCTCGGTATAGAGTATGACGAGTCTGCGTCTCTCTACTATCAAGAATTTCCTCTGGTTCATGTGGAGGTTGTTGAGGATCCAATGGGAGAACTAGAACACTGTCCCCTACCAGATTATCTGATCTGGTTAAGGCTTTTCGTAACTGACTTACATGAAAAACTGGAAAAACCTTACTGCTGTGTGGGAGTTCTAGTTCATAGGTGACCTCGCCTAGTCTCCTACTGATGGTAAAGGGACCACAATACCTTGGAGACAACTAGCACACACTCCTGATTTGAGGGTTTTAGAGTCAACTGGGACTCTCAAGTAGACTTTCTCACCAGTGGAGAACTGCACATCCCGTCTGTGTGGATCTGCATAATGCCTGGCTCGATCCTGGGATTGTCTAATGCTACGCTTAGCATGTTCTATCATCTGGTTTAGGTCTTCTAAAAAGTTTCTGGCTGCTTCAACTTTTTCTTGTTTAAACCTACAGCTGTGGGTGAGCGTGGCTGAAAACCGTACATCAGCATAAATGGGCTGTATCCCGTAGCTGAATGTTTGGTACTGTTGTAAGCAAACTCTAATATTGAGAGATACTCCTCCCAATTAGTCTGCCTCTTGCTGACGTATGCACGAAGCATATCCTCCAGCACCTGATTTACCCTTTCTGTTTGACCGTCCGTCTGTGGATGGTCAGTGGTACTCATATTAAGTTTAGTATGGAGATGATGGAATACTGCCTTCCAAAAATTTCCAGTAAACTTACTGTCCCGGTCGCTGACTATGCCGGAAGGTAGACCGTACAATTTAAATAGCCCGTCTACAAACAACCTCGCTAACTCTGGAGCTCTAACGGTTGTTTTGGTCGGAATAAAATGAGCCATTTGGTCAGACGGTCAACTGTGACCCATATAGCGTCATTACCCTTTTGGGTTTTAGGCAGGCCTACTATAAAATCCATGGAGATACTCTCCCATTTACCAGCTGGTATTTCTAAGGGATGCAACAACCCTCCTGCCTTTAAACGCTCTGGTTTATTTACTTGACATTTCTGGCAACTGGTTACATACTGGTGGATGTCCTTTTTCATACTGGGCCAGAAAAATTGCCTACGAAGAAGCTCATAGGTCTTCTGTATGCCTGGGTGTCCCGCGCTAGGATTGTCATGACATTCATATAGGACCTGCTGCCTATAATCCTCTGAATTGGGGACACATACTCTATCTCTATAAAGCAAGTACTCATCCTGAATGGAATACTGTTTCCATTTGAATCCTTGAGTCAACTGACCCTCAACCACTGGGGTTTGCTTGGGTAATACAGGCTCAGAATCCTCAACGTCATCTGACGACCTATACTCGGACTCATCATCATCCTCAACGGAAGCTGCCGTATTCTTGGATAAACTGGCACCAGCCCCGGGAACTGGTTCGGGAGTCTGTAACTGTCTGTTCTGGACTGAGTTCCAGATAATAGAGAAGAATGCATCATGCTGGCATTTCCCTCTCAAGGACTCGAGTAACTCATTACGAATCTGAGTAAAACTCAGCTCGTTTATCATAGGCATTCTGCTAAGGGCATCTGCTACTGTATTGAATTTTCCACGCCTATATCTGATAGACATGTCAAACTCTTGCATCAACTCTGCCCAACGAGCTTTCCGACCTCTAAGCTCAGGTTGATTGCAAAGGTATCTGAGACTCTCATGGTCTGTCAGGACCTCAAAGTTGGCACCATACAAATAATGCCTCCAAGTCTTAAGGGCATGGACTATAGAAAAGAGTTCCTTTTCATAGGCATTGTACCTAGTCTGAGCTGGCTCGAGTTTTTTACTCTCGAACGCAACTGGTCGTCCACCCTGAGTTAGCACAGCGCCTACTGCAAAGTCGCTAGCATCTGTTTCGACCACAAATGGCTGATTGGGGTCGACGACTTTTAAGACTGGTGCTGTAGCTAAGGCTGTTTTGAGAGCATCAAAGCTCTCCTGTTGTGCAGACTCCCAAATGAACTCCTTTCCCTTCCCCTTAAGAAGATTTGTCATAGGGACTGCTATCTGAGCATATTCCTTGACAAATCGTCTGTAATATCCCGCCAGACCAAGAAAGATTTGAAGTTCCAAAATATTCTGAGGTCTCAGCCAACTGAGTATGGCTTTAACCTTATTTGGGTCCATCTTAATCCCATCTGAAGAGATAATGTGACCCAAATATGCTACTTCTTCAACGAAGAATTCACACTTGGATTGTTTAGCATAAAGCTTATGCTTTCTGAGCAGTCGAAACACCTTTCTGAGGTGTTTTAGATGCTCCTTCCTCGTTTTGCTGTAGACGAGGATGTCATCTAAAAATACGACTACAAACTTACCCAAGTATGGTCTGAGGACACTGTTCATCAAGGTCATAAAGGTAGCTGGAGCATTTGTGAGCCCAAATGGCATCACCTTAAACTCATAATGACCGTGACGAGTCCTAAAAGCTGTTTTCGAGACATCTTCCGATTTTATACGGACTTGATGATATCCCGATCTAAGGTCTATTTTACTGAAAAACTTAGCCCCGTCGAGTTGATCAAACAACTCGTCTGCCCGAGGCATAGGGTATTTATTCTTAATTGTGACTTTATTGAGGGCTCTGTAATCTACGCAAAGACGCATAGACCCCTCTTTCTTTTTCACCAATAGGACTGGTGAGGCCCATGGTGAACTACTGGTCTGAATTTGGCCTTTCCCAAGATAGTCTGTTAACTGCCTAGTTATTTCTTCATCCTCTGTTCGGCTGACCCGATACGGAGGTTTAGAAACAGGTGCTGTACCTGGTACTAGGTTTATTACATGATCTACCTCTCTGCTAGGTGGTAAACCATGTGGCAAATCTTCAGGAAAAACATCTTTAAATTTAGACAATAAAGTTTCTAATTTACTGATTTTCTGCTGAATAGAACTGGAAATAGAAACTTCAGGAATAAACTGAAAGTCACATAAGAATACCTGATGGTCTTCGTCTCCGATTAGCTGACAGAGCCCTGAACTGCAGACCATAGGGCTGTTGGGAACATCATGCTCCCCATGCAACTGGATCTCTCGGCCTTTATACTGAAAGCTGAGGGTGTTCTCCTGATAGTTTCTGTGGAGGGAAGGTCCTAAACTGTAGAGCCAATCTCTCCCGAGAACAATGTCTGTTCGATCCAGGTGCATTATCTGAAAGTTTATTTGATCTTGGTACCCCTGAATACCAAGATTTAACTTACTTACCATAGTTTCCCATATTTTTTTATCTTCACTCTTAGCTAATGAAACTATGTACCTATGCTGACTAGGTACTTCTGGTAGTTTAAGCTTTTTAACCAGGGTGTGGTTGATGAAATTATGGGTTGCCCCATCATCAACCATGACTCTTACTGACTGGTTACCAACTTTCCCATGCATACGTACTAGGTCATGCGGCCCAAAGCTGAAGGGTCTCGCTAGCATTGCAGAGGTCAGCTGGCAACAGTGTTCATGATCTTCATGATACACTTTGATCTCGGAAGCTGCCGAGTCACTGGGGAAACATACAGTCTGAACAAGATGAACTTGTTTTTTATCTTTCTTATCTTTTTTAGTGAAAGGCCCCTTGGGACACTGCCTGACTGTGTGTCCCTTGCCCATACACACAAAGCACAAACGTTCTTGTTTGGCTTTCTCAAAATCATCTGGTTTTAAGGGCTGTATGTGTGAAGGGGCGTTTCTGAGGAGCTTCACCTTTAAATTTATCTTCTTTCTTTCTTTTTAAAAATTTCTTTTTAAATTGAAAGTCTTTCTGAGGAAGCTGCTCAGAAAGTGGTTGCTGTCTCGCTCTCTTCCTACCCACTGAATCATCATAGATTTGAGCATATCTGAGAGCTTGCTCAAGGGTAGTAGGCGAGTTTCTCTGGACCTCTACTTTATATTCATCTTTGAGGCCACGGACAAATCCCCTGATTTTTTGATAGTCATCCATATTTTTAATCTTTAAAATTGCCTCTCGATACTGCGAGATATATTGGATGAGGGACTTGTCCATTACTGTTCTTTCCAGGCTTCCCAGGCTCTATCAAGTTCATTCTCTGGTAGAAATTCTCTTAGGAAAGCTTCTTCAAAAGCTTTCCATGACCGGGGAGTCTGCCCAGTCTCCTGGAGATTTAACCACCACTTATAGGCCATAGGCCCTAAAGAAAGACTGGCCTCAATTGCTTGCAAATGGTCAGGGGTCTGTTTAAGAGCATGAATGTTCTTCCATTTGCTGAGGAAGGTTTGTAGAATATCTGCATTTCTATCCTTCTCTTCCCCATTAAAAGTAGGAGGCTTTAAATCTTTAAAAACACTGGGGTGAGACCGTAAAGTCTCACCCGAAACTGATGGAAGTGGAGAAGGGGATAACTGAGAAGTGGAGGGAAGGCTTCCTTTCGCGGAGCTCAAAATCAAGTTTTTGAGTTCAGCGAACGAGTCGTCCACACTGGACTTGAAATTGGCTAATGCCAGCTTCAGTTCATCCACTTCTGTTACCAATTGGAGGAACTGCTCCTTGGTAACTAGTTCGTCGAGTTCTTCGGCGAACTGTTCCTGTTCTTCTACTTCCATGGGTTCCTTCCCTTTTCTATAAGCCAAGGCTTCTGTTTCAAGTTCGTCGAAGCCTCTCTCCGGGGGTTGATCAGGTCCCTGAGGAGTGGTCATCTTCGGAACTGAAAGAGAGCTACCTTAACTTCTGAAGGAAAAAAAGTCTAAAAGACTAATTTACAACTGTACAAGGAGGGAAAGAAAACTTAGCTCTTTCTGAGAACTGTACTTCCAAAGAAAGAATCAAGAAAAGCCCTTTCAGCTCTTCCTCCACTGCTTTCAGATCTGCTGTCCGGAAAAATCAGAGATCAAGGTACCAAGAAAAAGAAACAAACTTCTGATCGTCTTGGCCCCTTCCCTCGCTGTCTGAGGTGTATACTTTTTGCTCCAAAATTCCCGTTTTAGGACCCAAAACAGTTGCAAACTTGTGGTTCCTGCCAAAGACCTTCAGCGCTGGACCTGCACCCACGATTCTGTCTCAGATCCGCTCCAAATTCCAGAAAATTTCACTCCAAATTCGAAGTTTCCACCCAATTTGGCAGCGCTGGACCTGCTCCACGTTTTCTATATAAAATGTGCTCAAAAATCCACAACTGATACATAAAAACCAAGGGTAAATCCTTGATTTTTCAGCGCTGAGGTTCTACAAGGGATTGTGCCTCAAACAACTGTAAATTCCCAGCAAATTTCAAGGATTTGAAAGCTGTTCCTACAGCGATTTTCCTCCTCAATTCTTTCCTGAGAATCTGAGAAATCTTTCCTATCTTCTGATAGCTTTCTCTACTGCTGTCCTGAACTCCCTAGGATGGAGATGGCTCTGATACCAGTGTAATAGATCCTAACACCACAGTAGGGCAAACACTAACTGATCCACCCAACCTTGCCTACTCCCTGATATAGAGTAAGCCCCTCCTAGCCCAGTGTGAGGACTGGTAGCATGCTACTGCCAAGTGTCGGCCACGTGGCACTGACGTGGCCGACTGCACGTCGGGACCCAACTGGGGGCCCTATCCTGCTGACAGGGTCCCTAGGCTGTGTTAGGCCCGCCATGGCTATGGACCGTGCTGGGGCACACTACTCACACTGTCTTGCCCTGTTGGTCATGTACGCTGGACACGACCCTGACTGTGGTATCTGACCTATCTGTGTTCTCTAGGGTTCGGCACTGGTTACGAGCTCGTAACAGGTTGAGGGTCAGTTGACTCAGGGATTCAAATGGAAACAGTATTCCATTCACGATGAGTACTTGCTCTATAGAGATAGAGTATGTGTCCCCAATTCAGAGGATTATAGGCAGCAGGTCATATATGAGTGTCATGACACTCCTAGTGCAGGGCACCCAGGCATTCAGAAGACCTATGAGCTTCTTCGTAGGCAATTTTTCTGGCCCAGTATGAAAAAGGACGTCCAACAATATGTAACCAGTTGCCAGAAATGTCAGGTAAATAAAGCAAAGCGTTTAAAGGCAGGAGGGTTGTTACAACCCTTAGATATACTAGCTGGTAAATGGGAGAGTATCTCCATGGATTTTATAGTAGGCCTGCCTAGAACCCAAAAGGGTAATGACACTATATGGGTCACAGTTGATCGTCTGACCAAAATGGCTCATTTTATTCCGACCAAAACAACCATTAGAGCTCCAGAGTTAGCGAGGTTGTTTGTAGATGGGCTATTTAAATTGTACGGTCCAGCTTCCAGCATAGTCAGCGACCGGGACAGTAAGTTTAATGGAAATTTTTGGAGGGCAGTATTCCATCATCTCCATACTAAACTTAACATGGGTACCACCAACCATCCACAGACGGACGGTCAAACAGAAAGAGTAAATCAGGTGCTAGAGGATATGCTTCGAGCATACGTCAACAAAAAGCAGACTAATTGGGAGGAGTATCTCTCCATATTAGAGTTTTCTTACAATAGTACCAAACATTCAGCTACAAGATCATGTGATTTAGTCCCTGAGGATGAGGATTATGATTATGACGACGACGAGGATGATTGCCGCTCTCACGCTCATAGAGATCAGAGACAGTGTACCTCCCACCATCATGCTGTTACTACCAGGATTACCAGACATCCTACACAGAGGCATACTACTACTATTACACATGCACGTGCTCATGCTCACAGACGACGCCGGCAGGCTCCAACGCTTTCCCATTTTGTGGCTCGCATCACATCTTTTTACAGCATCAGCACGGTAGCAGCAGCACAGCCTTGACATCCTACCATAGATACATATGATTACTATGCACACACTCTCGCATACATGTCTATTTTAGTGTGGACTAGATGTTTTTCTTTATTACAGTTTGGAGACGTTTTTATACGCTCCCATGGTTACCACATACTTGACATGTACTTCATTAGTCTTATATGCCTTTTGGCATGGAAAAGACATTAATAAAGCTTTCTTTCTCTCTCTCTCTCTCCCTCTCTCTCTCTCTCTCTCTCTCTCTCTCTCTCTCTCTCTCTCTCTCTCTCTCTCTCTCTGTACTTTTTCTGTAGTTCTTCTGTTATACCTGGCCTGGGTTGTGTGCTTATTTCACTTCTGCTTTGTTCTACTTTCATTCGTAGCTAGTTTATAGCATTTTACAGCCACGCCCTCCTATGGATGATGCTCCCACTGTTGCTTGTACATATTTTCTTTTGGTCTTATGCACCCACGGGTGCCCAAAAGACATTAATAAAGCTTTCATTCTTTTCTTTCTTTCTTTCTTTCTTTCTTTCTTCTTCTTCTTCTTCTTCTTCTTCTTCTTCTTCTTCCTCTCTCTCTCTCTCTCTCTCTCTCTCTCTCTCTCTCTCTCTCTCTCCAGCGATCTGGCTGCTCCAGCGATGGTGATCATGGCTGCTCCAACATCTGACATGGCTGCTCCAGCGCTGATCCGACCTCTCTCTCCAGCGATCTGACCCCCCTCTCCAGCGATCTGACCCCTCACTCCAGCGATGGTGATCTGGCCCTTTCTCCAGCGATGGTGATCTGACCCCTATCTGAGATGGAGTGGATTTCTATCTGAAAAATTCCAGATTGTTCCAGTTGAGATACCACATTTTTGCAAGCCTAAACGCTAGCCTCTCTGAAGGAGGTTTCTAGCACACTTGAAGGTGATTTCCCGCGCATTAACTACTGATCTTTTAGCTCTCAGAACCAGCCAATCAGCGCATTTTTTGCTCTATCCACTATGGATCCAGCTACACCTCCCTCTGCTCTTCCTCCTAATCCTTCTACTCCTCCATTTGTATTATCTAAGGTCTCACCTCCAACTATCCCTTGCTCTATTCTGCCGAAAGACGTTCATTATCATGTAGGGCAATTGTATGCACTATTTTCAGAAGTACAAGGAGAAAATGCAATGCTCAAATTGGAGGTTCAAAAACTGCGGGATGAGATCAGCCAGCTACGAACACTATTACCATCATCTACTACGGATCTTGCAGAAACTTCTAACAAGATTTCCAACCTTGAGAAACAAGTAGAAGAGACGAAATCATGTGTAGCACTGTTCAAGAAAGATAATGGTATGATAGACTTGCCTACGAATGTTTCAATTGACTCAAGATTAGAAAGCATGTTTTCGGAGCAAGAGAAAAGAGCCAAAAAAGCTCTTAATATTATAGTGAGAGGCATCCCAAATGCTGGAAAACCTCTTGAGGAAGCTAAGGATTTACTTACCAATAAACTTTCACACTCAACTGAGGGATTTGAAACTGCTTGGAGAGGCAAGTATGACGAGAATGTTTCATTTATAAAATTCCGGTCTCTCGTACATCATAATCCTATGGTGACAGATTTCTCTTGGCACTCAGTATTTAGACCATTCCTACGGGGGAAGACCTCCAGAGGCTCAGGTGGGGTGGCATGCTTATACAGGGACCGGTATAGTCATACTCTTAAGATGGTTAAGAAAGATCCGTACGCACATTTTATATGGTTGCAGTTAACTGGGCATTCCCTAGGTTTGGCTAGAGATATCTTCTTGGCAGTATGTTATATTGCTCCTCAGAGTTCGACATTTGCAGATTATGGTGGGGACCCTTTTCATGTTTTGTCTGAGGATATTTCCATCTTTTCTCCCCTGGGATATGTACTTTTAGCAGGTGACTTTAACTCCCACACGGCCACCAGACAGACGGAATTTCATGCGATGACAGATTACCTCCAGCTTCATGCTTTGGATACAGGTTTTGAGTGGACATCTCATGATGAGGCGTTCTACTACATTTGGTGAGCAGTTGTTACTCAGGATTTCCGAGGCACATTCCTTGGTTATTCTGAATGGTTTATCACAGTGGCCAGATTCAGCAGCATTCACTTGTCATCCACATGGAGGCGGACATAGTGTGGTGGATTACTTCATTGGCTCACCAGCCTTGATTCCTCTCATTCATAGCTTTACCATTCTCTCTCCCACCCTTGCTGATCACTCGTTGCTCTTACTCTCTAATGGCCAAACCACTCCCCTTCCAACCATTCGACCCAAGACCACTACACCTCACTTTTCTTTTCGTACACATCTCATCCCAAGATACATACTCATGCTCAACACTCTTCTGTAAGATTTTCCCTTCTCCTCTCCTATTGAGCAACAGGCCAGCTTCTTGTCGTTCTCCCTTATACAAGCCGCCACCCAGGCCTTTCCCCCTAAGACATATTCCACTCATCGAAAGACCTATAACCGATGGTATGATCATGATTGTCGCGCCTTACATAAGCAGGTGGTATTCGCCATGCATCACTCTCCTAATCTTTTGGTGCAAGTACAGAAGCAGTATCGTCATGTAGTTAATAAAGAGACTCTCTAACAAGAGATGGTCAGAAGATTATAGACTCCCTTTTCTCTTCCTCCTCTCTTTTCTGGAAAATCTTTTCTAAGAAATCTTCCTTACTTTCACCTATTGATATCAACTCTTGGGTGGAATATGCTACTCGCTTATACACTATAGATGCCCCCCCTATCCCTATCACTCGACCCACTACATTCTCTCTTTTTACCTCTGACCAAATTGAATCCGCGATTAGTAAAGCCCAACCCCATAAAGCAAAAGACGTTGACTCACTTAACTCGGACTTCCTCAAACCTGTCTCCCAACTTCTCTCTCCTTACATTGCCCACACTTTTAACATGGTTGTTACCTCTGGCTTTCCCACCAACTGGTGCACGAACCTTCTCCATCTCATTCTCAAGGTTGGTGACCCAATGAACGTCGATAACTACCGCACTCTCATGATCAGTCACACGATGGCGAAGCTTTATGGCTCAGTTCTGCAGTCTATGGTTGGACCCCAGGCGGAATCAGATGAGTTATTTGCTCTTGGACAGGCTGGCTTCAGACCCGGATATTCTACTATTGATCATGCATTTGTCCTACGCTGCATCATAGACGAGGCTCGACATCGGAGACGGAGAGTATACTGCTACTTTGTGGATTTCCGCAAGGCCTTTGACTCAGTTCCACGGCACCTTCTACTTCAGCGCTTATCTTCACTTGGCACATGATATCATTAAGGCTATCAGCACCTTATATGAGAGGGTATTAGCACATTTTAGAGATGGCAGCAGCTGGTCACCTTTTATCCAAAGCACAATTGGGTTCAAGCAGGGATGTCCACTGTCTCCCACTCTTTTTGCATTGTACATTGATGATCTAGAGCGGATCATCAAGGAGGAGGGTGGTGATTCATGTCCACTTGCTGATGTTATTATTCCTATCCGACTGTATGCGGATGATGTGGCATTGCTATCCTCTATAGCCTCTGGATTACAGCGACATCTTGTTGGTCTCTATGGTTTTTTGCTTAGTGTGGGGCTTGACGGTGAATATTGCTAAGACCAAGGTAATGTTGTTTAACACTAACCAGCAGCATATGAGAGATGACGCATTTTATTATGATGGACAGCAGTTGGAGATTGTTACCTCATACACCTATCTAGGTGTACTATCCACCGGTCCCTTACTAACTTTTCGCTCTACTGCTCTATCTCTCCCGCGTAAGGGGCATGCTGCCTTGGTACATATGGAGAGAGTGTCTTATATGTACTTGGGTGTTCTATTCAGTGGTCCTATTTTTTATATGCGGCAGGCCTCGGATCGCCTTGGGAAGGGACACGCTTCCCTCATCTAGCTTGAGAGATTTTGTTTCTGGAGTTATATTCATGATGCTCCTAGTAAGTGTCGTCTCTTTGACACTATGGTCACTCCTACAACATTATATGTGGCAGATGCTTGGTGTACAAGTATTACCTCCTCGGATTGGTCTCGTATATCTCGGCTCTAGAGACCATGCTATCTCGGATGATTAGGGCTAAGGCCTCACTCCCACACTAGAACATCACTGCTAAGTTTATTGTTCCTCCCATTTTAGTGGATGCCCTTTTTCAGCTCATTATACATATCCAAAGAGTATTGACTCTCACTTTGACAGATATTCCTAGCTTGCAATTACATCCTCGAGATTACTATATGATCTTGGAGTTCATTTCCCATGGTATTCTCAAGCTGCACGCCTCTTGAGCACATTTGGTATTCCAGTTTCTGATCTCCCAGCAGGCACTCATGAGCACATTAGACGATCTATTTATCGAGCCTATATCTAGCATATTTGGCAGGGACAGTTGAGCATTAAGCCAAATTTCTATCGGACATTTTTTGGAGCTTGATTTTGGAGCTTGGGTAACGTCCATAGGGGTGTCCATGGCAAAAGCAGTATGTAACTAGAGGAAAAACGGAGAACAACGGTATTAAAACCGTTAAAAACTGACAACTAGAGAAGAAGGGCTCAAGAAAACAAGTAAGCTTGAGCACAAAGGAACTCTACAAGCAACTTTGAGAATGGGGTAGAGGAAAATGAACGTACTTCCTTGACCCCCTCCCCCAAAGCTCTTCCCCTTTCCTCATGCAAAAAGGACAAGTGAGGCCCAAAATAGGCCCCAGGTGTCCTTTCTAGCTCCTTCTCACCATGTGGGGCCACCTCAAGGTGTCACCTGGCTTGGCCCATGGACTCCAAAAGGATTACAAAAGTTAGTTAAAGCCCCTTCTCCCACCTCCAACTCCTACGTACCAGAGCTCTCTCCAAGACTTTGGAGATCTGCAGGTACAAACAGGGAGGAGGTGAGAAGTACGAACTCAAAGGACAGCCTCACCAAGATTTGGTTTAGTTGCTTCTTTTAAGTAAAAAGAATTCATAAGGTTCCTTAAGACTTTCATCTTAAAGCTTATAGTTCAACTTAGGAATCAATTTTCAATTTATAAGATTTGTTTACAAAGCTTTTAATCAAATCCTTCTCCTAGGAGGGCGCACCTCACACGGTCCATTCCAGGGCAACGAAGTACAAACAGGTTGGGGGGAGGAGTACACAATATCTCTCCTCCCCCCTCCCTCCATAAAGAAAAAGACACGACCACGGACAGCGCGCTGCCTGCAGCGCTGCGGTGGTCAACAAGTACAAGGTAGGGGAGATATTAACTACTCCCCTTTCCCCCTTTCTCTGCCAGCAGCCAGATCGCGGAGAAACCCCGCGGCTTCAAACCGTACCCTACCAAAGAGCAGGGAAGGGAATTATGATCCCCCCCCCTCCCCAACGTCTTTAAATATGCAGATACAGCCATGGCAGGACCACAGTTGGTTCTGACAGCCCGTACCCACGGCAGATCTCTCCCTTTCTTTGTTCTTGTTATATTATTTTTCTTTTTTTTGTTTGAAAGGAAAATTTTAGAGTACGGTTGCTAACAGATACCTCAAAGCTAACTTAAAAAATTTCTTATAAGCTTTGGGCTATAGTTTTCTTTAAGTTTATTATGTTGCCACAAATTTAACCCTTTCAAAAATCATTTAAAACGAAGGTTAAAAATATCAACCAGCCACATTCCTAATAAAGGAATACCCAACCGCAAAAAGCCATAAAGGGAACGTGTGCACCTTGTAAAGGAAATCGGCTGCTCTGATACCAAATGTTACAACTCCCATGACTGCACACCCCATACGAGTGACGATGCACCGTATCCGCCCCATCCATAGGGTCACAACCGACCCACCCCCATGCACTGGAGCTATCGACATAATCATGCTAGTCGAGCCTCCTGTGATAACTGGCGTCCCATGCCACCAGCCATCCTGGAGATACATCTTGGCTAATGCACGTGCTCTCCATCCACCAACTCCCGGGTAGACTGAGTGAATGGAAAGAGGGAAACCCCACCACTATATAGGCATAGCATAGTGGGTCCCATCAAGCACGGTCCTGCCGGCGACACGTGAACGTGTGGCACCTAAACATGTCGATAACACCAGACCTGCATCATGCCCCTTGTGAGGCCATCACTGAAGGGCGTACCGTTATGGTACATAACAATAGCGGGATTTTTTATAATGGTTATAAGGCCCAATTTAGCCAAATAAGGCCCCAAACTCATACTAGAGGCACAAAGGACCACTATAACATGAGACTTAATACCATACTTTAGAATTAGGCTTGATCTCTTGAATGGCATTGATTTGGTTACATTTGGTGATGATTTCAAGCTTTCTTGGATCATTATTACTTATTTCTTGAGTCTTTAATTTAGCACTTTCTACTAGTTTCTTGAAGTTCTTCACATTTTGATGCTTTTAACATTGTTTGAATGCAATAAAATCAAGTTTGGCATATGACAATGGATTACCATGGGTAGGGACTCAAAAGATGGATATGATAGTGCTAGTGTGGTTCTCACAACACAAGAATGACTATGGATTAACGATAAGGATGGGCAGTTAGTCTGATGTTCTCATAAGTGTTGTAGCTTGCATGGGTTTACCTTCGGTTGGATTTTGAAGGCCTATACCAATACTATTAGAGCTAGCCCATGTGGGATAAATCCAAAACAAGAGAAGGTCATTATGAAAGAAAAAATTAAATTGGAGTTTGTTACGAACGAGTCTTTCAGGATAGTAATAAGTATCATACCTTTTTGAGCTAATTTTACTTTCAGCATGTTTTAGGAATTCTATGTCTTGAAGATGCTTGATATGCATGTTAGTTTTTATGTGAACCTAACTATTCATGTATGATCTAATAGCTTTGGCATGATGATGATTCCATGCCAAATTTTGATATTATCATCAAATTTTATCCATGCTATTATATACTAATGATACTATGATAGATGTTGTAGTTTACATCAGTTGAATTTTGCTGCATCTCATGCAAACTCGTGGGTGCTCTTAATTGAGGAATACGCTAGGTATGCTACCGATTGTGGTGATTATCATGAGATCACATAAAATTAAGTTTCTTTAGAATTTGATGTGTATGAGCTATCAACAATTTAGCGATTCTTGAGAATAATAGCATGCGATGATAGCTTAGTAACAAGCTACGCTAACAATTAATAATATTATGCATACACGATTTTGTCAACTTCATGGACATGATTTGTCCAAAGTTTCTTACAAAAGTTGTTGCAGATCTAAGGCAAACACAGTGAACTCTTTTATATCAATCCATGCATGACCATCATCTTTAGATAAGAAAATATGAGCACATTGCTCAGACGTAAGGAGAGACTGTATAGGAATAAAATGTGCTTGTTTGGAAAAATGATCAACCACAACAAGACAAGTGTCATGCCCATGCTGTGAAGAAGACCTGAAATAAAATCCGTGGATATATTGGTGCGTTGACAATGTGAACAATGGCTACTGATAGCTTAGGTAGATCTCCAAATAAGGTTTCCAAAAACATAGAATTTCCTTACAAGAAGCTCAAGATTCCAAACTCACAATCTGAGAAATTGGAGATCCCTAGCCCCTATGTAAACTTAACATGGCAAATATCTAGAACTTTTCAAATGCGTAGGGTTCCAAAGTTAGGATTTGTAACATTACCCATCGAAAATAGTCTTATCTATTTATAGGAGTCAAAAATAAAAAAAGATAATACTTAGATCACAATAGATCGCAGGAACTTATGTGACCAAAAATAGAGAAGTAAGGACTGTGTAACATATGTTCATGTGTGTGTGGTGTGTGTGTGTGTGTGTGTGTGTGTGTGTGTGTGTGTGTGTGTGTGTGTGTGTGTGTGTGTGTGTGTGTGTGTGTGTGAGAGAGAGAGAGAGAGAGAGAAAGAGAGAAAGAAATTGTATTAATGTCTGTTGGGTGCGCAAGGGCACATAAGACAGAATGAATAAGTACATATCTCGTATGATCACTGTCCATGTCGGACAACGTAAAAAAAAAACGCTAGTCTAAGTGGAAAAGACAATATAGAACTCTCTCTAGCTAGGTAAAGACACATCCAATATAGAATCATAAAAAGCATATAAAAGCAAATATACAAGAGCTTAACCTCCAGCTCTAAAGAGGGTAGAGGTGCAAGAGCTTAACCGCCTGCTCTGCTGAGGAAAGTACAAGGATAAATATCAATCTCGAAAAAAGCGTCTGATATCCATGGGAACTGTGAGCTGTGATCGAGGAGCTCTGCTAGCTCTAGAGGCGCGTGTAGATCTGGCAAGAGGTGGTGGCTGAGCACGCTGGGCCTTCACCCTCACCGATATGACTGCCTCATCATCTGATACGTCATCGCGCTCCCGCTACTGAAAGAAGTTCGTAATGAGATGCTGGCCAGAATCAGTAATACTCTCCGATGGTAGCAAAGAGGCTCTCAACATAAGCATCTCTCGTAGTAAAAGGCCGACACATCTGGGATCCTGATACTCCAAAAAGGTACTGAGGGTAATCGGGATGTCTCGATATAAACAATGATATCGGCCACGTATCTCATAGTATGTAGGGCATATGAAGATAAAATGAAACTATCCTCCACTACACCCAATGTGCATACCTAGCATATCCGATGCTCTCTCAAAATGCCTGAATATCTGCCTATCTCAATAGCAAGCTGATGCGAAGAGACTCGTAACTGTCCCAATCTGTATCGGAGCCCAAAAGAAAGAGGAAGAGATAGATATAAAGGTCTAATAGGAAGTCCCAAACTGTCTCTGCGTAAGATATGTGTGCCATAAAAGGTAAGCTTGACTCTCTCATGATCAGGACGATCCCATACTATGTGACAATATCTACGATACAACTGTTGTCTGATAAATGCATGAGTTCCCTGTGGGAGATCCAGCATCGAGAAGCCCCATGACTGAAAGAAAGCCACCACATCACCGTACCAAGAAGATCTAGCCTGCTATCCAGCTATAGTCTGAGAAGAAGTAAGCGATGCCATCACGTATCTGTGAGTATCCATGGTCTCAAGTCGATGTAGAAAGGTAGCAATCTGAAACATAGCCTTTACCACCATGGGGAGTGAGGCGAACTCCGCTAAAAGAATCTCATGAGGAACTGATGGCTTCGCACGAATCATCCTCCCTAACATGGTGATCTGCAGGCGAGTGATGTCTCTCCAAGTACCCTGAGATATCCCTGGGCACCAAACCTCTGCCAAGTGCATAGCCACTGGTGAGACCACCGTAGAGAAAAGGTGGTCTCTAGTAGCAGGATCATGGATATGGTAAGAAGTACACACTCTCTCCATATGTACCAAGGCAGCATGCCCCTTACGCAGGCGAGATAGAGCAGTAGAGCGAAAAGTGAGTAAGGGGTCAGTGAATAGTACACCTAGATAAGTGTATGATGTAACAATCTCCAACTGCTGTCCATCATAATAAAATGCGTCATCTCTCATATGCTGCCGATTAGTGTTCAACACCATTACTTTGGTCTTAGCAATATTCATCGTCAAGCCCCACACTAAGCAAAAACCATATAGAGCATCAAGATGTCGTTGTAATCCACAGGCTGTAGAGGATAGCAATGCCACATCATCCGCATACAGTAGGATAGGAATAATAACATCAGCCGCTCAATAAATCTATTGCAACAACAGATTGTTGACATGCTCTCTAAGCATGAACGGGCGGAGACCGAGTTGCAGGCTATGTCCCAATCTCGGCAAGCACTCCTCAACGCGATGTTTACCCCGGAGTTTTTCATTGGGGAGAAAAAGGACAGACACCAGGACGGGGTCTTGGCTTGATTGGTGGACATCTCATTTTTCCATGCACGATCTGCCAGACAACTCCCGGATCGCAACTGCCATTATGTTTTTACGCGGAAAAGCGTACTCATGGTGGCAGGATCTTAAGGAGCATGCTACAGTCCCATCTACTTGGGATGACTTCCAGGTAGCCTTTAAGGCCGCCTTTATGCATGTCCTTGATGATTTTGAATATTATCATCGATTTGCAACTTTGCAAATGGGGACGAAACCACTGGATGTCTACTTGCAAGACTTCCAAGAGGCAGCCTCGCGGTTTGTTAACCGCATTGACGGAGTTCTCCTTAAGCTGCATTTTATATTAAGCTTGCCCAAAGAATATCAGTTGGAGGTCCGCCGTAATCAGCCACAATCCCTTGAGGATGCCGTCCTTTCAAAAAGGACAAAGAGAGAGTTGTTGACGAAGCTTCCCCTTCGGGAAAGAAAAAGAAGCACCCTCAGTTGGAGAGAGTTGACTTTGACAAAGCAAAAAAAGTGGCGGGTTGTGTTTTTCCTGCATGGAGAAGGGGCACCTTTCAAAGGACTACCCGAAGAAACGGAAGAAAGGAGGCCGCTCTTTTAAGGCTCCAGGTAACTCTTCTATTTCTTGTATTGATGTATCCTTTACGGATGAAACTGTTTGTAGCAATTGTTGTTTTAAAACTGCAGTGTTTGGACCTCACGACCTCAATCGTATGAGTGGGTTCGTAGGCAGCCAACCTGTGAGTATTTATTTGACGACGGTTCTACTCCCAATTTTATTAATGCTAAGTTGGTGCAGAAGTTGCAGTTGGCAACCGCACCAAGTGACCACAAGTATGTGGTTAGGATGGCAGCTGGTGGGGAGCAGCAGGTCTGGGACCACTTTGTCCCCCACGTGCCGTTGAAGATTCAGAACTATGTAGATAGCTTGTCTTTTCAAGTTATGAATCTTGATAAGGTAGATTTAATCCTAGGCAAAGAATGGTTTTATGCTAGGAATGAGTATTCAAAGAAAGATTATGTTTCTCATAGTATATCTTTCTTGCATAATGGCTCTTTGGTTTGTCTTAAAGGAGATGAGCCTGATCTACCTTTTGTAACTGCTCATGAGGCTAATCAATGTATTTTGGATTCTGAGTATCATTAAAGCAGAAAGACTCAAAGCAGCTGGTCTGCTGTTACATCCGTTGGCAATTCCCAATAAGAAGTAGGAAAGTATATCCATGGATTTTGTGGTCGGACTTCCTAAGTCTGGGAAGGGTCACGATGCCAGCCATTTGGTTGACAGGCTTACCAAAATGGCGCAATTTATTCCAACAAAAACCATTGTCAAAGCTTCAGAACTTGCTCAATTCTTCGTTGAAAAGTTGTTCAGGTTGTATGGTTTGCCGAACGATATTGTTAGTGATCGTGATTCCAAGTTCACTGGCAAGTTCTGGCAGGCAGTCTTTGAAAGACTGGAAACTACTTTAAGTCTATCATCTACGGATCACCCAGAAACCGATGGTCAGACCGAACATGTCAACTAGTCGATGGAAGATATGCTTCGTGCATATGTTTCCAGGCAACAATCAGATTGGGAAAAGTACCTCCCAATGGTTGAGTTCACATACTATTTAGTATGAAGCATTCTGCCACTGGTTTCAGTCCTTTTATGCTCTTGTACGATTGGCTTAGGATCGAGCCCAATTCTATGCTAACCGAAGCCGTGCTCCTCGAGAATTTGAGATTGGTGATTGGGTGTATCTTAGAATCCCAAAAGACTGTAAGACACTTCGAACGAGGAAATGTCCGAAGTTATCTCCACGTTTAGAGGTCCTTTCAAAGTTCTTAACAAGATTGGTAGGGCTGCGTATAGTAGACTAGAACTCCCTGTTGGAACTAAGGTTCATCTTGTATTCCATGTTAGTCATTTAAAGGAACGACTTGGTGGAAAAGATGACCTGATTCCCACAAATGATCTAGTGTTATTGGAGGATTTGACTGCTTTTGTACCCCATGAACCAAAAAGGATCATGGATACCCGACAACATCAGCTGAGAAATCGTTTGATTTCTGAACATCTGATTCGTTGGAAAGGTAAGTCAGATGATGAGGACACCTAGGAGAGGGAAGATGACTTGGATTCCCTGGTTTTTTCCCATAGAAGAAAGTTTTTATGGGGGAGGGAATGTTATGTACCATAACGGTACGCCCTTTGGTGACGGCCTCACAAGGGGCATGATGTAGGTCTGGTGTTATCGACATGTTTAGGTGCCACGCGTCACCATCCTAGGTGGTCACGTGTCACCGGCAAGACTGTGCTTGATGGGACCCACTATGCTATGCCTATTAGTGGTGGGGTTTCCCTCTTTCCATTCACTCAGTCTACCTGGGAGTTGGTGGATGGAGAGCACGTGCATTAGCCAGGATGTATCTCCAGGCCAGGAGATGTATGCTAGGGAGAACCGAGGGTGATGGCTGGTGGTATAGGACGCCAATTATCACAGGAGGCTCGACTAGGCATGATTATGTCGATAGCTCCAATGCATGGGGGTGGGTCGGTTATGACCCTATGGATGGGCGGATACGGTGCATCATCACTGGTATGGGGTGTGCGGTAACCTTCAAGGCAGTCGAAGATTCATGGGAGTTGTAACAACTGTTTAAAAATATAGCGCGATTGTTCAAGCCTTCTTACTAACTATCCTAATAATTTAGTCCTATTCTAACTTAGCACCATGGTTATATTTGGCAATACTTGTAGTTGAGCACATGGGCTAATTACATGCGGGATGTGACATCCATAACGCATCTCTAAGCTAGAAATGCCAAACCCAAGTAATAGACTCTCTTAGACTTTGACCCATATTGACAACATTGCATTGATCCAATGGATGATAGCACGCATGGCGCCTTGACTACAGATATATATTGATGACATTCGTGCTTTTGTCATATGCAATACACCGGTTATAGACTACTCGACCTACTCGACCTACTCGTTCTATCAAGGTCTTGAACCAGCCTAGTCGACCAACTAACAATTTGGCAATTGAACTTGGAAGAATCAAAAGCAACAGCCCCCTGGTAATTTGATTCTAAACCACCCAGTCTGAGTACCTTCTAAGTTCTATGTTCTAGCAGGCAATCGGGCCACTGGTCACCCTTGCTTTAGTTAGTCCTTCAACCACTCTAAGCGCATGCAGTCCATCGATTGCCTTAACCCTCCCATCAAGTAAACCGTCTTTGTCTACCTGAAGCAGTTAGTCCGATGAACACTTGTTACACGTTGGTATATCAACTCATGGGATACGCAACATAATGGCAGGTTAAATACATTCAATACAAATTATTTATGGAACTGCTATGCCACCACGACATATTATTATAATGAACATTCTCAAGTGAGAAGTTCGAAGAAAGAAAAGTCAAACGTGCACAAATCTGTGAATGACGGACACTCTGACAGTATTTGTCAAATAGCAGTCTCTAAGAGCTGAAGTGTGTTAAAATGCTTGTCAACAACGTGTTAACGACGGCAAAGGGAGGCTTCATAACAATTTCATGCTAAATAACGACACCACGGGACAAGAAGATGGATTTGAGGACAGTGCAGTAAGGCATTGCAGGATAAGTAGTCCTCATGGAAAGCGATTTTCCTTCGCAAAAGATTTCGCATACTTGCAGAGGCAAATTTACTCACAAATATGTCCAGCAGATACTCAACCATGTCCACATGTAAGGAAATCGTTCGTCTTCTGTCATTCACATCTTCAAATAGCATCTATATTTAAGCAGCATCACTTGGTGCGTTTCTCCTACAAGCATTTATAATAGACAATTACAGTTCATGAGAACACTCAAATTCAGGCAAGTCAGTTGTGGAAAGCAACCGAAGAGAGCAGCAAATGATTCTTTTCAGGGGAACAAATCTAGAGACACGTTTTGCCTAGTGCCTTAGTTCTGATCAATTTTTCTACATGTCTTACTGCCCGAAAGTCCCTAGTCTTTGGCCATTGTATAGACTTAAAAAAAACAGAGTTATGCTAGCTAGCTACATAATATAACGTAATGTAGATTTATGTTCATAAATTTACATTTCTCAATCTTCTAGAGTTTTTGATATATTTTGTATAATTTTTACTCCTGTCGAAAGAGAGAAGGAAAAACTCAACGAAGCGTGATCGAATGACTGACGATATAGAGATTGCATTCCGCTGCAGGAATAGACAAATAATGCATATTCCTGCAGGCTGAGGCCCTGATGAAGTATTATTTCAGTGCAAGGTAGTTCAGTGAGACGGCAGCACTCTCAGACCTTTTGATGCCTTCTCTGATGAAACATTTGCTTGTGCGTGACAAATTCATCAACCAGTATACGATATGTATGCTTACTGATGTGCTATCCTTACATTATCCTGGTTACGACACTGCTCCAAAAAGACTGAATATTCAGCATCATAAATAACATAGAAAGTCCACCAATGAACGACATCCCACTGATGTCATAACAAATAAAAGAATCACGTATTGAAGAGAAATACCGTACTTTCATAAGACCGAGTGTACGAATGAACGAGACGTTCTTGTTTCAGGAAATCTTTCCTTGCTGCTGCTGGTGCTCGCTTCCTCATCTCCTTTTGTTTCCCGTTAACCTCCCTCCTGCATGCATACAGATCGACGCTCATCAGATCAGATATACTGGACCGTAAGCCTGATCGGCTTTCTTTCTTCGTCTCTCTCGAGCAAGAGAGCTTCTAAGGGACGTGCCCCCTCAAAAAGGGACTGCCCCTTTCTCGGCCTTAAAGGGCTGCCCAATTTGAAGCCCACTTGTAGGCTAGTATCCCTTATCTCTATTAAGGGCACATTTCCATGCTTGCCCATTCACCCAAGAAGTTGACGTAAATTAAAACCATGGGTAAATTTAGGTGCTGAAGAGAACGGGTGAACCCGTTCAGCTAGGAAATATTGACAATGCACCTGAGGGAATGGGGCACTTTTGAAACACTTTTGAGGAGTATTGCAAAAGGAAAGCCCCCACTTGAGGGCCTTTCACATTTTTTAGACATGAGGGTGGTAGCCCAAAGCCGCTTCACAGCAAAGAAGACTTGAAGGTGGTCTTTCCTTGCATAAAGACTAATCTTATTTTTTGATAACATCACAACTTGTTGAAAGTTACCTTAATACAACAACCAATATCGTAAGAAGTGTTGTTTCAACTAAGATTATGAATGCGATTTTAAGCACATATAATGACCTAGTATGTTTGTTTAACATCATCTCATCTCACCCACGCATGGCCAAGCAATTGAACTTACATAGATAAGCCCAATCCAACAAGCATGCTACACCACCACACCACATGATGACCGAGCCCATAAATTATGAGTGAAAATTGTTAACGAAGTTATCTTGCATGAGATTTACTGAGAAGTTGAGTATGAAATGATAACAAAGTTATTCTGCATGAGAATAATTCTCCAAATCCATAAGGTTTCCTCTCAGCAATGATGGAAGCTCTTATCTCATACAACATTAAAATTTTGTCACATAAGCACTCCTCCAAATACAAGGAGAATTTGTGGACGTCTTTACAACCTTTATACAGGTGAGTTGAGGAAGAGTTAGAGCTTAAGAGCAAAGGAGCATAAATGTCTTAAGAGCTTGAAGAGTTTAAAACTAGAAGGCTATATGCACATGTAAATCCAATACAGGTTGGAGATTAATAACAGCCATGCCCAGCTAAAAGTTGCAATGAAACATGTTTGGCAGGCAGGCAACCTACGACAAAAGTTGGTGAATTTGCGCACGTGTTGTTTGGCAGTCACATGTCGACGAACAAGCATTGTGCCTACTAAATAGGCTACACCAAAATTTGTGCATATAATCACATCACATGCAACGTGTTATTTTTATCACTTACAATGCATTGGCATTGTGTACACACAGGTCTATAATGTCAAGCAAAATCTAACTCAAGTGGACAAGGCTCCAAACAAGTAAGTGGAGCATTAGGTGGGGTTTGTCAAGCAATTATAAATTGATATGATTCTAAACTTTGAGACTTCTATACTTCTTATAACGAAAACATAGCATCATTGAGGCTAAGTCAATAGGTTATGGCTAAAACAAAAGCACAAACATCATTATGGTTTGGTGCAGTACCTAGTTGATATCATCTAAACATTTATAGATAATAGTTGACAAAACTAAACATTTATATTTGACGGAGTGGTATTAGGATTGTTAAAAGATGCAATAATAGACTTATTGAAAAAATAGTGAGCCAATTTTCTAAAAGTAGATAAGCCATTGACAAAGAGAAAACCAACATTCCAATAAGAGATCAAAGAAGGATAAAAATAAGGGATACATGCCCTTAAAATTGCAAGGGATATACTGAAGAGCTTGTATGAGACGGTAAATCAGTCACGGATCTTGTTCTTGACTAATAAGCTTCACACGTTGAAGATGGGTACAGGTGAATCTGTAACGGACTATTTTACTCGAGTGAAAGATCTAAGAGAGCAACTTATTGCAGTTGGAGAAAGTGTTCAAGATTCAATATTGGTATCCATTGTACTTAATAGTCTACCTTTGGCCTATCAGGACTTTGTAATGATGCTATCGTTAAGAGAAACGAGGCTTTCTTTCGATGAGCTAAATGCCATCTTACTTCAGGAAGAAATGAAACGACAGAATATTGTAAACAGGGACTATTTCAAGGAATGGGCATTCCTGGCAAAGAAGCAAGGCAAAGTTCCAAGAAGGGTGGCAAAGGGAAGAAGAAGAAGAAAAAACAGCAATATGGAGGAGAATCAATCAAATCGGTCAAAAGATGGAAAGAAAGTGATTCGAAAGTGATTCGAAAAGGAAATTGTTTCATTTGCAGAAAATCTAGACATTATGCAAAGGAGTGCTGGCACAACAAGTTCAAGAAAAAGCAGGATGGAAATTTTGTTGAAGAAGAAGAAACTTCTAATGCAAAATTGAGTGTTTTAGATCTTGAAGACTATGAGTTGTTTTCGGCATCGGCATCTTCTAGTAGTGCCTTGTCGCAGGAAGAAGACTATTGGTTTATTGATTCAGGAGCTTCTAAGCACATGACACCTAGGCGAGACTGGCTATCTAATTTTCAAAAATTAGATGATGGGTCAAATGTGAAGTTGGGAGACAACTACACATATGATATAAAGGGAGTTGGAAAAGTACAAGTACAACTACCTTCAGGGAAGATTGGAAACATAAAGGATGTGCTTTATGTACCAGGGATCAAGTAAAACTTGCTCTCAATATCAGCTATTGCAAACAACACATGGTGGTGCAATTTGATGAACAACTGTCTCTCATCAAGAGGAAAAATGATGAAGTAGTAGTTGAAGGCATACTTACAGGTTGGTTGTATAAACTTCAAGCTCAGGTGGTGGATCATCATGCAAGTGTTGCGGATATTGAATCATTGAGTAAGTTATGGCATGAGAGGTATGGACATCTGAATTACAAAAGTCTACAAGTCTTGAGAAAATTTAACATGGTTATAGGTCGCAAAAAATGTTCTAGAACTTCTTCATACAGATTTGTGTGGTCCTATGAAGACTCAATCTTATGGGGGAGCAAGTTACTTTATGGTGTATGTGGATGACTATTCTAGGAAGACATGGATCTATCTTCTGAAGAATAAGGGTGAAGCTTTCAAATATTTCACATGGTTTAAGACACAAGTGGAGAAAGAAACAAATAGACAAATTAAGATACTTCGCTCGGACAAAGGGGGAGAGTATCTTTCTACGCAAGGATCATGGTATAAAGAGACAATTTGCAAATACGGACACGCCTCAACAAAATGGAGTTGCGGAAAGAAAAAACTGGTCCATAGTGGAAACTGCGAGGAGTATGCTCAAGAGTAAAAATCTTCCAAATATGTTTTGGGGTGAAGCAGTTAAGACGGCGGTTTATCTTTTGAATCGAAGTCCTACAAAGGTTGTAGAGAATCGAACTCAAGAGGAAGCTTACACGGGTCGGAAGCCAGATATAAGTCATTTGAGAGTGTTTGGAAGTATCGCTTATTCTCACATAACTAAGGATTCAAGGAGAAAATTGGATTCTAAGGCGACAAAATGTTTATTTCTTGGTTATGATAATCAAGAGAAGGGATACAGGTTATATGACTTGGAGGGTAAGAAAATAATCATAAGTAGAGATGTAATCTTTGATGAGGAGGCAACTCATAAAGATATAGAGATATATTTTGATAAAGATCAAGATAGTGGAATTCCTATATTATGTGACAAGTTATTACAGGAACCTAAATTGTTTTTATCGGTCTAGAATTAGATTTAGAACTATCCATAGTAAAGTTCTTAATAGTAGAATTTATATACATTTGTTAATAGTTGAACTTTTTATTTTGATCCCTCTAGGCTATCCCTAAGATATGATACAACAAATCAAGATATTTCATCTCAAACTCTTGAATAAGGACATTATTAATCTCAATATCACTACTACTTGTAAGTACAATGTCATTCACATAAAGTAGAAGGAAAGTGATATTGGTCCCATCCATTTTGTAGTTTAATGAATAATCATACATAATCTATATCCATCAAATATAGATGAATGGGAGCCAAGTGGATCTCTTGCAAGTGTGTTAGATGTAGTACACACTGATATTGGACTGTTGCAATATAGAGGTAGAACTGCAAAAGATCTTGCTGATTGTGGAATCTTTTCTTATGAATCAATGTACATTCCTGATATTATTATTGTTTTGGGAAAATAGTCCCAATTCCATTACCTAGTTTTGGAAGTGATGAATGAGTTGCTCCTGATGCTGCATTATGATAATCATTTCATTGCAAGCTATATAATGATATAAAAAATTCATTAAAGATAAGCACGAGTTCAAAAACAGTCCGATTAAGTTGGTTTATTTCTTTGAATATATTTGTGGATTTCTTTTCAAGTGTCAATGTACACAAAACCCCAACAATGTTTGTATGCAAAAATTTATCAGATAGTTTATTATTTGAACTTATGGATGAAGGCTGGGACAAAAAATCAGATGGAGAAATAGAATGCAAAATTAAAATGTCTTCCATGTGCTTTCGCTATCAAATGGAAAAGCAAATGTTGAGCTTATGCTTCCATTATCAAAGATGAAAAAAAATCAGAAGTAAATGGGTGCCACTCAATTAAGACTTGGAAGCCAATGGACATTCTAAGAAAAAAATATTTGTAATAATATACAATGATGGACTTTTGACATGTGTTGAGGTGGAAGATGATTGGAGCTGTTGCTCCTACAAGATGATATACTTTCAAACTTCAAATTCATTTCAAATGGTAAACTCGTAAGTAACTGTAAACACTCTATTCTTTATGTATAATTTCTTTAAAAAATTGCTTGTATAATTTTTATACTAAATGTAACATACTTCGTGTTAAATATGCAAGTATGTAAAAGACATGAGCTCGAGATCAAATGTAGAGATACAACTGATGGAAGAACACTGAGATTTACTACTACAAAATACATGTCCATCATCGTTACTCAAGATGAAAACAAGAATCTTGTTTTTTATCAATCTAGAAAAATTGCAATCCAGCATTGTACAATGGACACAACTTGATTGTAAGAATCTATAGTGATATCAATAAAAATCCCATAAATGGGTTGTTTATATGTAAGATTGTATCTCCTTTTTTGGATGGTAATATATACACATTTACAATTGAAATTCTATTTAGTAAATTTATCTTTGTTTTCTATATCAGTATCATGAGCTGTCAAGGCAACAATCTCCTATCTTGTAATTTTGCCTTCCTTTGTATTAGGAAGGACTTCTATGTCTCTTTGATCGTATATGATAAGATCTGCATCCTGAGCAACCTGAAAGGCTGTTAAGGTAGGAGCAGCATTCTTTACAACACCTTCAAGCTCAGGCACAAAACTTACACATTTTGTACAAAAGTTTTGATCAACTGTTGCCTCAATTTATACACTTTGTCGGGATTGTACAGCTCAAGAGTGAACTATCATCACAAACCAGGTGAATGAGTAAATAACTAACAATCACACTAAAGAAATAAGAATTAGAATGAAAAGAACAACAAATGAACAAAATATTACCTTGTCAATATCGGCATCGACTTGTACATTGTACCACTCAAAAATGAGCTTTGTATTGTACTGGACAAACCAAGCACAACTAAAAGCATCCTTTTGATGTACAGACTGCAGATATTGAATGAAAATTATTAATATCATGATATACAATTTATTCATGCTATGACGATAAATTAAAAAAAAAAAAGATGCATATCAGCGATAAATTGTATATACCTTGAGAGATTTAATAGTTATCTCTCCAATAGAAGTTGCCATTGCCAATATTTCACGAATGACAACATACTGTATAGGTAATTATTAATATTGATGAGGGACACATGGGGGTTTACACGTGGACTAATCGGACAATGACACGTGTCATTATGCTCGTGACAATTGTCGCATCAATAATTATATGTATGGGATAGTATTCTTAATGAATCAAACAACAACATGTGTCATTTCGATTCATTTCCACACGTGCGAAATATTTTTTTTTATATATACAGCATTCCAGACGCGAATTTTTACAAGAATTTTGTGATTTCTACGCCGGATATCGATTTCAAGTGCACTAATTCTACCGTTTGTCCTCTGTTCGTGCGTCCGCGCCCAAAACCGATATTGCTATCTTGGATATTGCTTTCAAGCGCGCGTTCTCTTGCAGATTTCCATTGACCATTGTGTCCACGTTTAAAACTGATACTCGGTTCCTTGATATCGGTCCCGAGCGCATAGTGCTTTACAAAGTGATCCAACCTTCCATTTTGCGGCTGAAACCGATATCCAAGCCTTGAATTTATAAGTTTGTCAAAAATTTTCTTTCTGTAATTTTGTTTTTTAGAAATGTCTAATTTTGATTCCAGTTTGTTATTTTTTTTTTGAATTTGATATTAGTGGCAATATAGAGTATTTTAAGTCACTTTTTTCTCTTTTTCTTTTTGTTCTTCCTTCTATTATAGAGGTTCCTGGTGTGGAAGCATTTTTTGAGATTTATCTTAGATTTAAGTCTCTACTCAGTACCCCGGCCTTGTTCAGATCTCAAAATAAGGACACGATTCATTATCAGGACTTGGTGAACCTCGATAGACATAGTTATAAAGCTAAGCTTGACAGAATGTTCACCAAGTTGCATGATGATATAGAATCTTTTTTTTTAGTTTAGATGATTGTCCCATGAATTCCATACTCAGATAATCTCATTTCGCATTGTATGTTGCGTATGTTGATTTGAGTAAGTATGAAAACTATGAGCTCTTGGATCCGTACGAAAGAAAGAAACTGTTGCATGATTCTAAATTGCAACTTTCATTAAAAAAAAGTGTCATAAGCAGAGTAGATATTGGAGAGCCAGACTTTTTAATATTTTCCATTTGATATACAAAATTTTTCTGTATGTCTATTGCCTATTGGCTTGTATAAATTTGCATGCTTTTTGAAAATTTTTATAATCCGTCAATTTTGTATTATGACGAATTTGGATTCTCCTGTAAAACCATTGGAAAAGTTACATATATACCATCAAAGCATAAGACATAAAGATTCGGTTCAGAATGTGTTCTCACCATTCCCTTAGAACGAAAGTAGGCATCAATCCTGCTGTACCACACACGTGGTGCCTGTTTAAGACCATAAAGTGCTTTCTTTAAGCGACATACTTTATTCTCCTGTCCTTTCGCTACAAAGCCTTCAGGTTGATCCATGAACACCTCTTCTTCTAGCTCACCATTTAGAAAAGTAGATTTTACATCCATATGATGCAAAGGCCAACCAGAATGTGAAGCTAAAACAACAAGTAGGCGTAGAGTATTCCACTTACATACTGGCGCAAAGGTCTCCTCATAGTCAATGCCTTTACTTGTGCATAACCTTTGATTACCAATCTTGCTTTGTGCTTTGTTATACTTCCATCTACATGGTACTTAGTCCTGTATACCCATTTACAGCCAATGGGTTTCTTGCCAACTGGTGGTTCCACTAAGTCCCGCATGTGTTATGCTTAGCAATTGACTCCATCTCCTCTTCCATGGCCTTGACCCAAATGTCATCATCCTTCGCTTCAACATAAGTCGAAGGTTCTTTGCTTTGAATAATGCTGGATAAGAGAGCATAATTTGCTTCATACCTTTCAGGTTGTGTCTTCTCTCCTGTTGATCTTCGTAGCTCTCCCCGACTAGATGATCCTGGAAAGTCATCCATGTCACGGCTCTCCATCAATCTCTCAAGCCACTTAGGGAGCTTCCTGTCAGGTAATCGGCTTCCTGGTGAAAATGTATCCCATGGTACATCTTTCTCCTTGCGTTTGTCACCTGCAACTTCAATCCTTCTTGCACCAAAAGGTTTATCTCTACCTCTCCAACCTGTCTCTTGAGGTTGAGTACTAGTATCTTGAGGTGTATCCTCGTGTCCATCACTAGGAAAGTCAATAAATGGATCATCATTAGGAGGAATCCTCACTGTACCATCTTTCTCACTAGATGTGTCCATCTTCTCAGCATCCTCATCTTCATACATCTTAGATTCATCAAAGATAACATGACGGCCGACATGTATTTTGTTCTCCACTGGATCAAAACATCTATAGCCCTTCACACGATCATCATATCCTAGGAATATACACTTGATAGCTTTCACATCAAGCTTACGTCTTTCTTCCTTAGGAATGTGTACAAAGGCCTTACATCCAAATATTCACAAGTGGTACTATATGCCGAGGCCAACTGTGATGCCAGAAGTCGAAAATAATGACCTGCTATTTTTGCCTTACCAAGCCACCCGCTGTTTTTCCGCCAAATTGAAAGCCAAATCGGCGTCACCTCCCGAAATGCTCCTTGTCAACAATTCTCAACTACGTGCCCAGTGGAATGGTGAAAGCACTTTTGGCACACTCCGAACATTTTCTCTGCTGCAATCACCCTAATAGGGACTTTTCTAGTTTTTGAACTGTTTCTTCTTATTGAAGTAACTTCAAACTTCACTTGTGAAGGGACCCAACTCCCATAATTTTTTAATGAAGTTGGAGGCCAATTTGCATTTCAACTCCCTTTAGCCTTTTTCAAGGCCCCTTCAAAGTTCATCTAATGGCTGATAGCAATCCAACAATACTACTTCATCCTCCAGCTCGTGATCTAATGCGTTGATCCTCTTGGAGATTCATCCGATGGATGTGACTCAATATGCGCGCCAAAGTGGACACTTCCGGCCCGTGAGAGCTTACAAACACTATGTATCAATCTCATATGGGTGCACGCAAGCTATCTACAGCCTCTTCCTCTTCTCTTCTCGGATGGTCTTCTTTTCTTTCTCCCAACACGTGGTGATAGTTGGGCCTTGTGCTCCTCCTCATACCCTGGCTTTTTATCCACCCCTCCCTCGTATCTCCATGGCACACAAAAATTATAAAACTCGCCACCGTTGGATATCGCCATAAACGTTCAGATCATGCCACGTTTTTGTAGTCGTCCATTGAGAAGAATCCAAGTGGCAAACATGCGACGTGGCAAACATCCAAGTGGTCAAACGTATAATCTCTCTCTCTCTCTCTCTCTCTCTCTCTCTCTCTCTAGCGCTTGACAGCTCTCCTGACAATGCAGAAAAACTGAAGCATCGCAAAGAATTGCAGCACTGATATAGCCAGCGATCCTGATGCTTGCAGATTTAGCAGCTTCCTCGTATGTTTTTCACGGATCTGCGTGAAATATTTTCCAATCACCTCTTCTGCAGATGCTGTCCTTTTGTTCTGATTATCAGAGAATTATGACGCTCTGTTTGATGAGCTTTGAGGCAAGTTTCGCAAATTCTGGTGGAAGATTGTGAAAGTTTGAATAATAGTGTTTAGATTTCTGATAAGGCTTTCAAAATGCGGTGCATCTGCATGAATGAATGCGGAAGGCCCTCTTATTTGGTTTCAGAACGGTATTGTTTATTTGGTTCAAAAATGGTGGCGGAGGTCAAATGGTAGAATGTCGCCCGGGAAACGTTGGAAAGGTCTTCAGGTTTCTGGCACTGGGAGGGTTAATTGCATGAGTGCAAAGGCAAAGGAGCTGAATGAAGAAGAGAAGCGATATGATGCATCTAACAAAGGCAGTTCAAATTTTGCTTCATATTCAAGCATTTCAATTGAAGGAAAGCCTGGAAAAGCAAGGGATTACGAAAAATCTAGTGAATTAGATTCATCAGACAGTATGAGTCCCGTGCTTAGGACAAACAAGGATGAAGCAAAAAGCTCCATGGACGATGATCAAGACCAGGGGGTTGCAGGTCAAAACGGTTTGAATGGACCAAAGTTCAATGCAGATGAGGATAGTGCCGAATACGTAACCAAGATACCCGTATCAAGACAGAAACACATTTCTGTATCAAAGATGGCCCTTGTGAGAAGCCTCCTGTCAAAATTTCCGACCAAAGAAGAGGCATCCAACTTCTTGTCAATTTGTACGTAAGTAGACTCCCTCCTTCACACTCAGCGAGTAAATCTTGCCAATTGGATTCTTAGTTTCTTTATAAGAGCTAGATAATGTGCTTAGAGGGATATTATGGACATGATGGGAGAGCCCTCTTGTCAAGACTGCAGCAAGACAAGAAGAGGAGCCGTAATCTCCATATTATGCCGAGAAACACACATAATCAAGCTTTATGTGTTGTTAAGATCTTGCTCAAAATTTACATTGTGAGGTGAAAGGGTTTCATCCAAGAGGGCTCCAAATGTTCAAATTCTATCTTTGAGGGCTCAATATTCTAAGAGTCATGAATTACAACCAATGAAATTGCAAGGAAAAAAATTAAGGCTGGATATCACGGTGGATAATGGGGTTCCCCAAATGTGATTTTCACCGTCCAATCATGTACGATTTGAGGTGACACATTGAAAGTCAAAAGTTATGCTTCAGGAATTAACTATAGCAATTCACAAGGTGAAGTGTTATCCACATGGCATTATTTTCATCGTTTTAGTTTTCGTGTATTGTTATCCAGATTATTTTGATTGAACTTAAATTTTGGCACATGACAGAATGATGTATGAAGAATTTTTGATTCAGTGACATTGTTCCTTTGTTCCTGCAATGATTGTGTTTTGCCTTATGTGTTGCACTGAATTGGTTTTAGTCACAGCATTTCGTGTCCTCAAGCCATCATTGCTTATGGGACTAGACGATGTTTAATCAAGGACACCGCCTGGAATCAATACATTGTCCTTCTGCTGTGACGATCAACTCACTCACCCGAATTTTTGAGGCTCTTCGCAAGAACAAAACCCTGAAGTGATATGCTTGCAGGAATGAATCATAGACTCACGCATCATTGAAAGATTTGAGGGCACAAATTGTTCAGTCCAGAAATGGATAATGTTGGAGAGATGGCATTGGTGATTGTGGAACGCCAAGAAAAACAAATTGGTCACGTGGGTGTGCTGAGAAGAAATGATGAATGCGTAAAGCAGCAGATAATGCAAGACATTTGTGAAGATTTGTTCAACAAAAGGGGAAGTTCCCGCCGCTAAGGTGCAAGGAGTGATGAATGCAAAAGGACATGTGGGATATACTGCAAAATAAGCATGAGACTTATAGTGTGTCTGACATTTTGTCAAAACATATACTCACGCTCACCTCCTGTGCTTATGCTTACAGTCAGAACATTTTACATATTCTAAGAGGGTGAATTTGAAATTATTTTATGTGGTATTTCAAAGCAATGATTCGGCAGAAAATTCAGTAGCTTAGCTTTCTGCCAAGCTACAGGGTTATTTATTGCGCTTTTTTATCATTACATTGTGCTGTAGAATTTTATTTCTTTTTGAGTTTAAGATCGTTATAGATCTTACTTCTTGAGTTTTGTGAGATTCTTGTGGATTGTATATTCACTGTTGCAGGTGTTGAGATCAGCTGGGGATGCAACAAGCAATATTTAATCGCAGAATCATCAACAGAGTGCAGTAGAGTGTGTCATGTAACCAAAGATTATATATGTATTTATAGAGTTATGAATGAGTTGGGGATATACAAGGGAGGAATAGTTTTATTAAACAACAAACAGGAGTCTTATTCCCCTGTGAAAAATGCAGGTGTCCATTATGTATCAAGCATATCAGTTTGCAATATCATTCTGTTCAAGATATGGTTCAGGCAGGGAAGTTGTGTTTATATTTTCTGCCACACCAAAAAAATGCGGGTAGATATTATGACCAAGTCATTTCCTAGAGAGCTCCGTGCACCTCTAAGGGAATCAATTTGGTCGACTGAATTGTAAATTGACAGATGGAATGTAAGGTATTAGTTAGCAATTCACAGTATGGCTGCGATGAATGATCATCCATGTGGCATCTTATAGTTAATCTTGTGGTCTTTTTAGTTTTCTTATAATGATTAGCTTCATTATCCTCATTGAATTCAAATCTTGGCATCTGACAAGTTCATGGTTGTTTGAATAAAAAAATTAATGCCCTTTTCTTTCCTGCGACTATGGTGTTCTCCTTTATGTGTTTCATTGTGTTTGATCGAATTGGTTTTAGTTATGCATCTTGCGTCCTCAAGCCCTCACCGTAGTTACCAAGACAAGTCATTCTTTACTGAGTGTTCAAAGCTTTTCTCTTGGAAGAGCTTCTGGACTTTCCTTTCAGATGTCTGCTGATTCATTTAAGATGTTAATCTACTCCAGAGCTAAAAGGTTGGACACCATTGCTTCACATGGTGATCTAGGTGTCACAATGTTTTGTGTGCTGTGATATTTTTTTACAATTTGCACTTGAAAACTTCTTCTCAGGGATTTGATTGGGATGAAAAACAGTTTAGAGCAAGAAAGCCCCCTGCAGATTGACAAGAAGCTCATTTTCATTGTCTATTCTGTAGGCGCCTAGAATCCATTCTCCATGCAGAGCATAGGCTTGTTCTGGAGGAGCTTCGTTTGGATTACAAATTGACTTGTCTGTCTGAAGAAGAGAAGTGGTTGGATGTGACCAATTCAGATCAGGCAAAAGGAATGTGTCCTAAGGAGAAAGGTTGGTTAACATCTGCTGTTGTTATGGAAGTTTGAGGTTCAAGGAGCTTATTTTCTAATGGAAATGAAGCTGTGTGCTTACCATTGATATTGAACAGATGCAGATGACCAAGTAAGACCACAAGCTACCAATGGTGCTGCCTTTGCACAACATAAGAAAAGTTCAAATAGCTCTTCTGTGACAAAAGAAATTGATCCTGCTGCATCTTCTGGGTAGTGTTCTGTTGTTTTTGTTGTAGGAGCTTTTATATTCCTGATATACTTCATACTAATCTCAACTCGCTATGGCTGGGAGTCTGGATTATATCTCTGGAAAATTATGGGGAATCTTTGAAAAGCAGCTTTTCAGCTTATTATTACCGGAAAGGGTCGGACAGCTGTACTTTTTTGCAATTGGATTCTGAAGTAAGACTTTATTTTGGTTACAAAACCGTGCTGGGTTTACTCATGAGAACTTTGTTTTGAACAGTAATACTCTAGCAGCACGCTTCCAGCAGAATCTCATGTCGATCCTAGAAACTGCTCGATTTCAAGAACTGTCAGCTCGTGATCTGCAGTTAACAACGGCATTAAACTCCAATTACCTTTTGACATTGCCCATTGATGTTGACTGGAAGTCTGCTTCTTCTGCAAATGTGATTGTTTTCAGGCAAGAATTTATTGGAAAATGTGTTTTTCTACTTCACTTGCAGGCCGGTCAAAGTTCAAGTTCTGGTTAAAGTACAAAGACTTACATCTCAAATGTAGTGGATACCGCACTGTTGTGCTTCCAAGTATACTGCCTTTTTGTAAAATCGAAATGATGTTTTATTTTTTATAGACAATTGCTCAAGATGCTTTGGTTGCAGTGCGATATTTAACTGAAACAATGTGTTAAAACAGGCGTGGTTATGTTACAGAGACACAGAATGGTCTACTCTTTGGAGAAAAATTTGATTATTTGCAGTCTTTGCTGCTTCGTAAGATTTTTAGTGGAGTCGCTGAGCCCCTCTTTCGTGCTGGTCGTTGGTGCATTCAGGTAACTAGGCTCTATAGAGCGACAAGAGTTTCGGTATCTCGTGAGCTCAAACTTTGGTAGCATACCAAATCGTCATCTTAGTTTGCCATCTCTCTATTAGATAGATGGCAGGTTTGTGCATTTGATAGATCTGGCATTGACAGAAAAAAATGTGACATTCTAAAATAAAACATGGCCCTCAATGGTGGGCTATGAAATGTAGCAACATGAATATACTACTGATATTTAACCACTGTATTTGTAAAATAACAAATGCTGAAAGAGATAGTGGCAATCTGTATCCGTGCCAATCCAAAGGCACTATCAAGGAACCTTGATGGCTCAAGATTCCCAAAGGAAGGCAACATCATAAAGGACGCCAACGGCCAGTCGAATGGCCCAAGAATACAACCACAAAAAAGCATTCCCAGCAAGGATAAACTAAGCTATCAGGAGAAACCAGGCATTGCAATGATCGACACATATGAAGAACAATAGGCGGGAATAGTAGCACCAATATATTTGCACCAAGGAAAAATAGCAACATATGAAATACCAGCACCAAGCAGGAGGATCAAATGAAATCCAAGCTTTATGCAATGACCTAGCATCCCAGATAAAAAATTGGATAGTCAGCAATACAACTACAACTCTGTAATATCACAAGAGGTCAAGCTATATGCAACAACCAGGAATGCGAGGAAACATGAAGCATAAATAGATCATCCTGACAAACAATAACTAGAATGGACATATGTGCAGCAACAAGGTCGAGGACCCAAGGAAATCATAAGGCCCATGAATGTATAGCAGCAACTTTGTAAGGTATCCTCAAGGCCCATGGATTTATAATGCCATCATGCCAAGGGAGTTGTAAGACCCAAACATGAATCACCTGACCATCAAAATTGGAGAACCATCTATAGCATATGTTAAACTTGTGGAACTTCATCTGAACAAGGATCAAATACAATCTGCATCTCAACAACCGTGGAACCATTAGGAAGATCGGGAATAACAGCAGCAACTTAAGCCACCGGAATAGTCAAAGCAATTGAAACATTGGAACTAGGAATAGCAACTGAACAGTGCTCAAGCTCAGTGGATATAGTAGGAAAGGAATGAGCAAAGTCCTCAGAATCAGTGTCAAGGCAGCTAGGAGCAGCACCAAGGCATTCGACATCAGTATTTTAAATGACTCATGTTGGGCTCTTTAAAAGTGATCAATGAATTTCCATATGAATGAGAAAGCTTGTTTAGATTATCAGAGTGATTACAGGTCAGGGTGCATGTGTAAAAGTGGCAAGGATACATGTGGGAAACGGCAGACCTCGTTAAAAAGTTGAAAAGCTTTCACTGATGCGTTTTTCAAAAGCTTAGAGTAAGTTTATTTGCAATGATCTCGTCAGTTGACTACAAATTCTAACTATGACAACCTTATGGTGTACAGAAGTGGAAATCTGCAGAAAAAAATCAAGAAGGAAAGGCTTGGACTGATGGTATAAAGCGATGGTTAGAGGAGCCTTTGTATCCTTATCTTGAAGAGGAGGTAGTGACGACAAAGCAGACCCAAGGTTCATCTTTGTCAGAACATTATCAAAATGGTAGTGATGATTATGACTTGCCAATTCGCATCGCTGCTCGACGAGCTGTACCTCGTTATGAAGCCGTGCTCTCATCTGTTGGATCTCGAGGAATTTTACTTAAACGCTTTCTTGTATGGATTGGTCTTTTGCCATCCGACACAGCAACTTTTCCATTTTTGTCCAATGGTGCTGACGCTACACCTACATCAGAGCCACATTTAAGGTCATCCCCTGCATTTATTTTTGAAAAAAGTGCATAAGTATGCTTCTTTTGTGTGTATATTTGTGGGATTTCTATCTTGAATGTACTTGCTCTTACTTGTCAGCTGTTCTAAACGTCTAGCATTTTCTTCATTTGAGTTCAAGGTCAATGTTCAATGAAACTTTGTATTTCTTAGTTGATAAATCTCCTTCCAACTAGATTAACAAGAATGGAATCCAGGAAAAACATTTCAAATAGTCCACGAGGCATCAATTACGATGAAGATTTTTAGCCTTAATGTCATAGTTGATACTTAGGACACCTAAGATGATTGATTTCCATTCGTCGACAAAACGGAAATTATTCAAGAGAATTTATAATTAGAAAGGTATATGTCAAGCTTAGTTTTGGATGTTGGTTGATTAGTCAACGCTTTGTTGACATGAGCATGAAAGAATTCTTAATTTGTTATAACTGACATCTATCCTTGGGATTTTCCTGAACAAAACTGATTGCAATCAGAAGGATGAATAATATCAGGTGTCCTAGAGGTCAACGGATGAGCTTCAATGTTACATACTTGACATAAACAACCCGAGTATCAAGTTGAATAATCTTATTAACGTTGGGATACTTTTTGAGGGAAGCACGTAATTTCATGGGAAAAGATTGAACACCATCTTTGTTCCAGCTAATCAACACATTGATTTTAAAATTTTCTCTCTGGATAGTAGAAAGGCATAAACTTTTGTAAGTAGTTCTTTATGGTCAGAGTTTTTGGTTTCAATGGCGATCTTACATTGAAGTGTTTGACAAGAAAATGATGGATTTGAATAGCTTTAAATCAAAAGGTCACAAACTTACCTAACTGTTACTTTGGTGATGCAACTTTTAACATGGTGGATATTTTGATACATATAGTATTCGGTAGTTGTTGGAGAGTAGCATGGGACAAGGAAATTTCGTTTTTATAGCAAGTTGGTGCAAAACAAGAAGAAAATTCAGCTCCTGCAGGTAAGACTAGTTAGGAAGATAAAGTGGGCAATGATTTGGGAAAACAAGGGGAAAAAGCGCATCATGTATGATCACCAAGGTTGCTTAATTTAAATTTTGGTCAAAGGGGTTTTACATTTTATGAACAACATTTTTCTTTTCCTCTTTTGAGCAGATCTTCTGAAGATCCATTTTCTATCCTTTTTGACTTGATGGAAGTGAAGCTATTGCAAAATCAAACTTTGGTTCCATTTTTCATTTGCAGTAGTTTTTTTTTTCCATTTTGAGACTAGAAATCATATCGAGGTCTAGTGACTTATCAATTTCTTTTAAGAGCAGATGTACCTGGTAAGCGAGTGGAGTGGATGAAGTAGCTTCCACTAATTATTATGTTTACAGATTGTTGAGCATTCTACTTTCTAGTGTGGCCCCACTATGGTCACATACGGGTCTCAAGTTTTGATGACCTATTACATTCACAGTGGGAGAATGCGACTATTGAAAGTGGCTCAATTTTTGCATGAGGCACAAAATACAATTTGGATAGGTAGATGTTCGGGGGAACATGGGAATGAGTCAAACATTATGCTGAACTTCAGTATGCTCGACTTTTGTTGAAGAATTTAGGCATATTGTAGATCCTATGGACTTAGAGCTATGGAGGAAGTATCACAGATGGAAATTTGAGTCTTGGATAGTACTTTAAGATAGAATCTGAGTGCATTTAGTCCTTTATCATCAAAGTGGATTTTTTCTCATTGAGCTCATTTCTAAGGATATAAATCTCCTAATTGAGGAAGTATGTTTTGTCAATGGCTAGATGGGGTTAGGCTCGAGTTAACTAGGGCTAGTTGGCTTGGAGCTACTTAGAGTTAGTGTCTAAACTTGGGTTATGGAAAGTCTCAAAATGTTAGTCTATTACAGTTATAGGACAATTAGGGAGGACATGCATGGGATTCAGTAACCCCATAAGAACTCTTAGGAACATGAAACGGGTAAAGCCATTATAAGAGAGTGCTTGGGCATCCATTTGTTATTTTATCCACTTGTGGCATGGACTATGAAGTGAGGTTGAGGATCATTTGGTCTAGTTGAAGCATCCTCAACTAGTCTTGGTTGTATGGGATGCAAATGTTATGCTTAGAGAATCAATTTAGAGTGCTTCTTGAGATTGACTCCCACGTACTTGGATTAGCTCTAAAATTTGTGTACCAAGTTGCATGCTCAATTTTATTTTATCTACTGCTGAGTACAGATCTATGTCAATTTAGATCCTAAAAGGACCTCATTGACATATTTTTCCTCACTTTGATTGTCCACAAGCTTTCAAAAAAAAGGAATACCAAGAAGTCTCAAATGACTTCAAGATTTCATCGAACAATTTGTATTTAAGAGGATATTGCTTCGTAAACGAATTGTTTTATAATAAGTATAGTTGTTGTCAATAGTCATATGACAATTGGTCTTATGACTGTTGGTTTATGTGTCACAATTCTTGCTTAGTTGTTGTTGATAATCTGTAAAAGTATGCGCATTTAATTATCATGATCAAAAAATCTAAAGCTGCATACGACGCCCATTTATTTTTGTCCAGAAGCTTTTGCTTGCATGGGTTAACCAAATTTATTCTGACTAATCAATATGCAAAGTTCAATATGAATCTGGGCAAACCTTTAACTTAGCTTCTTGAGATTTAGACTCTGATGGGTATCGATTACCATTCATCTGTTGATGGCCAGTCTAAGTGCTTATTGCATTTTGGAAGACTATTTAAAGATCTTATGTTGGTGTGTGGTGCTTAGTGGACTTGTTTTTACCCTTTGCTAATTTTAGTTACAATTGTTTTGCCATTTCTTGTACTAGCTTTTCAATGTCACTACTTGCTTGACTTTACTAAGATACTTGTTATCCTCAAGCATTGTATGTTCGAAAAGCAAATTGATTATGGCCTTTGTTGTTGAACCAAGTTTTTCTATTTAAGGAGAAGTTATTTGATGGAGTAGTTGCATTCATTTGCAATTCAATCATCAAATGATTCATGACTACTTTTTTATCCATTTCTTTTGTATCAAAAGTGTCCCTTATCCTTGAAGAGGCAGAGTTACAAGCAATTTATTGGAAGTTGCTTGAACCTATGGCAAAATTTACAATATTTATTAGTATCTAACCCATTGGTTAGTATTTGGCTCGTATTGCCATTTTCAAATAATTAGCAAAGATTCTTATGACTTGGCCCCTGAGGATCCACGATTTATGAGTAGTCAGTCTTCTGGTAGTGGGTTGTGGACCTAACCTTGCCCATAGAAAATAGCCTTGTTGGACTCCAGTTGTGACATGTGATAATTGAGAGACTTAGGCTACTTAATATAGAGTAGTGTACATTGGATCTTATCTAGCTTGCATCAATTCCAAGTGAGTTTTTTGTCATCAATGTTCTCTTATAATTCAATCAAGATATTAACATTTTTGCAACCACATTAATGGCCTTTTGTTGTTTTGCTCTTATCGGGGTCCAAATGATTTGGATACGTTGTGACTTTTAGGGCTGGAAGAACTGTATATATCTATATTTGCTTTGTTCATTGTAAGTGGGCCGTTGTTCTTGTGTTAACGTGTTGGCTTGTATAGTGGAGGTATACACAACTCTTACTATCTTACAATCAAGACTCTAAAAATTTGTGTTTCTAAACTTCTTTTGTGAAACAGGCCAAATTACTTGTCAAGGGTTTCCATGAGAGATATTTGGTTGCCAACGTCCAAGTCAATATGTGGAGACAACTTTTGGAAAAGATTAAAAGCCTCATTTAGCATATTCTTTTCTTCATCAACTTTGCAAGTAAGCATTTTATCTATAATAAATAAGACATACAAGATTGTATTGGCTATATAGCTAGTAATTTTGATTAAGGAAAAAAATCTATGATCATAAAATAGTCTCTTTTGATCCTTGATATTTTCATTGATGACCTCATCAATAAAGTTTAGGGCTTGGTAAATTCAATCGGTCCCCAAAATCTATTGGACTACACCCCTTCTAGAAACTCACATACTTTGCACAAGGCTAGGCGATTCTAGCCCTATTTCCTAGTAGTAGCTTCTTGGATGGTTAGACTAGTATAACTACATTTCCTTGTTATGGAATCTACGACTACTTTTATAGGCTCTATTGATGTTCATAAAATACTCTTAGTTGGAGATTGCTATGTGATCGTTTGCTATGTGATACTCTATGTTTGAATTTTCTTTTAACTTCATGATTTTATTTAGTTTAAATTTTCTCATTACGATCATGTAATATATAATGTTGTATGCTCTATTCATACCTTATTTATTTGTCTCATACATGCTTGTAGGTGTAATCATATTGGAATATTGACAACAACAATATGAAAACTAGGAATGGCATGCAAAACCAATTTGACATTCAATGGGTTACGTGCTCATGGAACAAAAGAGAGTAACAAATGAAGAGGTGATCAATATACATACATGAATCATGCATAAAAGTGCAAATGGGTGCACGACTCATGAAATGTTGAGGAGGACGTGATTATGGTGTACAGTGAGCCAAGTAGAATGCAAGGAAAGAGTGGTTAAATAATTGATAGGAAGATGATTGAAGCATAAACCTTAGAAACTAGTCAATGACACTATGACTATTGTTGTGGGGTTGTCTTTGTGTAATAAAATGAGGTGGGTGATGAAATATGGCTGAATTGTTAGATGTTGACAATTGAAATAATTTGCATAGTGTGACTATTTGCTTATGACATGTTGAATGGGTAGTTGCTTGGACTTATGATCAATGTCACTATTTTTACAAACTTCAGCTGTATTTGGCCTATCGTGTTAGTATTTGGGCCCATGTTACTATTTTCAGCTCATTATTTGTAAACCTTTTAATTAGGACATGAGGACCCAACATTTGTCACATGACATTCAGTAATCCATTTTGTATTTGGTCCTCTAGTAGTGGTATGCAAAAATCACCCTACTCAAGATCTAATAGCCTTATTGGGCTCTTTTTGGATTATGTGATAATCAACACTTAGGTTACTAAACATAGAGCAATGTAGATTAGGGTCTTAGCTAGCATACATATATTTCTAGCAAGTATTGGCTTGAATTTATTATTGTTGATTGGGTATGAGAATTTTCATTTTCAAATTTCTAGTGATTTGATTATCATAGATTTCTCTTAGCCACGTATGTGCTCTTGTGTCATTTGGCTCATAACTTGGGACCAAAGCACATTTTGGACAAGTCACCACATTTCTTACAAATACAATCCATCATGTTTTTGGATGCTACATTCATCTAGCTTCACATTCACTGTGTTGTTTGTCTCAAGTTCATTTCCCGATGCAAGTTCTCTAATGAGCTCAACTTAAGTTGCAGGATTGACATCACATGCCTAGAAACATTTTATCCCTTGATTTCCTATTATTGGCCTCAATTATCTTGTGGGCGTCATATCTTCATTCTATCATGGATCTTCCTCTTTGATATTGTAAGATGTTCCCTAAGATCCATTAGCGTTCCATTTGGGCTATGACATACAAACCTTCTGTACAATAAAGGGTCAAAAATTTAGAAAAAAAGAATATTACGAAGTGATATTTTTTCCTCTTTCATCAATATCATTGAGAACTTTGCATTATTTCATCTACTAGAGAGTTTCAAACTTCAACTAAGGCACCTTAGATCAACTTATTGCTCCCGCCAATAGTCTAGGCAGATCTCTAACTGAGATCTCAAAAATCATGTAACTCCCCTACAAGAAGCTCAACATCCGGTTTTCTTAGTTGGATATGCTTTGTGGATGCCTTTTGTTGTCTTATGCTTTATTTGATATCAAGATTAAGTTCATAACAGTAGCCATTTACATGAAATCAACTATATATAGAATAGGCATCATGCATGGCTTACCTAGAATGGATGATCTGATAAGTGGCCTAAGTGGAGTGAAATACTTTATAAAGATAGATCTAGGATTGGGGTATTATTAGGTCCAAATTCTGGTTGAAGATGTTCCTTATTCTACCTTTAGCACTAGGTATGACTGTTACCAGTTTCTAATCGTGCCATTTGGGCTAATAATGCTCCAACAACCTTCTGGAAGGTAATGAATGGTTCAATTTGTCCATATCTAGGAAGATTTGATAGTGTTGTCAAACATATCTTAGTCAATGATAAACTAGAGCAACATGTTGAACATCACATGCTTGTCTTGGGGATAAGCTCTATCATAATAAAGTAAGTGTGAACTTTTCTAATCAAGGATTGCTTTATAATGGACATGTGATTTCATTTCATCATATTCTAACTTGATTATGCGAAGATAAAGTTATTGACTAAATGGCCAGTACTGAAAACAGTTTAGCGATTGAAATTGGTTTTGGGAATCGTGCTTTTCTTTAAAGTTCATTCCAAGGCAACAAACCCCTAAATAATGAGCATGGATTGTTAGTAACTAGTAAGCACATCCAGTGCAATGACAAGCTAGATATGAGAGTTTTGGAGCTCTGAGAGATTTAATTGTCTTAGCTCCACAATTTTAGATACACGACCCTAGAAAGTCATATTTTGAATTGATGCTAGCAATTTTGCCACTTGAAGCAGTATTGCTCCAAAATGACAAGTCTATTGCCTTTGAAGACAAAAAGTTGAGTGATGCATAGCTAAAGTAAGCCACTCAACAAATTTGTTTTGGTAATCTTTGCATTGAGATCTTGGTGAAAAAATGTCTATGGAAGTAAATCTATGGTTTATTTTAATCACCAGTCCCTTAAGCATCTTCATAACCAGCTTGTTCTTCCTAGTTGGAAGGCCAGGTGTGTTAAACTTTTATGAAACAGTTTGTCAATGAGGTGGCATATACCCTTTATAAGATAGTTGAGATGAATACACTTCTCAGAAATTTCCACTAATAATTATATGTGTCTCTTAGAGAGCCTTACCAGATTGATACATGTTTTGGTTGCATAAAAAATGAAAACTCTCATGGATAGCGGCGGTGTTCTAGCCTGTAGGTGCATGCAACATCGATTCAATAAAGTGAAATGCTTGAACCTATTGGACTAATTCATCCACTAGGAAGTTCATAGTAAAAGATGATATTTTTATGGATTTTGTTGTTGTTCTTCAAAGATCTATTGGTGGGTTGGTTGATGAAAGTGAAAATTTTGATTTGAACTAGCTTAAGTATTTATAGAGCCTTTATTCGAAATTTATGATTTACTAATCACTATGGTGAGTGATTGTGATGGTGTGTTCACTAGACATTTCTACGATTCTACTTCTAGAGATTGGAGACCACATTCAGTTTTACCTTAATAAATCTATCACAATCTGGTGGCCACATAGAGGAACAATCAATTTAAGGAGGATATGCTTGGTGCATATATGTCACATAAAATAACAAAGTGAGAAAGGTGTCTTCCAAAATGTAGTTCAATCACAAGCTTTTTTACTTGGATACAATGTAATTATCTTCATGGGTGGTTTGTAATCAAGTGCACCCATTAATATAAGAGTAAAAGGGCTGAATGTTTATTTAATATTACATGGCTGATTTTATGCAAAATATGTAAGAGATGTTACGGCTTGCACATTACAATGTCAAGGGTGCTTTGGTTTAAGCCAAAAATATGATGTGAACCCTAAGAGAACTCATCAAATTTTTAGGAAGTTGGTTAGTCATATCTCAAATCCCAAAAGACTCGAATATGATGCGGATCATTTAACATCATAAAGCAAGTCCATGATGTAAAGAATAAAAATGCATCTATGGATTTTTTGGGGCGAGCAAGCTTAAGGCAAGTTAACATGAAGGTGGTACACCTCTATCTATGGATTTTTTTGGGTGAGGTTTAGGAAGTGTCATCCAGTGTTCATTTAGAGCCTGAAGTAGTAATTATAACAATTCTCATAAACTAGCTTATCGATATCAAAAGGTGCAAAAGAAATAGAGTAAAAATACTCCAATATCTCAGATGGAATGTCACTTCATTTTTGCGAAATTTTTGTGTGTCTGCCAGTTCGTATCTTCTCTGCTTTCTATTTTCTACTTACTTCCAGTTCAGAGTGCCACTCGGCCCTTGAGACCTTCTTTGCATCATACACTCCTCTGAATCCATTCTAATTTGTAAAAACTTCAACCCCCTCAACTGATTCTCAACCCCCTCACACTTGTACATAAGTACTTGGCATCCTTGGATGGCTCAGAACCTGCCACACCCACCCAAGCGGCACATATCAAGCACTATATCAGAAAGAAAATCCTGGAAATACACTTGCTCTGAGTTTTGGATCCGGTGAGAATCATCGACATATGATGATTCTTGGGAGTTTGTTGCGGATCAATTTTGAGAGAATTTTTTGCACCATTTTAAATGAAATGAACTTTTGAGAGTAGGCAATATAATACATCCCTTACAAACTAGAGTTAGTCGGTGTCTGGCATCAGGTTAATGGAAGCTCAAGGAATTTAGGCTCTGAGAGGGGGTTATACTCAAAGATAGCCAGTTAGACTATGATTGGAGTCAATCTGTGGTCAATCATCAACTAGCTTGATGTGGGAGCAGTTGCACAATAGGTACTTATGACATATGGCCTTGGGCTGTGGCTACACAAGTGAGGGGTTGGGCAGTGGATAAGACATTTGAATTAGTTTTGCCATGAATTGTTGTGAGATCTCAATGATTTTTCTGGATTAGGCAAGCGATCATCTTTTTGGGATGGTGGTACTAGATGCCATTACGGTTGTCTAGTGAATTATTTGGTGATGCTGGTGTAGTGTCTCAGGATCAAGGATGAAGATGGTTATGTGCTCTACAGTTAGATGGAGGGTTCAAGGGATATGCCTTCTAGGGTTTCTAATTGGACTGCACCATTGGTGAAAATTTTCTTGACAACATAGGGGCCCTGGCTACGGAATTTCAATTTCTCAGGATGGACCTTGGAAGATGTATAAAGTAAAACTTTATCACCATCATGGATATCCTTAGTCCTAACATGACGATCATGCCAAGCCTTCTGTCGTCGTTTATGAACTAACTGTGCATGATAAGAGATAAGACGTGTTTCACACAGTTTCGTCAATGTAAAAAGTCCTTTCCTTTGAGATCGATAAATTGATCTTCGAGAAAAATAACGTCTCTATCAAATGTAATCTTCTTAGTCACTCGATTGTAAATCCTATAAGCTTTATGATTCAAAGAGTATCCAACAAAGATAGACTTAGAACTAGTAGAATCTAGCTTTGTACGAAGTTCTGTTGGAATCTGTGCGAAAGCGATACAACCGAAAGTTCAAAGATGCCTTACCGAAGGTTTTGAACTTTTCCATACCTCTTCGGGTGTTTTGTCCAATAAGACTTTGGTTGTAGGTCGTTGTGAAGATATGCAGCTGTCAAGATGACGTCTGCCCATAAAATCTTCCATAAACCTGCATGTAGAATCATACTTTTTGCACTTTTGACAAGTGTACAATTTCTATGTTCAGCCACTCCATGGGTATGTAACATATACTACCTAAAATGCCATGAGCTTTGCAGTAGTCTTTGAATTTAATAGAAATGAATTCACCGCCACCATCAGTCTGAATTGCCTTGATTTTTCTGGAAGTCTGATTCTCAGCTTCATGCTTGAATTGCCGAAAATACTCTAAGGCTTCTGATTTATTTTTCAGAAAATAAATTACTGCCCTCCTCGAATAATTGGTCAGAAAGTATTTTGCTCCCCCTATCAAGAGAGTTTGCATGGGTCCACATATGTTGTTGTGCACAATATCTAACACACCTTTGGATGTGTAGCAAATCAGACTAAAAGGTGTTCTAGCATGATTGGCTAGAATACAACTTTGACAAATTGTACAGTCTGGAAAATTGTCGTAGTTGAGATCTCAAACAATCCTTTTAGTCGACATATTTTTTAAACCAGTAAAATTGACATGACCCATCCTATAATAAATCTCAATCTCTAATAATTCTCTCTCCCAAAGAAGAAGTGGATAGAGCTTGAATAGTCGAAGCAATGCAATGACTAAGCTTGTAAAGATTGCCTTGCCTCTTTCCAAGTGCAAGTACCTTTTTGCTTTTGTGTAATATCGAACAAGTATTACCAAATTAAGAATTCTATTAAGAGAAATTAGATTTTTGGTAAGATTTGGAACATGAAGAACATTTGGAATAAACATAGTACCATCCCGAAATTGCAATTTGACAGTGCCTGCACCGTCAATACTGTGAGTACTGCTATCTCCCCCAATGAGACATACCTCTGAGTCGTAGCTTGACTGTACTCATGAAACCAATTTTGTTGGCTTGTCATGTGTTGAGTAGCACCTGAATCCAAATCCTAAGAATCAACATCTTGTTTGTCTCCATTTGCCATAAATGCTGCTTCATCGGCTTCCTTTTCAAAGTCCTTCGAACCTTCTGCTGAATTAGCTTGCTACTGTTGTTGCTTTTTCGATTTGAGGATTTGTCAATCCTCCAGCAAATGTCCGGTCCATTTACAATATTTGCAAAACAGCTTTGATTTTGATGAAGCTGAATTTGAATTTGTATCTTGTTCTGAGTTCAAATTATTATTCGACTTTCGTACTTTACGTACGTTCTTCGACATCTTCTTCTTATAGAATTTCTTTGAATAAAGAGCTTCCGATTCTGGTGCTGAATGGGAGAATGAAGATCCATTTCTCTGGATCTCTTCCTACAATAGCATAGACGAAACTCTTGCTAATGTAAGACCTTGCTAAGTAGAATTAATAATTACCCAATTTTCATACGTGTCAGGCTGCATCGTTGATTTCTGTGCCACTTGCAGACCTTTTTCCTCGGATAAAGTTTGGTAGTCACGTCTCTAATTTCATTGAGTGTTGAGAATATTCCAAGCTTCCAATGAAGCTCGAGCACTTCAAATATGACTGATATGGTTATCTCTGATGTTGAGAGTGATAAAGGCGAAGGCCTTCCCATCCTTCTGTTTCCATTTGTGGTGCCGGATCTGCAATAGGTCCAACCTCAGTACCTTTGACAACTTTCCGAAGCTTTTCGCTTGTAGGATCACCCTCATTTTAAAATCCCATAGGTGATTGTTGTTGCCATCCAACTTTTTGATAGAATTCGAAGATGATGCATCCATCGTAGACAAATCTGATACAGATAAGAATCTGGCAATACGTATGATATGAAGATAACTAGCTTTGAACTAGTTACCAAGGTATGACCTTGCTCTGATACCATTTTGGAAAATAAGTTGTGCATTAGTCGACAGTGATTGTCGACTGTGATAGTTGATAGTAGCAGCAATAGTTAATGTAATAACAAAACTAATTTGGTACTATCACAAGTACAACTATACTATCATTATACATTAACAAAACTAATTTGGTACTATCACAAGTACAACTATACTATCGTTCACAAGTGCAAAAAATGAATGACGAAAGGATCGTTGGCCACTATTAAAAATTAGAACTCAGATCATAATAAGCATGAATAACAGAAACAATAGAACAAGACAAAAGTGTGTGTCGGAAGTAGTCTGTATTGCTGAATGTTGAATTATAGTAGCTAAATGCTTTTGCTGTCTACTTTGATTGCACTATGATAATAGCGCATCTTATTTTGCTATTAATTTCACTCTTACACATGCTGTAAGTGCGATAACTTATTGCTAATCAGTCTATGCCTATGGCGGAATAGAGAGGAGAAGAGGAAGAATGAATTCTTTGAAAAAAAAATTACCAACTTGAAACTAAACTGATTTGATGATCTACTTAAAGGTTTTTGATGGCACAGCCCTAACGGAATGTGCTGTTATCCATGTGGCAGGTGTCACGTGGGGCTACGGGATTGGACCCAAAATACAGCGGATAAGTCTCCACTATTCAATCTTGTTTTAGTCGAGTTTGGAATCGACAATATGTTGATTTGAACCCTTGTTCAATAATCCCTCAAAACTATTTCGACGATACGTGTATTTCTATAGATGGGGTATGCGTTCGACATTGTCTTGATGACGAGTAAAACTGCAAAATAGTTCCACATTATAAATGATTTCAAGAAAGAAATCTAACAATAAGTACCAACTGTGGTCCAGTGCTACCATGAGCTAGATAGGCCACCATTCTCGTAGGTTGCTAACTAACAATCCTTCATTTACACTGCACACCCAAACAATGGCATAAAATGTGCACAATAGCATACTATTTTGAAATGGTCTGGGGAACATTCATTGCAAAAGTGTGGATGAGGAAGTTTATGACTTCCCTCCATTATATTTTACATAATCCCTGGCGATTCCAACTAATTTGTATGTTTTCTTGTGGACCTTGAAGCACAAACTATATGCCTTGCCCCTTCTGTCTTTAGCAACATTTCAGAATTTCCAATAAAAAACTGTGTGTTTCACTCTTGAACTGCATATCTGGAAAAACAATATCAGTGCAAGTCAATTGGCAAGTTTTTGAATGGAGCCACTGGATGCGAACACTTTCTCCACATAATAAATCCTTCCCAATTGAGGCACCATGAGCAAGATCTTATCTAACAGCACCACACTAAATATCTAAATTACACCCTCTCCCAAGCTTACCAGACAATTATCCTCTAGAACTGTGGCATCAATATCCGCTCAATTTTCATAATACCTTAACTATATGGGTACAAGTTGTGGGGTGTCCTTGTGTCCACAACTGGGATGCTGCTCTTTGCATAGCTGAAGTGACTTCTAACCTATTCCTCTCTTATATGAGTGTCTAGAACACAAGCATTCCTAATCTTGATCTATAATTATCACCACTTTATTCAACTATGTTGCTTTTGCACAACATTCTCTGGGGATATGTGAGAACCTGAAGCCATGTGCTTCTAGAAGCTAGATCTTGAGTTTATGTCAAAGTAATTTATTGAAGTACATATGGGAATAATGTCTACAACCAAGCATCTACAATCTTGATCTTATACTTGGAATTATTTATCACCATAATATTAAACCACGTTGCTTTTGCACAACATTTTCTGTGCATGTGTGAGAACATTAAGCCAAGTACAGAAGCTAGATCTGGAGTTTTTTAAATTTTTCATCTTTTTTGTATTCAGATAGTATGTGAGCTAGTTTCTGTACCTAGAATTTGCATATTTCTTACCATCTACATTGCAAAGTCTTTGGTTGGCTTGGCTCTTTACGAAAGCTTATAGTTGGAGAGTTATGTAGAATGTTGCCATGCAGAATAGCAGATTATGGCATTTCGTGGCTGCAGTCATATATTTAGAAAAAAAATGTGTATGCCACAGCCTTGAGCTCCAACTAAGTTTTGCATTGGATCTTTGCAGGAGCCAGCTTTTGGAGAACTAGTTGTCCTTTATACAAAATTTTCTCATGCAACAAGAAAAATTGCAGATGATGGTTTTCCGTGGTTGCAACTCAACATTTATGAAAAGATTCCAATTCCTGACCTTAAAGTAAGAATTCTGGGATACTTCCTTGCAATTTAGTAGCTGTCACATCAAATGTAGATATGGCCATCCGATATTTTGACTAACCAGAGACAACAAATTTATTATTTTCTATCAGAAATCTGTATCCACTTTGTTTCTTAAAATGTCGCTTGAGAAAAATAGCTCTTGGCTGCATAATCCTTCTAGTTTAACAGGTTTGTGCTGCAAGTGGATTAACTAGGTTTTCTGCCAACAAGGAGCATGCTTTAAGCTGCTGTCTGCACTGACACATTGGGATTTTTGCACCTTCGTGAATATGGTAGGCTGGTAAGAGTAGAAGATATTTGATTATCAGAAACTTGATGTTTAAAGACAACAAAAACTTGCAGACAGAATTGAAACTTGCTGAAGAGTTGAGGAAGTGAAGTGTTTATTATGATCTCATTGTTCATCAGCATCTTTTCACTACAAACTAACATATTGCATTCAAGGGCAGTATAAAGAGTGTTAATATTACTCATACAAGGGCCAGTTGGTTGGAACCATTTTTAAGTAGCCTACAGGTTATAATCAGCTTCATCGCGGATTATCACACTGCAGTATTTCAAGTGTGTTAAAGTCAAAGTTGTAAATGATCTGCCAGATCCTGATGTTGACATTCATTATATTTGTCAGCATTGTGTTCAGCTCAATTGTCTTCTCACTATTTGAGAGAGCACATTCAATTTAATCCCGATTAAGATGCTATCTATGTAATAATAATAATGTATGAAAGGCTGATTAAGTCGGAATTGGGACGGAGATCAATGCTATATGTCCACAGGAATATTCTGATGGTGATCATCCACATTAAAAAAAAATCAGTGTTTTGAATAGGCTTGTGGTTTTTTCACATTGCGTCCTCCTGAGTTTCAAATTTTCATGGATTTACTTTCGAACTATTGTGTCTGTAAACTTAATAGTTCTCCTTTTCAGATCATTGCTAAGGTGTTGTAAAATGTTAGAAGGCTTGCTCAAGTACTTATACCCTCAGCTGTCAACAGTCTGCTGGGAATTGTTAATATAGGCTTAATTTCATAAGAGAAAGTTCATGAATAGAAACTTGCTCCTTTGCACATACTTGTTCTGATGTGACCATCTGAAATGATAATTATGGTGACATTAGTTGCCAGTATTGATGTATGATGAGAGATGGTTGAATGGACTTGAGTTTTCATTGATGGAGGGGCTAAGTAGGAGGGCACAAATTTGGGATTGTATGGTTAACCTGGAAATTCTCGTGTTGAGAAAATCAATTTTCTCTTGTATACTTATTACTAAGTATCTTTCAAAAGAATTTATTGCTTTTATTCTTTCTTATTATGAGTTCTTCAGTTCACATTGAAATAATTATTGCTTTCTTGTTTGCAGGTTATCTTTCCCAATAAAAAGTTATCTTTTCGCATTGTAGATACAGTAAGTTTTGTTGTCACACCGCACATTAGTTTGCATTCAATTTTGGTAGAAAGGACCCTTTGGACTGGAAAGTCACAGCTATGGTTCTCTGGCACTCATGTCCTCTTCTGGTGCAGTGTTTGGGGTCTTTTGCTTGTACCTTCTAAGATCATCATGTAACTGTTTCCAGCATTGACTAGTTCAGCGTTCATTATAGACTTATCTCATGACTTTATTGTTCAAACAATTATCATATTACCCACGGCAAGTTATACATTGCCCCCTTCTGCAACTATGAACTGCTATGTACAGGTGCGATTGGACTTCGCCACTATTGTTGGAATCATTGCATTTCTTGTCAACTACAAATTTGTGGACTTCCTAAGCTCTCCGTAAGAATATTCAGCTCTCATACATATTTAGGATATGAGATTTTGCAAAGAAAATGCTTTATAGGGAGCAACAAAGGATAGAAAAGCTCTCTCAAACCTTTCAAATATACAGTATATACCCGATGAGTTATAGATCAGTAATACGTATGAAGAAACTTTGCTTTTACTAAATGATATTTAGGCTGCCATTAGACTGCCAAGTAGGCTTATTTGTATCCATTGAGCCTGGTGAAATATTAGGTGAAGTTGCTGAAATATTGCTTATTCATAGTGGAGTGCTTACCAGGGACTCATAAATGAGGAGTTACGATAACTTTCACAAAGCAATGAATCATAGATAGTTGGAGCTCTGCTGTTCCTACCATGAAATAGTTTTAGGTGATCTATTTCGAAAAATATGCTACTTGATGGAATGGGAGGTGTCACGATATCATAAATGCAAAGGTCAATCGTGTATTGATGATGTAGTTCCATGGATTGATATGTTACCATCTAGCGATGTTTTTGCTGATGCAGCTGATTGGATGTTCAACAAGGAAGAATAGGGATATTAGATTCTTGTTTCAATATTCAACTTTTAGTACTCTTGAATGGCTTGTAGAGCTATTGTTGGTGGATGATTAAAGAGACCTTTTCTTTTGATCGCCTCACTTTGTGTAAAGGGGTTAAGATTGAATGCTAGCCCCAATCCGAAGCTGATCTAGCCAGTGTTAGAGGAGTTAATCTTCTTTTGGCGAGTTCCATATCCAGGAAAGAGATTCCTTTCATTGATAGCTTGAGACGCTGGTGCACTAGCTTGGATAGGCCCTAAGGCCTCATTATCGTAGGCTAACAGTTTGGAGACTACTTTCCTAGATTAGAGAATTCCTTGAGAAATTGTTTGTAACTAAACTCAATTTCTATGGATAGGCACTAAGGCATCATAATTGTAGCTGGCAGTTTGGAGACTATAGGATATATGTGGAGATTGTTACCGAATTACTGTTCTTCATTATATTACTCTTATAATGTGCATTATTCTTGCTACTATTGTGTTGTCTACTCATAACTTGGTCAAAAAGCATATTTCAATCAGAGAGTTCATGGAATCCAACCAAGATTGTTTTCAGAAAATCGTACTCTCACCCAAGACTTGCCTACAGAATCTACTTCAACTAGCAGACCTACCTGTGAACTCCTCCAGCAAACATTGGTGGACCAACTTACACTTCTCGTGAAGAAAGTCAAAGAAGTACAACCACTGCCAAGCTTTGCCTTCCATAACTATTTTTGAAGGGTTGGAAAATGGCTTCTAGAAAGAATACGGTTTAGGTACTACCTCACTCTTTTTAGATTGGTGATCAGTCTTCTTGCCACCTACCTTGAAAGCTCTTCATACATTCTTTTAGACTAGTTGTACTCTACAGATTGCAGCAAGATTATATGTTTTGCCTGTTGTGAATGAGTGGCATGGAAACAGGGGATTGCGTTCCATTGAGTTACGAATGAAGCCACAGTTGATCTAGAGCTAAGCTATGAAAGCAGCACATAAGCAAGACTTAGCCCTAGAAAGCAGGAAAGAGAGAGATTAAGGAGGCTAAACAGAGAGATCAATATCATCAGCTAAATAACAAATGACACAGTTTCCCTACTTATAGCCTAGAGGAAGCCCTAAAAGGAAGCTTCTGGTGGCTAGGGCCCAATTGGGAGGGATAATAGTGCGCCCTCCAAGAAGGCCCCCACTCTCCAGTAATATGTCCAAATGGACCAATAATGAATAATAAGGCCAAAGGCCAACCATATAGTCTCAGTGTCACTAATGAGTAAAAAGGGCCCAAGGCCTGCTTATGCATAAAGTAAAGTAATCCATTCATGCTAATGTATGGATTTCAGCCTAGAGCCCCTATGGCCGTAGGGCTTAGGAAGGAAAAAGTACAGAGTGTTAGAGAGTTTCTTGAGGATATGGAAACTATGATCAAGGTAGCTAAAGCTAATGTGAAGCAAGCACAAGCATGAGCTAAGCATTATGCGGATAAAACCCGTAGGGAGGTGACCTTTCAAGAAGGTGACCGGGTGTTTCTGAAAGTTCCTGAAGACTCTACCACTCTAAGCACAGGCAAGTGTCCTAAGTTATCCCCAAGGTATTGTGGTCCCTTCACAATACTTAATAGAATTGGAAGCTCTGCTTACCAGCTGGCTTTGCCAGAATCCGCAAAGGTACATCCGGTCTTTCATGTCAGTCGACAGAAGCGGGTGTTGCGAGAAGAAGACAACATTGTCCCAAAACACACCCTAATAGCCTTTGAGGAACCCAATTCCTTGCCACATCAACCAGAGGAAATTCTGAATATCCGAAATCGCAAGACTCGTCATGCGGTCTTTCGAGAAGTTTTAGTCAAGTGGAAGGATGGGTCCCAAGAAGAGGCAACCTGGGAGTCTGGAAGCAAGCTTCGCAAGAGGTATCCTGATTTCGTCTTTGAAGATATCACTTTCGAGGACGAAAGGTCCTTTTAGGGGGAGAAGATGTTATGGCCATTGGCAAACACAGGGATACTAGTGACTCGTTAGACCCTAGGGGGTCTCGGCGGGGTGACACTCAGCCCCGTAGTTCGAGGACTTAGGGACTAGGATCTAGAGGGCTTGGTCTATATTCATAGGGAGTGCCACTAAGTCAAGGGCACCCTTAGATGCTAAGGGTGGGTCCCTCAAGTTAGGTAGGACCTGTGTGCCACATGCTCAGTTTGCATGAGGGACATCCACATGCACAATGGCAACTATGCATGTGAGAGGAGTGCATGGCCTCCTGGAGGCTGGGCGCTGGGCCTATATGGTGGCCTGTGAATGTAGAGCCGGGTACAGGATTGTGGGTGGAGATCCAAAGTCATTCTTCTTCCGTGTGGGTTCTTCTTCCATTGATCCTAATAATAATATGGATGGACAGACTAGGATTCGAACCCAGGACCTCCCTCATACCGGATGGGATGCTCTACCACTGAGCTATCCGCCCTGTTTGATAGTTCTCTCTAGAGTGTGGATTGATATTTCAACACCCAAGACCTCCCCCATACCGGATGGGATGCTCTACCACTGAGCTATCCGCCCTGTTTGATAGTTCTCTCTAGAGTGTGGATTGATATTCCAACAATGCCAAGCCTGACAATGAGCAACAATCCAAGGAACAGATAGAGAGCCACATGCCTAATCATAGAGATATCCGCACCATAGGCGATCAGTAATATGGAAAAACCAGCACCAATCAACAGGTCCAAATGAAAACCAAGCTATACGTAATAACCAGGAATGCCATATATCCATAGCATCGGCATGGACTGTAGAAACACAAGGAGACTGAAGGATACCCGTATACTCATCTAGAAAGATCCCAGCATATAAATACCCTAGATAAGTAATAGTGACCATCTGGCAAATATCCTCGGATGGAAAATGTGTAACGGTAAGGGCCAAAGGCGCATTAATCATGTCAGGAACCGTAGAAATATCATGAGGTAGATCACAAACCTCAAGCAGAGATCCATGGAGTAAAGCGAAAGAAAATACAACCAGATCTCCAATAGCGACGGAACCATCAAACGTGGACCCGTGAAGAACCCCATAGAAATCAGTAGGAACATTGGCCATAACGGACTCAAGAGATGGAGATATAGAGACCAATGGAGAAGATACTGCAGCAACCACTGAACCAGGAGGGCTATCTGAGGTATGCGCAAAAGCAATAGTACAAATACCACCAAGGTATATGGCCTCAATATCAATGAAACCAGGAATGAACACTGAATACGACATCTGTGAATCAAGGCATATAGGCGCAAGGCATGCAGCAATAACCTGTAAATTTGGAGCAGCATCAACCTGAGTAAGAGGACCCATGGATGGTGAAAGTGAAGCAGCAACTGATGTACTATGAATGGAAAGAAGAGCTGCATCCTGAGCCTTTGGCAGGCTATGCATAAACTGCTTCCCGGTAACCAACTGAAAGTCACCCTGGGAATCAATACCAACAATTGAATGATGCTGACCAGCATGAGTAAAGGAAAGTGTCTGCTGAGAGAGATCCACAGCAATAGTACCAAGTGAAGAGAACTAGTCTGCACGAAAAATAATGTCAGAACGTTCTAGAGGAATGATGTAGAAATCTGCCTGACCAGAAAAATCACCAATGCGACAATTCAAGCCCTAAAACATCTGAGAACTAAGAAAAGAATGGGGACGAGCAACCTCAACACTGAGAGGTTGGGAAGCAGGAACAGGTGTAGCACGAATCCTGGTGGAAATGTAGCTGCTAATAAATGTATGTGTACTGCCTGTATCCACTAAAGAAATATACTCTCGCCCCGCATCTAGAATAATATGATCCACAAATGGAACAACATACGTAGGCATAATAACAGAAGCATCAATTGATAAGTTTTGGCCTAAATATGCATCTAGAAGAACTGCATACTCATCTAGACAGGTATCAGCAAAATAAGCTAGTGAGTATACAATAGGACCATCATGAAATGTATAACCATATGCCATATGGAGATCTACTAGAGTAGCCAAAGCATCTGAAAGAGCAACCGTAGACCCATGAATAATATCGAAATAAGGAGCATAGGCGACAACATCTATAGCATGGCACTCAGGAACATGAGTAGCAAGTACTCAACAACAATATCAAAGCATGCAACATCGGCAATAGTAGCAAGGCATACTATATTAGTATCAAAGCATGGAACAATATCATAGCATGCAACATCGGTAGCACCATCAAAGCATGCAACAACAACATCAATAATATCATAGCATGCTATATCAGTATCAAGGACCATATCAGCTGCAACCTGTATATGTGAATCAACATCAGTAGGAACCTATATATGTGACTCTGACTCACTATGGGATACAAGGACGAGCTCAGGTAGATCAATAACTATCTCAAGTAAATCAGGCAACTCGCTCACACTGTGTGATATGGAATCATCCTCATGTGTATCGCTAGCAATGTGTGAATCAACCTCATGTGAATTTCTAGAAATGTGTGACTCTATCTCTATTTGTCCTGCACAAGAAAATGGAACCTTGCATATGGAAGAATGCTCACGAGAGGAATCAGAAGGAGTAGAACTCTCAAGACCTATAATACCACTCGTAAGAGCGACAGGAGGAACAATTACAGAATTATCATCGGAAAATATAAGAAGGCGAAGTACTGGTACAAAGTCATGCCACTCAGAGATAGGCGGATGAGAATGGACATAGTCAAACCACTTCGACCTAGCAAAACCCTTTAAGAGAAAAATTGCATCAAGAATCTTATTAGGACCTGGACAAGTTGGCCGAGAAATATCAAAGTAATATTGAAGACGTGTGAGCCATTTGTCAAACATATGTTCAGATGGTATATCACTATTAAAAACAAAAAGATAATCTAAAGAGGATAGCGACCGAAGATCAGAAGTCATGATAAAAATTAAATAAAAAATAATTGAAAAGAATACGTAATCCAATGATCCAAAAAATTTGGGTGGTTTTTTTTTTTTTTTTTTTTTTTTTTTTTTTTTTTTTTTTCGAAAATCGTAACAGAATGAAATTGAACACGAGATCTTAACAAAAAAGTGACAGATAAAGAAAAACAAAACAGTATCACACTAAAACGAAAGTAATGTAAAAAAGAGACTATAAAAGGCAGCAATGAATACCTCGAGAGGTAATGTAATCAAAATGAAATGGAGAAGAACGTCGGATGCTGCCAAAAAAAAAAAAAAAAAGAATGAGGAGATTGGTTTTCCAACAATCTGTAGATCCCCGAGCAGTGTTAAAATTTCTTGCATATTCAAGGAACAAAAGGCTGTAGGCAAATCATTGTAGATCGTAAGTAGGTAGGTAGAGTAGGGTGCAGGTCGGTAAGGTAATGGAACTGAGGCAACTAGGAACAACGATGAAGAAGTGAAAGATTGAAGTAAATTGGAAGTAGGCAGGTATAGGAAGAATAGATGGCTCAGGAAATGGCAGCAATGACAGCTGTGGAAAGATGAATTGCTCCCTCAAAGGTAGGAAAGAGAAGCAGAGTTGTTGAGGCAGGTTGCCAAACAAACGAAAACTGCTACCAAATACCATCTAAAGACTTTGCCACACTATGTTATGGATACATGATGGCACGTGCCCATGGAAAATCTTTGTTAAAAAGTACCAATAGAAACTGATTGCTTAAAAGGAATTACTATCCTAGCCAATAAGACCATATCAAAACCAATAGTCACATACATCCCAGCATAGTCCCAAATTATCTAGAGGAGCCATTCATGCCAACCAAGCAGCCCCACCAGGAACTAGGGAAACAATATTCCAAGCAACTTGTATTGAAAAGGAATACCAATGACAAATAGTAGAAATAGGAAAAAATAAGCATCATGGTGTATAGAGATTTCGAGTTATCTATAAGGACCATGAAAGGCAGTCGACATCAATAAGAACTAGCTCAAATGCATTCCAAGCTAGTTAATGGATAAACCAGGAATGCCATATAGCAAGAAAAGAAACTAGCTTTTTACATACTTAAGATATATCAATTACAATTGTCACATTCATAAGTCCGTCAATATAGCCATAGAAAAGATCATAACAATCAAGAACTTGCATCACAAGAGTGCTCTGATCGGAAATGTTGTACTACATGAGCGACCATAATTTTTTGGTCCTCTTCATAATCAACTTAAACCCTTGCTCCCTATAGTAGGCAAGTACAATATCAATATGTTGGTGTAGCCCCACTCCAGATGTGGAGACCAAAGCAACGTCATCCAGATATAGAAGAATGGAGATCAATATGTCACCAAGTCAACATTCTTGTCCAGCACAAGTCATCTTGAGCTCATCAATATAGAGGCAGAATAGAGTAGGATAGAATAGGTACTCTTGATTAATTCTAGCAATGTTGCTAATTATAATTGATGTGTCCTCATGTGATTTGAAACATCCCCTACTGTAATGCCATGACTATGGTATTTGGTGAATAGCGCATACCTCAAAGCCTTTCAAAATGATGACGTGCAAACCGTAGGCATAGATAAACATATCTCCAAGTTGAAACTCAACATGGCGGCGGTGACGATCAACTAAGGTCTGATAACGCTGCTGAACATGCTGTAAATGAGAACTGGCCCAGGTAATAAGCTCTCGGGCACCTGATAGAAAGGATGCAATTGTGACAGGTGTATCCTCAGGAGGGAGAGGAATGCCAGGTAAAAGAGGTGCATAGCCATGAGATAATAAAAATGGTGAGACACCTATGCTGGTACTAACAGAGGAACTGGTACTGCCCGCTGAACACATAATAAGGCTACACAATGAGTCTTTGGCAGGCTGCGAATAAACTGCTTCCCAGTAATCAACTGGAAGTCTCCCTGAGAATCAATGCCAACAAGTGAGTGTGTAACTGCATCATGTACAAATGTCAATGTCTGCTGTGTCAAGTCCAGTGTAATGGCTCCAAGAGATGCAAACCAATCAGCACCAAGGATAAGATCATAACGCTCCATAGGAATAATGTCAAGATCTGCCTGTCCAGAAAAATCTCCAATGCAGTATGGTAAACGCTGAAACATGCGAGAACTAGGAAAAGAATGGGAACTGGCAACCTCAACTGTGAGAGGCTGTGAATCAGGAACAGGTGAAGCACGGATCCGACTAGTGATATAACTGCTGATAAAAGATTGAGTGCTGCCAGTATCAACTAAAGCAATATACTCACGACCTGTAATGCGTACACGTAACCGAATGAAGCGAGGACCAGGACGCCTTGTCCAAGTAGCATAGGCAAGCTGAGCATGGCAAGTAGCAGGAAGTAAATCAGTGGAAGGCTCAGAGGATAGGTCAGGCTCATCAGAAATATGAATTTAGATATCAGAATCATCTGGAGTAGTGCCCTCATGGTAAAAAATAGAGTAGTAGTAGGGAGAGGCTAACGGCAATCATGGGAAAAATGGTCAGGACTCTTACAATGAAAGCAAAGACGCTTCTGCTGAAGGTCAGCGAACTCTGTAGACGTGTAACGTTGGACAAAAGCAGGTCGAGGGGTCGGAGGACGAGGAGACGAAGGGACAATGGAAAGGGTTGGAACAGAAGGGGCAAGTGTAGGGGTGGACATAGCGGGAAAAGATGAAGCAGAAGGACGGGGTTGGGAGAAGCGGAAAGGAAGGGTGTCAGAGTACTTGTGCTATAAAGTACTGGCAAGAGACATCGCCTCAACAAGTGTAGGAGGACAGAAGGAAGAAACATCATAACGTAAGGCACCACGAAGCCCAACAATGTAACGAGAAATAAGCTCAGTAGGCTGTAGATCTGCGAAAAGATAAGAAAGCTCCATAAATTGATCTGTATAAGAAGCAAGGTCACTGGTCTGAGTGAGACTACGGAATGCATCACGTTGGCAGTCGAGCCATTGAGGATCAATCATAGCATGACGGAGGTCACGACGAAAGGAATGCCATATATGGAGCCCGTCTCGATTAGGATCAGCTCGATGAACTCGCCACCATGTGGCGGCGCGTCCATCTAAGTGTAAAGCAGCCAACTGGATCTTCAGAGGATCAGTCTTAGGGTAGATCTGAAAATATGTGTCAAGCTTAGCAAACCAATTCTCTAATAAGTTCCCGTCAGAGGAACCGGAATAGGTAGCAAGCTGTACCCTATCACGAAAGTCTCGAGCAAGGAAGATGGAAATCCAAATGGAGGGGGGGTCCCGAATGAAGGAAAAAGAGGAGCTTTACCAGGACCATGAGGCTGCAAAGAATCAATCTGTGATTGCATAGTAGCAAAGCCGGTCATAACCATATCGAAGCGAAGAACGAGGCCAGAAAGGGTATCATCCATGCGACGAAATTGATCCGATAAGTTTTCCTCAACAGTTTCGCTCGGGGTAGGTGAATGTGCCATAATGATAGTGGAACGAATAGACGAAATCTTGAGGGAGCGGACTCTTGTCGTCACCCCAAATTAGTCTATTAAAACCCATATTATCACAACTAAGAAAGGGCAGCAATCAGCAAATGGAAAAAGTGAAAGGGAAGGCTATAAAAATGCGCTGGAGCCAGGAGGGAAATGTCAAATTGGAATATCAAACGGGGTCAGAATTCCGTGAAATGTTGTTGAGGATGGGCGCTGGAGAGCCTTTTGATAAACTGTGAAAGATGGCTGGAAACGGATAAAATAATAGGTGAAAGTGACAAGTCGGAAGGGCTGGGGCAGCGACGAACAGGCTGAAGGATTTTGGCAATTCGAAATAGCAAACGATTACGGAATTGGATGATTTTTGGATGAGGATGGGTGCTGGACAGGCTGGGAAATAATTGTGGAAGATGGCTGCAAACTGGGAAAATGTTGGATGAAAGTGACAGGTCGGAAGGTAGGGACAGCGATGGAAAGGAAGGAGGAGGAGCGCTGGGCAGCAAGGAAGAGAGGGAGCAAAGCAAGGGGAGCGCCGGGCAAGAAGGAGTACAAGGGGCAGCGATGGAGTAGGGCTGTCAAGGCAACAATGGAGCTGTAGGAGCAGCGATGGAGGAGCAGGGCAAGGCAGTGAAAGAAAAAAAAAATTCCCAAGATTATGCTCAGGAAAGTGCTCAGATGCCAAGTTATGGATGAAGCCACAATTGATCTAGAGCTAAGCTATGAAAGCAGCACAAAAACAAGACTTAAGCTATGAAAGCAACACATAAGCAAGACTTAGCCCTAGAAAGCAGGAAAGAGAGAGATTAAGGAGGCTAAAGAGAGAAATCAATATCATCAGCTGAATAACAAATGACACAGTTTCCCTACTTATAGCCAAGAGGAAACCCTAAAAGGAAGCTTTCCGTGGCTAGGGCCCAACTGGGAGGGATAATAGTGCGCCCTCCAAGAAGGCCCCCACTCTGCAGTAATATGTCCAAATGGCCTAATAATGAATAATAAGGCCAAAGGCCAACCATATAGTCTAAGTGTCACTAATGAATTAAAAGGGCCCAAGGCCTGCTTATGCACAAAGTAAAGTAAATGTAAATGGACGCGGCGAATGTAATGAGCCAAGTCCATAACTTAGAGGGTCTTTCCACATGCAGTAGACATGCATGGGAGGTTGGCATGATCAGTTAGACTGCCTCCATGTGGATTCCGTGCATGGATAGGTAGGGTGCTCTCTCTATATAAACACCCACCGTTGTCTATGTGAATCATTAAGTCTTAGAGCCGTTATGTTGTCGGATTGGGAAGTGCTTCTATTGATCGGTTTTGCCTACCTCCCCATTGCTCAGGAGCTAGATCTGTATTGATCTAGGATTTGGTTGGGAAGGTTGGGTGTACTGCATTCTATCTCCTGTCTTTCAACACCCTAGATTGGTTTGATCTTTGTGGGCATTTTATTGGTATCAGAGCGTTGGAGACAAACCGTGGGGACGTATTATGAAAGCAAGCTGGTTGGATTCACGGAATTAGCAGCCGAGGTGGGTGAGGATGTCAGAAATAGAAATTCGCACCTTTATCAAGTTTCTATGGTCCAATGTCAAGTTTAATGTAAAACTTAGACCCTACCAATGTTGTATACCCATTTGGGCCTTTATTTTTAATGTTAATTCACCTTGTAAGTTCTTGGGGCCCATTTTAAAAATGGCCTTTAGATTCCATACGAGTTTCATACTTCATATTCACTCCCCATGAGGAGTTACATTTGTTGGCTATTCAATTCCATGGGTTGTTGGTGGCTCTCCATTCTTAAGCCTTTACATCTACGTCCCATCTATTTGTATCGCTCCACATTAGGAGAATAGTGTGGGATTGCAATGCGAGCTTTGAGTTTTCTCTCTCAATTTTAGCTTCCTCTTTCTTGAGGATTGTTGTTCTATGGCTGTCCACTATTATCCAGATTTGAAAGTGTTCAATGTTCTTGATTGTTAGCATCTTAGATTCAGCCCAATAGCATTTGAAATCACCTACCTTTGGTATCACTCCTCCAAACTTTGCATTTTTAAGGATAGGACTCTTGGCATTCTTGAAAGGTATCTTTGTTCATATCACATTTTTGGTGCAGATTTTTAACAAAAGTATTATGCAGGGCTCTTAGCTACTCAAAGGGGCAAAGTTTGATCTATAATTTGCAGCTGAAACTGAAATTTTAGCAAGTTATGGACATTCTCTCTCTCTAGAGGGAGCAAAAGGAGCAGGAGGCAAATCTGTATAAATGGTCAAGTTGTGCTAGAAGATAATCGCACACAAGATATAGTTGGCAAAGGTGATATTCCAATTCAATACAATTCTAGATTTTCAAGTGTGATCAAGAATCTTTGCTTATTCCTAATCTTGCTCGAAATCTTTTATCGGTTGGTGCTATAACCGATCAAGACATGCTTGTGGAATTTTACAATGATAGGTGCTTCATTAAAGACTTAAAGTAAGATTATAAAATCATTGCTAGTGGCTTTAGAGATAAAGGATAATTGTACAAGCTTAATACAATACTTGATCAACATGCTTTGCCTTCAAAAGTTGTTATTCAAAGTTTACTTTGGCATAGAACGTACGGTCACTTACATTATAAGCATCAAGTATCTTCATGATCAAAATCTCGTAGTTGGCTTACCTCCAATCGAAATTGGCCAAGAGATATGTGAACCTTGTGTCTATTGCAAGAACCATCAACAAAAGTTCCCGTTGGACGGTTCAACGCAAGCCAAATCAATCTTGGAGCTCATTCATGGACCAACCCAAACACATCGACGATTATTCAAGAAAGACTTGGGTATACTTCTTGAAGCATAAGTCTCAAGCATTCTCTTATTTTTTTGAATTTAAGGCTATGGTTGAACTACATTCTAATAGCAAAATCAAATGCTTAAGAAGTGGTAGGGGAGGAGAGTTTATTTCAACTGACTTTAATGATTATTGCAAAAAAAATGGCATTAAACAACATCCTGCATGCCGAAACAAAATGGTGTTGTCGAGCGTAAGAATAGGACTCTTGTGGAAGTGGCTAGAACTCTGCTGAGCCAAGTGGTTTATCAAGAGGTTTTTGGGTTGAAGCTGTCCAAACAGCACATATTTTCAATATCGATCGCCTCACAAAGCTATTGAAGGAAGGACACCCGAAGAGAAGTGTTATGGCAACAAACCCATCATCGGCCATTTGCGCATTTTTGGATGCGAAGCCTATGCGCACATGCCTATCGAATTGCGGCAGAAGCTTGATGATAAGATGGAGATATGTGTCTTTGTTGGGTATCCTTTTTATGAGAAAGAGGATACAAACTCTATAATCCTTCAACCAAGAAGATACAAATAAGTCGGTGGGATGTCGGGATGTCTATTTCAATGAAAATAAGATGGCTGGTGCAGATCTGAAATCTGTGGACAGCCAAGTTGACAACTTCTTGGATTTTCTTCCCCTTGATCTAAGACAACAGGAAGAAGGTGTTGCTCAAGATGCGGAGCAGATCCAACATCAAAGCAGCCCTCATATTAGTGATTTCCAGCAACCTACAACGGTTAATTCTCAGCCTAGTCCTCCTCGTCAACCCAAGAAACTCCCTCGATGGTACTTGAAGGCAATTGGAGGAGAGATAATCGATAAAGCTGAATCTAGCCAACAAGGGGCTCAAAGAGTCCTAAGAGAGAGGCACGCTCAAAAGTTCAACTATGAATTTTGCCTTAATGGCAAAAGTACTGTTGAAGAGCCTCGATCCTATGAAGAACTTCACAAAGAAGTTATCACGGAAAAATATTCCTCTCTCACGAGGAACAAAACATGGGTATCAGTTGAAGCCAAATCGAAAACCAACAGGTACAAAGTGGGTTTACAAAGTCAGGTATGATGTCAAAGGCGCAATTGACAAGTACAAGGCAAGGCTAGTGGCAAAGGGATATGCGCAAAAGGAGGGCATAGATTTCAACAAGACGTTTGCTCCCGTTGCCAAAATGCCCACCATTAAGTTTGTTCTTGCTTTAGCAACTCACTTTGGATGGGAGACACATCAAGTGACAAAATCCACCTTTCTCTATGGCTATGTTGATGAAGAGATATATCTTTCCTAACCCACCCCAAGGATTTGTGGTGAAAGGAGCTTGGTACTCAAGAATGGATGAGTACCTACTTTCTCGTGGTTTCACAAAGAGTAAGGCTGATCCCAACCTTTATATCTTGAATAAAGAAGGTAAAATCCTCTTGTTAACACTCTATATTGATGATATGATAATCACAGAAAGTAATCCTAAGAAAATCATTGAAGTTAAGAAGACTAAAATCTCAAGAATTTGAGATGAAGGACTTGGGACAAATCCATTACTATCTTGGTTTAGAGGTGTGGAGGCGCCCACACTCACTCTTCCTCACACAAAGAAAATAGATATACAATATGCTTGAGAAATTCAATCTTATGGACTGCAAACCTGTCCACAAAGATTAGGCTATCCACACTAGATACAAATTAAGAAAAATAAGTTGACAAGACCTTGCAGTGGCAGTTGGTTGGTTGCCTCGTATATGCTACTATAACCAGGCCCGACATTGCATATAGTGTCAACTTTGTTAGCCAACATATGGAGAATCCAAAACAAGTCCACCTCAAGGCAGCCAAGAGGATTCTTTGTTATCTAAAGCATACAATTAATTATGGACTCGAATATGCCAAGGATGACATGTTCAAACTATTTAGCTATTGTGACGTTGATTGGGGCAAGTGATCTCACAATTCGGAGGTCGATTTTCGGATATATTTTCTCACTTGGTTCAGCTGCGGTAACTTGGCTTTGTAAGAAGCAGCCTATAGTGGCATTATCTTCTACCAAAGTTGAGTATAGAGTTGCAGCAACAGCCGCTTGTGAATGTGTTTCGCTGCGCACTTTGTTGGAAGATTGTGGTTTGCATCAATCAAATCCAATGCAGATTTTTTGTGACAATCAAAGTTGCATCCAACTTGCAAAAAACCTCGTTTTCCATGCATGCACCAAACATTGAAATACACTACCATTTCATTCGCGAGTAGGTTCTAGCGGGGGAGTTGGAGGTCATTTTTTGCTCCACTAATGACCAAGTTGCAGCCATATTTTACAAAAAGCTTATCAAGGGACAGATTTAAAAAATTTCGACATTTAAGGGAGAGTGTTAGAAATAGAAACTCGCACTTTTATATCAAGTTTATATGGTCTAATGTCAAGTTTAATCCTAAACTTAGACCCTACCAATGTTTGAATGTTGTATACCCATTGGCGCCTTTTGTTTTAATGTTAATTCACCTTGTAAGTTCATGGTGCCCATCTTAAAAATGGCCTTTAGAGTCCATACAAGTTTGACACTTCATATTCACTCCCATGAGGAGTTACACTTGTTGGCTATCAATTCCAGGGCTGTTGGTGTTGGCTCTCCATTCTTGAGCCTCTACATCTACCATGTCCCATCTATTTATATCTCTTCACATTAGGAGAATAGTGTGGGATTTATTTGTGCAATACAAGCTTTGAGTTTTCTCTCTCAATTTTAGCTTCCTCTTTCTTGAGGATTGTTGTTCTATGGCTGTCCACTATTTTCCAGATTTGAAAGTGTTCAATGTTCTTGATCGTTAGCATCTTAGATTCAGCCCAATAGCATTTGAAATCACCTACAGAGAAATCAGTCATCTTCCAGGTAGGTGGTCTACCTTGCTATTGGGATGAATTAGTTTGTTTTCACCTGGTTGAGGTTGTCCACTCTTTAATAGCTTGCTGGAATGGTTGATACACAAGTGACAATTGGAATTTTTTGGTTTTTTGGAATGTTTGTGAAGATGTGGGTTTGGTGTTTTGGTTGCCATAGCTTATAGCTTTTGGGTGGCTGCTTTCTGGTTTATGGCCTTTGTGTGGTAGTCTTGCTTTCTAGATTTGCATGCGGTGGTTTAGTTTCCTTGTTAGGTGATCAGTCGGTTTCCTTCTTGTTCTGGAAGGTGCCCTTTTGCTGACCTGTGCATGCTGAAAGATGTTTGGTTAGACATTTTTTGACCAGTGGAATTTGGCAGGGACATCCATAATATAGGATTCAGGTTAACAATCGGATGCTTGGCTGATTTCAGGCTGAAATGAGCCAGTGTCTGTGGTTAGGAGCATGGTTGATAGGTCACTGGAACAAATCTATGGCATGTGATCAAAAGCATGGCTTGAATTTACATTTGTAGGGCTAGCGAGAGCCTGTACGAGCGATTTGAGCCATGACTGGAGTAGTACAATGGCTAGTATCCATTCCTTGCTGAAACCAGCTCCCTTCTATGGATGAAATCTTGTGGAGTTGTTGCATCGGACCTGTGTGGCAGCACGGCTGTCATAGGCTGCTGCAGGGGGTAGTTGTTGGACAAGCTCATGGAGATCCCCTCTATATACATAGACTAGGTGGGGTCTTCTCCTATGAAAGGAGTTTCTCTTGACTAGGTGGGGTCTTGGAGATTTCCTTGAGGGCCCCGCATTAGAGTAAATAGGATCTCTACCAATGGTTTTATAACTTATGATTCTGATGTGTCTTTGTAGGAAAGTAATTATCCTTCGTTGGTAATTTGCTATCCCTTGTTTGCATTTTATCCCTTATTTTGTGTAAGGATTTCAAAAGATTTAGTAGTTGATATTGTCTTTTGAAGCTCTAATTGATTAAAAGAGTTGACACTTCTAGCTTATTCTTCTTGATGTTTTGACTAATCTCAGGTCATTCAAATAATCTAGCTTTCCAAAGAGTGTTTAGTTAAAACGATTTTGAACCAGCAACCAATGGTATATTTATAGTACAACTTGAGTGATACCCTTTTAACTAAAGGAAGCATCGCTTCATAATTGTGGCTCAGATATGAGTTGTTTTTTGCTGGCTTGTAATAGTATTGAGGAGATTGAAAAGTTTGGTTGTGGGTTTAATATTGTCACTTGTCGAAATGTAAAACAGATCAGCTTTTCTTCTTGATGTTATTGCGAGCATCTCCCTTTTGGTGTTTGCATCGCGAGTCATTTTTGGCTACAAGCAGACTTGGGAACGATATCAAGTAAGGTTTCAAATATTCAAGTGCTTTTACACGTTATTTAGTGTAATTAAAGATAAGATCCTAATGATTACACTCAAGATATTCTTTATGTACTTCCATTTTTTTAAATCTTTTTCCTTTCTCTAACTAACGTTGATTATATTTAAAGGACACCCATCATTAGAATTTCATGTGTAAATGAGCTTATTGAAAATTTGAAGTACATTATCATTTAAGACATTCATATAACTTCATGTACTGATGCACATCTTTTGAACCATAAACATGTCAATTATTATCCAATTGCGAGCATTTAATAGCTTAAAGTAATCATAGATTCGCTTTGATGTAGGTAAAATCTACTGGTGTGGCACTACAATTTTCATCCAATGCTAGGCTATTTATTTATATTTTTCACTTTTTGGGGAATTTTTTAGATTCCTTGTACAAATTGGGTGCGATTACAAATGATATTTTGAAATAATATACAAACACAATCAAAACCATAGTGGCACGTGGTACCGCCGGTACCATAATGGTGGTACCGCCAGTACGGTACCGCTCTGGGATCCTGGGTACCAAGGCGGTTTTTTTTTTAATATTTTTTAAAAATATTTTTTATAATTAATAATTGCCTTTTATATAGTAAAATAGTCTTCAAAAAATGGAAAAAAAAAGGGTTTTGGGTGTAAAAAAAGAGGGGACAGTATAGGGGGCAGGGGACAGGTGCAACAACACATGGGCACTGTGGGTGAGCAGACCATGGGGCCAATGGGAGAGCAGCACAGGGGGGGAGCAACACATGGGGGCAGGTACAGAGGCACATGGAGGGATGATGGGGATGCACATGGCCGATTGGGCTGTGGGGATATAAATTGGCACTCACAATGCCATTGTGAGAGGCATTTTCAGAGGCTGTGAGAGAGCCAGTGATAGCCAGAGAGAGGTGACAGGCTGTGAGAGGCTGTTTGAGAACTAGGGTGCTATGAGAGGCTGTTCGAGGACCAGGGTGCTGTGAGGAGAAAGTCGATCGAGATGGCAGAGCGCATACCACTGAAGCCCGAGGGCGAAGCCAGGAGGAAGGATGGAAAACTAGAAAAAAAATAGCAGGGTTCACTGAACAGCAGGGTTCACTGTTGGAGAGACGTTGAAAATGGGCGAAGGCAGGGCGAAGCAAATCAAATGCAAGGTAGGGCGTTGCGTGGGCGAAGGGCGATGCAAGGCAGCGAAGGCAGGCAGGCAAAAACAGCAGTGAAGGCAGGAAAGGAGGGCGCAAAAACATTTCAGAGAAGATGCGAGGGGGGCGGGTAGATTTAGGTCAAAATTTTTTTTAAAAAAATAGTAAATATCAAAAATATTATTATATTGTGGTACCGCGGTACCATCATGGTCCCGCGGCACCAGTATGGTCCCGCGGTACCGGGATCCGCGCGGTACACAGTACCGCGGGACCTATGATCATAACCCTGATTGAGCTAAGTCTTCAATTATGAAGTGTCTTTGTACTATGTAGTATGGTAGTTCATAGTTTCAGGTTTTAACCAATGGAATTAGGGACATGATTTGGAATTTGAGGGAGCAAGACAGAGCTGCTTCATATTAGCAAAACATAACTTTTTGATAAGAAAAATAGAAGAGCAAGGTGCACAATCAAGGGAGCAAAGCCAACAATCAAAGAAAGTGTTGGAAGATTCACAAAAGCATAAAAGGACAGAGGATCATGCTCTGAAGTGGGCAAAATGAAATGTAGCCAAGAAACAGCCTTCAGGAAATGTGGCAATTGAATGTTGAGGGTGTCTAGCTCCTGATTAAAATAGTCATGGAGAATTGGCTTGTCTCCATTGAAATCAAGTGTTGGGCTAATTGTGCTATTCTCCAAGGATGGCTTGTTTGTTGATGTTGTGAAGAAAACATTCGGTTAGTTTCGTACTATGACAAGTTACAACACTCCAAATAAGAACCTTACCTCACCAATTCTCCATAATGCTTCGGAATAACAACTTGAAGGATCAAAGAGTAGGCCATTATCAAGTCATAGACTTTGTAGTGACATGTTGTATCTTGAAGCTCTCCCACGAGCACGATAAAGCTCAATGAAATATGGTGCACCCAGTGGTGTGTTGCATGAGTTTTACGTATACTGGGATTCGAATATTCTTTCACAGCTTTAGCATCACATCAAACAAAAATAAATCATAAAAGACAAAGCTAGATTGTAGAAGTCTATATGCCACGAAGTAGCTGGAGAAATAGATAATCTAAACTAAAGCCTCAAAGGTAACTACTGAATAAAGTGCTGCTGCTGGAGAGTACCATGAAGCTCTGTCAAGCATGGACCAAAAATGCCACATCCGAATGGAGATCAGGGCACCAACTGTATAATACAAACGCTGTACAAACAGATGTATTGTTGTGGCTAGGAGACACAGATATTTACATAATCAATAGCCATAGTTGCAATCAATGTTTGTAAATTTGTTGGTTTTTTTTTAGACCCATAGGTGTGCTAGATTAAGTGACAGGGGACCAGGTCTGTCCAAACGGAATGATTGAGGATGTAGAAGCGAAATTATCAATCAATCTACTGTTAGTAATAAAAGCCATTGCCTTTCACACAAAATACCTTCCTAATCATCTCATAACATTTTTAATTCTTGAAGACTCCTACAGCGGAAAACTGCTAACAAACACGCACCAAATGCAAGATAAGGTATATACAAAAGCATCATCTGATATAGAGAGAAGTGTGTGTTGCATACATAAACAATATTATACTGAGTAATTTAAGTACATGGTAAATTTACAAAAGTAGTTATCCATGTGTTGGATACTAATATCAAATGAAAACCATGTACAATATAAGAATACCCGCTAGACTACAATGCACAAGCTCCAACTGTTGAAAAAAAGAGTCATAGATTGATAATGGTTAAAAGAATCATGGGTCTTCCATGTGAGTGATGCTATTTCTTTCATGAAGGAGAAGTGGGCAGATGTGCGCATATAACATAGAAAAGAAGTTCGTGGGATGGAAAGAGGGCTGTTTCTGTTTGTCTTTAATAAACAATAACTGGCTATAATAAATGTCAAATAATAGATGACGGGCCCAAGTTTCTAAATTTACAACTAGAGGGTCATGACACACTTAGAGTACAACTCCTTAATTCATCTATACGTCCATGTCCATAATTTTGGGTTTGTAACGACTTGATTATACATGTTTTTCTTTTTCCATGTAATCCATTTGAATGAAAACTAATCCAAAGAAACACATAAAAGGGTAGGTCTACATTGCAATGAAAGCCACACAAGAGATGTCATTTCAAAATGATTTCTGAAAAGTACTAGTCTTATATTGTGGGCAAAGTTTTCATTTTAAGTGTTTACAATACATAATGTTACTATTTTCTGATTGTTTTTGCTGCATTGAATTTTCTGCATGTTTGATGAAGCTTCTTGTGAATAAGACTCTCTATGAGAAGACCCTTGCAAGTGGGTTTGGAGTTGTACATTTCCTTGTAGATGCATCTGAAGAACAACAGGTATGCACCTATGGGGAATTTCAATATTTATTATGACAGTTTCTCTGATTCTTTTCCTGTGCTTTTGTGGTATTGAAGTATGTCACTGTTATTACTTAATACAAGCCAAAGAGGAATGATGTTATACTATTATATATAACTCTGTTGAAGTTTAAGGTATTTTCTTCCTTCGTAGCTACAGGATGCTCAGTACCAATGATTCCCAAAAGACTTGCTTGGTCATCTTAAAATACTGAGATTGATCACTCTAATCTGGTGATTTATTAAATTTTTTTCATACAGTTTAAGGAGATCATTTTGGCATATGGAATGCTTCTACAAGCTTCGCAACATGGTGTATGTTATCCAAGACTTGTAATCTTTAGAAATGCTCCTCTCTCTCTCTCTCTCTCTCTCTCTCTCTCTCTCTCTCTCTCTCTCTCTCTCTCTCTCTCTCTCTCTCAATAAAGCTTTCTTCTTTCTCCCTCCCCCCCCCAATCATAAACTACCTGTCATGGGATGTCCTGTCTTCAAAAAGATAATGCTGGTTTCTACCTAGCACCTGCATTTGAGTAGCTGCAAGCCTAGGGACACAAGGTCTGGCTTCTGCACTGGTTCCCTTCATAGCAGCTTGCCTAACCAACAATTAAGTGGTGGTTGTTTTTATGTGCTAGGCATTTATTATTTGTGTGGGAATATCCGTAGTAGGCGTAGTGGTATGAGTCTACAACCTTGCATCTGCCCAACACTCTCCTCTTCCTAAATCAGCAACTAGACCTAGAAGCATGGAGGTTATAGGCTCATGCTACTAGGCTTGTTGATGATGCCAGTCTCCCTCATATTGCCCACCCTTTTCCCTCCTCCGGATAGCAAGCATAACGACTCTCTCAAAAACAACAACGTAAGTATGCTAAAACGGAGAAAGCATGAACTAATGGAAATGCTGATGGAGAGGACATAATTCGTCACAACAGATACCCCACAAACAACATACAATTCTTAAGCAAGTACTAAGCAACTACTATAGTAATGTAATGTAAATGCACAAAAGAAATAGCCATGGCTAGCCTAATCATGAGGTAGAGGGAACTTTTGCAATGATATCCATGGTAGAGGAAATAACCAAGGCCATGAGGGCTCAAGCCTGATTTGCCAATAATGGTGTATGATAAAAAACATCAATAGGCTCCCAATTGGCCTCCTTAATAGGACGACCATCCCATTGTACCAAAAACTGAACCTGCCGACGGCGCCGACTATGTTGAAGGCGAACCTGGAGAATGGCAGCTGGTAAGAAAGGAAACAGCTCAGGATTTGAAGGAAATGTGAGACTGCGAGGAAGCAATGGTGACTGGTGTACCATCAGGAGGAAGTGGCACCCCTGGCAAAAGAGGAGCATACCCATGAGCCAATGAGAAAGGAGAAACTCTAGTGCTGGTACTAACAGAGCTATTATAGCTATACTCTGTCAAACATAAATGCTGATCCCAATCCTTCCCTGAAGGAGAAACAAAGTGTCGAAGATAATCCTCAAGGATCCATAGGACCTCAGTCTGCCCATTAACAATAGAATGATAAGCAATACCCGTAAGAAGCTGTACATCCAAAATATGCATAGGCTCTGTCCAAAAGGTAGATGTAAACTTATCCCGATCAGAAAGGATAGTACGTGGAAACCATGCAGTCGAAAAATCTCTGATGTCAGCTGTAATAGTACTGCGGACTGGTATTAAATGTGCATGTTTCGAGAACCGATCTACCACCACCATATATGAGTCATAACCACACCGGGTATGAGGAAGGCCAAGGATAAAGTCCATAGAAATGTCTATCCACTGGTGATGAAGAATGGGCCAACTGGGCCAACTCTGGAGCAAGCCAGCGAACATAGCACGAGAATATTTATTACGGGCACAGAAGGTACACTCACGGATAAAATGTGCTAGCTCAAACTGCATGGATGGCCAATAGAAATAGTCTTTAGGACGAGCATAAGTCCTTTGAAAACCAAAATGGCCACCAATAGGAGAAGCATGAGCATCAGACAACAACTAAGAACGAATGGAAAGAGAACTAGGAATACACAGAGCACCATAATGATATAAACGGTCAACAACAACAGTATAAACCTGGAACTTTCGAGGTGAAGGGAGTGGACGAGAATGATAAACATCACAAAAGTCAGGACAAGTCAAATATGCAGCCGGCAAATCATCAAACCAAGAAGGAATAGAGGAAACAAGACCATGTAACAAAGCAGGAAGATGAGACAAAGCATCAGCTGCCGTGTTCGACTTTCTTGGACGATACAAAATGTCAAAATGGAAAGACTATAAAAACTGTAACCAACGATACTAACTATCAGTAAGGTCACACTGAGACAAGAGACAACGAAGAGATTGATGACCAGTAATAATATCAAAGGGAACATTATACAAATAATGGCCCCACTTCTTAAGAGCATGGATAACAACAAGTAGCTCTTTCTCATGAACAGAGTAATGTTGCTCATAAGAGCGCAAACGTTGAGACTCGTAAGCAATGACACACTCAGATTGACGAAGAAGAGCACCTAGACCAACAAAACTAGCATCAGTCTCAACAATAAACTTCTGATCAAACTGTGGCAAACACAAAACGGCGGCCGAAATGATGGCATGACGTAAAGCATCAGAAGCAGCCTGACACTTAGAAGTCCAAACAAATGTATGAGACTTTTTTAAACAAAGAAGGCCATAGTGGCGAAATACTTAATAGGACGACGAAGATGGGTAGCCATACCTAAAAACATACGAACAAAATGAATGTCAGTTGGAACAGGCCATTCCTCAATAGCCTGGACCTTCCGAGGATCGAGACGAATACAACCATCGCAAACAAGGAATCCCAAAACCTCAATCTCAGCAACAACAAAGGAGCATTTTGACAATTCAGCAAACAACTGATGCTTAACAAATAACTCAAACATAGATGAGAGATGCGGCACATGGTCAGACAAAGAGGTACTAAAACAAGAATGTCATCAAAATAAACTAAAGCACAAAAACCAAGAAGAGGATGTAAAACATTATTCATAGCATTCTGGAACGTGGGTGGTCTGGACACCAAAAGGGAAGAACACGAAACTCATACAAACCTAAGTGAGTATGAAACGCAGTCTTATGCTCATCAGAAGGATACATCCTAATCTGATAGTATCTAGAATGAAGATCAATCTTGGAAAAGATAGAAGAAGTGCCAAGCTAATCAAAAAGGTCATCCATGAGAGGAATAGGATACTGATCACGAATAGTAAGCTTGTTCAAGGCACGATAGTCACTGCAAAGGCGTTTGGTCCCATCGTTTTTAGCAACAAGAAGAACAGGGGCACCAAAGGGACTATGACTAGGTACAATGAGGCCCTGATGTAAAAGAGAAACAATCTGGAGCTGAACCTCATCACATTCGACTTTAGACATACGACATGGTGCACGAGAAGGTGGGGTAGCACCAGGAATAAGATCGATATTGTGGTTGACATCACATAATGGTGGCAGAGACACAAATTCTGAAAAGACAACAGAATACTTATGCAATAAGTCAGAAATTACCTAAGGAAGAGGACACACGGATGTGAGCAACTGACGTACTCTGAATGGAAAGAAGAGCTATACCTTGAGCCTTTGGCAGGCTACGCATAAATTGCTTCCCGGTAACTAAGTGACTAGAAAGCATGAAAGAGAATATTTAATGAGGCTAAAGAAGAGCAATCACCATCAACTGAATAAAAGACTACAATGCTGCCCTATATATACCCTACCAATGAACCCCAAAGTAGGAATTCAAAAATAGAGGGAGGCAAAAGATTTGGAGGGAAAATAGTGCGCCCCCCCAATAGGAAACTTGAGGTGGACTTTCTATACGATTACACTCTTTTTTCACCTCGTTGAGAACATTCGTTGAGGGCCCAAATGAATCTGTGAAAAAATCTTGTGAAGACAAGGAGTGACTTCACATCACGGATTGTTCGCAGCTGCAGCCATTCTCGTACCTTACAAACTTTATCATAATCGATCTTGATGCCACGATTGGATATGATATGATCTAGGTACTTGAGTGAGGTCTGAAAGAACTCACATCTTGACTCCCTAGCATAGACCTTTTCTTGTCTTATGAGCCCTAAGACAATATGAAGATGCTCATCATGCTCCTCGGGGGTTCAACTAGAAATTAATATGTCATTCATATACACTACCACAAACTTCCCCAATGAAAAAATGATATCATTCATCATCTACCGAAATGTGGCATTCATGACCCAATCGGTAACACCGAAAACTCATATTGGCCATATCCGGTTCAAAAACCATCTTAGGAGCATCCTCGTTCCTAATCCTTATATGATGTAGCCTGATTTAGGGTCTATCTTAGAGAAATACTTTGTTGCATTCATATGGTCCATTAGATTACCCATCCTAGGTAAAGGATAACTAATTTTGATGGTAATTTTGTTCACGTTTTTTTATATTTGACATAGAGGCGAGCGCCCCCGTCCATTTTGCTAACTAAAAGGACTGGTGCTTCCCAAGGGGACTTACTTGGCCGAATATAGCCCATCCTAAAATATTGTCGAGATGTTGGTCCTTCCTCTCACCACCGGGTAGAACTCCAAGTTGAACATGGGATAGAGGACGACGGACCATGATTGGCTTTGACTTCACGATTCTTGTTCAGCTGCGGCATGCTTAGATTGTGTCTCCAAGATTTGATTTTGTGAGTTAATAACTTAGACCAATTGTAGTTGGACCAATTCAAGCGCAAGCCTTAGTGAGGAGGTTCCTTAAACCAGTGAATTTAGTGAGGAAATTCCTTAACTAGAGAGTATAGTAGATTCCATTACCACTAAGAGAGGCTTAATAAAATTTATGCAAGAGTTTGATAGTGAAGATGCCTAGAAAACTTGGGAGCTCAATCGAAAGTGCTAAGCCAAAGATAAGCAGATGAATGAGGGGAGTAAGGACTATACCTCCTTTCCCATACCTCTTTCACCTTCCAAAGCCATGCTATGCCCAAAGGGCAACACCTAGCATGTGCATGGGCCCTACCATATGTGGCAGTGCTTATGAGCTCTACCTCACCCCTAGGTCTCCTTGTCACGACCCTCCAAAGACCAACTCTCTCAAATGACTCTTGGGTCAAGCCTATCCCCCATAATAAAGGTCACTTCCAACCCACGTGACCACATGACCTCCTAGGCCTCCTTGGACTTTGATGGCTAGCTCTCAGCCTTAGTACAATTCATAGGTATAGCATGTACATCAAGGTCAAGATGGAGACAGGAGGAGGGTCTTCCTCCCTTGGAGAATCCACCTTCATATCTATTGCTATTTGTGCATAGGAGGATATACAAGCTTAAGGAGGCATCAATAGGGGCTATGGTGAGAAGGTGAGAGAGAAAGGTACACCTTTCCCCCTTATGTACTTGTAGAAAGTACATAGGGGGATCAGTACGCTCACTTCTTCTCGAGCAACAAATAACAATATGGTGAATCTGATGATGTCTTGCTGCATGGCCACTTTGTTTCTAAGATCGATTGACACCACAAAGGCAGGCACAATGCTAGATGCCCGAACATTGTTCGGATATGCTCATGATGCCATTGCTGAGGTGGGGGACAAAAATGTCGTGCAGGTACATGAATCACAAACATTTTGAGTTTTAAGTTACTTATCTATATTCTATAGTGTGTACTTAATGCTATATATTAGTTTAAAGTCGTTGGATTGCAAATTTTAGTTTAAAGTTTCACCTCTAGAGACCATTCAAGTTTCAACTCCCTCTCCCTATTCTCTCCCTCTCACTTTCACTCTTCACTCCCTGTCTTTGTGATGCTTGGGGACATAAGAAAGTAGAAATAAGGCAGGTCGCAGCAATTTAGGTTTTGGGGCCCAAACTAAAAAACTTTCAGACTTTTTGCTAGATTTGATTTGCAATTTCAAAACGGATCTTTTTGAAACGATCATTTTGAAATTCTTTTCGGCCTTCGGAACACCTGTGCATGAAACATTTACCCTAACTTCCAATTATGACTTCTTCCGACATATTCTTGCATCCTCCCTTTTTTGCTTAATGTTTTCATGACAACTATGACACCCTCTTTTCAAATATTTATTTTGTGTAGCTTCTTTGACATGTTCCTTTTTGAGCGACATCTTCGCTACCTATTTTGGCAAGCAGTCATGATACTTTTATAACTAACAAAGAGTGAATAAAAGTACTAATACTACACAACTACGTTGTATTGTATACTCTACTCATTATGGAGACTCCTACTTTATTGTGTTGTCTATAATAGTAGGTGGCCTAGTAGTAGTGGCATGGTGTATCTGATGTCTACATAGTATGTATAAGAATAAAAAATCGATACATTGAATTTAAAAAGTAATTGGTATTTTGTTTGGCATATGAAATAGGCAACATCTAGGCAACAACTGAAGGACGCATGCAAAATTTTTGTCTACAAAACTTTCAAAGAGCAGGTGGGTGCTTCATTGCCAATTTGCGTAAACCATGTTGTTCAAATTTTTGATGGTTATGGTTATTATGATTGTTTTTAAACATAATGATTGAAGTTGTACTTCTCCTCGTATGTTGTTAATGATTGTATTAGTTGATATATAGCATAACATAAAAGTCATTAAGCTATAAAAGTTGTGGATAATTGTTGTCTTTAGAATCTTGTTGTAGCGAGTTTGTTACTTAAAGGAAGAGATACTTTTGAGTACTTTGTGATTAAGCATGTGGGCTTTTCTTTTAGCTTTTCCTTTGTTCCCTACCTTACTTAATTTTGTATTTTGCACCACACACACATACACATATATATACATACAAATATACATATATACATATATATATATATATATATATATATATATATGTGTGTGTGTGTGTGTGTGTGTGTGTGTGCGTGCACGCGTGTGCACATATGGATAAATACGTACATGTATATATAATACTAGATATATCATAGTTCCCTGTGGTACCGCCATTATGGTACCGCCGGTACCATAATGGTGGTACCGCCAGTATGGTACCGCCCTCAGATCCGCGGTACTAGGGCGGTACCATAATAAAATAAAATAAAAAATTTTAAAATTTAAAACTTTTTCCCGTGTTATTTTCGCAAAAAGAAAATTATTATTATTTTTTTTTTGGTGCCGCGGGACCGATATGGTACCGCGGTACCAGTATGGTCTAGCGGTATTGGGATCCGCGGTACCCACCAGTATCGCGGGACTATGATATATATACACATACATGTATATGTGTGTGTAATATGTATACACACACACATACATACATATATACACATAATAATAATAATATTAGACATGAGGGTTCGGGCCGAAATGCCCGCGTCCGGGTCCGGACGTGTCCGACCCCCGGACGCAGGGTCAGACGCGTCCAATTTTTTTTTTTAAAACTAAATAACTCAAAAAAATTAAAAAAAAAAAAAATGGACACGTCCGGACCCCCGGACGCATCCTTGGCTGCATATTTTTTTTAATTTTTTTTTTAAGTCTAAATTTAAAAAAAAAAAAAAACACCGGACACGTCCTGACGCGGACGCGAACGCGTGTCCAGACGCACGTTCGCGTCCGCCATCCGCTTCCTTAGATACATATATCATAGTGCCGTGTGGTACCGCTGTTATGGTATCGTCGGTACCATAACAGTGGTACCGCCAGTACGGTACCGCACTGGGATCTGCGGTATCAGGGCGGTCCCATTTTTTAATATATATATATTTTTAATATTTTTAATATTTAATTATTGCCTTTTACATACCAAAATAGGTTAAAAAAATGGAAAAAAAAAAGGGTTCTGGGTGTAAAAAAAGAGGGTATAGTACATGGTGCAGGGGACAGGTGCAACAACACATGGGCACTGTGGGTGAGCAGACCATGGGGCTAATGGGAGAGCAGCACATGGGGGGAGCAACACATGGGGGCAGGTACAGAGGCACATGGAGGGATGATGGGGATCCACATGGCCAATCAGGCTGTGGGGATAAATAAGCACTCACAATGCCATTGTGAGGCATTTTCAGAGGCTGTGAGAGAGCCAATGATAGCCAGTGAGAGCCAGTGACAGACTGTGAGAGGCTCTTTGAGAGCCAGGGTGCTGTGAGAGGCTGTTTGAGGACCAGGGTGCTGTGAGGAGAAAGTCGATCGAGATGGCAAAGCGCATACCACCGAAGCCTGAGGGCGAAGCCAGGAGGAAGCTCGAGGAAGATATCTGAAGGCATAATGAAAGACATCGGAAGCAAGAGGCAGACATTGCAGAGATGCTGCGACAAACTCGGCAAAGACACCCAGAGCTGCAGATCCCCGCCCCCGCTGTGGCCCCTGCCCCCGCTGTCGAGCTGGATTTGGATTAGCAGATCGGAATGAACTTCACACGACGACAGCTCATCATGGTCAGGGAAAGGGCGGCCAGACGTCGGGCTAACCAAGAGGCAAAGCGAGAGCGACAGAACAATGCACTTGACGAGGGCGAGGAGTCGGTGGAGGATCCGTAGGCATGTTTAGAATAGATAAGGTCCAGCCATATGTGGCGGACTGTTGCTATGTAATTTTCGGTAGTTTACGGTGCGGCAAATAACTAGATAGTTGCTTAATGAAAGGCTAAGTAATGTAATGTTATCTTGATACAACGGCTGAATCAATATATAGTTGTTTTTTGTGCAACGCGAGCCTGGTCATGTGAAATGCAATCTCTGTATTTTTTTAAATGCAATGTAATACATGTGTTTATGAAATGCCGTCACGGGTTTGGGGTGTAGGGGTAATTGCTATGCTCATGATCGTTCGGAGTGCATGTGCTATCAGTTTGTTGTGGTATCAATGATCAGTTTGTAGGTGCATTTCTGTGAAGCTATCATTCTCTTCAATCGAAATTAGTTGAACATACAATTCACACATGCACATAGAATTTGACATAGAATTGAAAATACAGCATCACATGTACAGAGCGACATACGAACAATGTGCAGCAAATAAAGTACACCAAACACTGAATATAATGTGAAAAATGGTCTGAGTACAATGGTCGACCGTCTGCTAGAAACAAACTACTGAAACTAAAATAACAGAGCCACAATCGATGCTCTGGCTCTGACTCAGACGAATGCTCCGGAGACAACTTAGAGCCCCGAGCTTCCTCTCGCAGCCGATATCTGTGCCTGTCTGGAACTGGCATGGGCTGTGTATCCGAGGAGGAGGACTCGTCACTAGCATCATCCCAATTTGCCTCCGCATCAGCCCCCAAGCAAGCCAAACCAACAACACCTGCTCCCGCTGGCTGTAATACTGCACCTCTAGCTGTACCTAGAGCCTTGCGTGGTCGTCCCCTCTTCCTTGGCAATTTCTATGCCTTGCCTTTCTTGTTTGGTGCACCCTTGGGCCTTCCTGGTCTCTTGCGGACAAGAGGAGCTGTCAATGCCTCATCACCCCCATGCAAATCACCTGGCTGGCTAGGCTGGGCCCAAGCTGAGGCCACCTGGGATAGGGAAGCAAAAGAGGGAACTCCTTGTGCTGTTGAGCGAGGAGGATGAGCTCGTGGAGTGTGTGCCCGTGGGGTGGCTCTAGGTGGAGGAACTGGCTGTGCAGGAGGCAAGTACATCGGCGATATGTACTGAAAGGGGCGCTGTGGTGGCCGGTACTGGTACATCCTGGGTGCTGCCAAAGGGGGAGCCAGTGGAGTGGGTGCTGCCAAAGGAGGAGGATGTGAAGTGGGTGCTGCCACTGGAGGAGCCACTGTGGATGTGGGCGCTGCAAGAGAAAACCTGGGCACAGATGGTGGCCTGCCATGGAGACCTGGTGCTGCAGAAGTGGACGACGATGGAGGGGCTGCAGGCCTCAATGGCATCGATGGCACTGGAGGTGCTATACGGCGAGGGTTCAAAACCACTTTTTTGGCTTGATCTTCACCAAATCTCAAAACTAACTCTCGCAAGCTGCGCTGAAACGTACTGGCATGCCAAAGATCATTGGCAACCATCTATAGAAGCTGCGCCCTACACCTGATCAAACGGTCGATGACCACCAAGTCGAATGCAAAGCGTGTGGGGGCTGGCTTACGGAGGTCCAGATGGCTGAACACCCGGAACATGGCAAGAACACGCCTCTTCCTGGTGACAAAAGTCACCAGGAAGATGGCCTCATGGACGATGGCTCTAACCCAGGGAAGTGCACCTATGTTAAGAAATTTCTGGATTGAGGTGTTCGCCAAGCTGGGAACATAGTTGCGGATGAGTAGCTCTGAGCATCCTTAGACGGATGGTTAGACAGAGCGAGTGAATCAGATCTTGGAAGATATGCTTAGGGCATATGTTAGTAGTACGCAAACAGATTGGGTAAAGCATTTACCGCTATTGGAGTTCACGTACAATGATAAGAGACATGCGTCCACTGGATTGAGTCCATTTGAGCTCAATTATGGTTTTAGGCCACTTAGTCCTGCAGTCATGGGGATTCTGCATAGGGTACCTGGTGCTATAGAGTTTTTGGCTCAGATGCAGTAGAAGCTAGAGATGGCTCGAGATAACCTGTCCAAGGCTGTCGCTAGGGCAGAGAGTTATGCCCATGAGAACTGTACCTATCGGGAATTTGAGAATGGAGATTGGGTGTACTTACTAGTCCCTTCGAAGTCGAAGGTGCTACGCACAGGAAACTACGCCAAGTTATTTCCTAGGTATTGTGGACCATGGTTGATTATTAAGAAGGTGAGCCAAGTAGCTTATAAGCTACAACTACCTGTGGGATGCAAGGTGCATCCAGTATTCCATGTTAGCAAACCGATGAAATGTTTGCACGATGGCGATAGCCTGGTGGAAGGTCTAGTGTCTCTAGAGGAGAAAGACACCACAGGTTATGGGCCAGAAAGAGTCCTAGATCGAAGGGAGCGACACTTGCGTAATCGCCTCCTTCAAGAGTATCTAGTAACTTGGAAAGGGCATCCGTTGTCAGATGCATCCACCTGTGGGTGATCAGTCCACTTGGCATGCATGGCCCCTGTGACCTGTGAATACTGAGTGACTCATAGGGTACCACCCCCGTGCCCCGCCAAAGACCTGTAACCCTCTTGGTCACCTCGACTACTTGCCGGCTAGCATCTTGTCACTGACGGCTAGGGTCCCGACGGTCAGACACACCGCATCTCTGACAGCTTGTCAGGCGGCCACACCGGATCACTGCTTGTGACGCACCGGTCCCTACTTGGGACAGTTGTCCTCATCGGTCACCGACCCTTGCCAACACTAGACCTCAGGCCCTTTGGTAACTGGCCGTGCCGAGGTCATGAAAGAGTCGTAACTGGACTCCTTCCCTCCTCTGGCAAGTCATCGGTCCTCGATGACAAACTTTGGGTAAGACTTCTGCAACGCTCGAGCATCTGGCCCTCTCCTCATGTGTGCCTCAAAATACGTCCGTTGGTGTTCACAAACACCAACCACCTACATTGCTCGATGGATAACATGTTCCTCTTCTGCATGTGATACAAGGCCTAGGTGCTCCAATTCCGCTGCTAAACAGTCCTGTGCAAGGACTCTCTTGGCCAATTGCTGCAGGTCACCTGTGCTGCGCCCATGGTAGCTCCACCATGTAATGGGCCTCAGCTAATTCTCCCTCCGCCGACTCTGCTCTCCATCAAAAGGAAACTGGAAGTGCTCAAATGTGATCAGCTGGCGTGCAATGTTACCGAGCATCGGACCTGTTGGCAGAAGAAAAAACATGGCACGTGTAAGTCCCCTCGAATTCACACACTAGCAATGAGTACACTACTGCAGCTCTCGATCATCTAAATCTCGGGTAACAGAAACGCATCAAAGTTGAGTGACAAAAAAAAAACTAGACATTGAAGAGTCATACCTGTTCTCGTCCAAGGCTGACGTCAGAATCGCCTCGGCAATGCGGTCCATGAACTCGTGAATGAGACCAAGAGTGCACCCCTTACGGTCTACCAGGTGCAACACTTTGAAAATGGAGAAGAACGTTTGAAACTACCGCCGCAATGCGTCCTTCACTACTATCAATCGCTCTAGCACCAGAAGTAAAACGCAAAGCGTGTGGGTGTTGGCTTCTTCAGGTCCAGTGACGAGAAGGTGCGGAATAGGGCCAGCACACGCCTCTTCTTGGTGACGAAACTTTGTGATCATCGGGTTGGACTTATACACGCAGGGTGCCAAATCCCTCTCACTTGTTGCATTGTCCGTGATAACCTGAACCACGTGCTCCACCATGATGTCATCAATAACATCTCTAACAACCTCCCATATGAAGTTGGCTGTGATGGCTCCACAACCTTGAGTGGCATCCACACCACGTAGGAATACTGTGCCAAGCGGGCAAGAAACCAAGATATTGATGACAAATCCCCGACGAACCATCCATCACTCAATATCATGCATCCATACATGCCACAAAACACCCATTAGCCACATGCAAAAGTTGCGCCACTAGTACACCCTTAACACATGCAAAGAGTTTATGGAGACAAAGTACTTACGTCTGTCTAGTTGAGCGAATGGAATTCAGCTCCTGCGTGAAGGTCTCCTCCTCTTGACGAAGGATCTTGCCTTGCAATGCCTCTCGCCTAGGAGGCGTCCATGTAGCATCCACGGCTGCCATCTGTGCGCAGAACTCCCTGAACACCCAAGTGTCAGCAACAGCAAAAGGAATGTCGCACTTGTAAAAGAACTGGCTAGCAAGTTGAGTGCACATGTACAATACCTAGAACGTGATGCCCTTGATGTACTAGGCCCTGCACCCGTAGTAGGCCCTGCCTGCCTGCCTGTGAGCCTGTGGCTACTCCTGCTACCTGTCCCTGTCTAGAACCCTGTGATGCACCATTACGCAAGACACGACCCTGACTGTGGTATCTGACCTATCTGTGTTCTCTAGGGTTCGGCACTGGTTACGAGCTCGTAACACTCCCTCCCCCTTAAGAACCGTCTTGGTCCTCTAAGACAAAGTCTGGAAAAATCTTGCGAAGGACGCTGCCTCTTTCCCAAGTGGCATTCTCAACAGGCTGATCATTCCACTTAACCATATATTCTCGGTATAGAGTATGACGAGTCTGTGTCTCTCTACTATCAAGAATCTCCTCTGGTTCATGTGGAGGTTGTTGAGGATCCAATGGGAGAACTAGAACACTGTCCCCTACCAGATTGTCTGATTTGGTTAAGGCTTTTCGTAACTGACTTACATGAAAGACTTGAAAAACCTTACTGTTGTGTGGGAGTTCTAGTTCATAGGTGACCTCGCCTAGTCTCCTACTGATGGTAAAGGGACCACAATACCTTGGAGACAACTTAGCACACACTCCTGATTTGAGGGTTTTAGAGTCAACTGGGACTCTCAAGTAGACTTTCTCACCAGTGGAGAACTGTACATCCCGTCTGTGTGGATCTGCATAATGCCTGGCTCGATCCTGGGACTGTCTAATGCTACGCTTAGCATGTTCTATCATCTGGTTTAGGTCCTCTAAAAAGTTTCTGGCTGCTTCAACTTTTTCTTGTTTAAACCCTACAGCTGTGGGTGAGCGTGGCTGAAAACCGTACATCAGCAGAAATGGGCTGTATCCTGCCCTCCAAAAACTTTCAGTAAACTTACTGTCCCGGTCGCAGACTATGCCGGAAGGTAGACCGTACAATTTAAATAGCCCGTCTACAAACAACCTCGCTAACTCTGGAGCTCTAACAGTTGTGTTGGTCGGAATAAAATGAGCCATTTTGGTCAGACGGTCAACTGTGACCCATATACTGTCATTACCCTTTTGGGTTTTAGGCAGGCCTACTATAAAATCCATGAAGATACTCTCCCATTTACCAGCTGGTATTTCTAAGGGATGCAACAACCCTCCTGCCTTTAAACGCTCTGCTTTATTCACTTGACATTTCTGGCAACTGGTTACATACTGGTGGACGTCCTTTTACTGGGCCAGAAAAATTGCCTATGAAGAAGCTCATAGGTCTTCTGTATGCCTGGGTGTCCCGCGCTAGGATTGTCATGACATTCATATAGGACCTGCTGCCTATAATCCTCTGAATTGGGGACACATACTCTATCTCTATAGAGCAAGTACTCATCCTGAATGGAATACTGTTTCCATTTGAATCCTTGAGTCAACTGACCCTCAACCACTAGGGTTTGCTTGGGTAATACAGGCTCAGAATCCTCAACGTCATCTGACGACGTATACTCGGACTCATCATCATCCTCAACGAAAGCTGCCGTATTCTTGGATGAACTGGCACCAGCCCCGGGAACTGGTTCTGGAGTCTGTAACTGTCTGTTCTGGACTGAGTTCCAGATAGTAGAGAAGAATGCATCATGCTGGCATTTCCCTCTCAAGGACTCGAGTAACTCATTACAAATCTGAGTAAAACTCAGCTCGTTTATCGTAGGCATTCTACTAAGGGCATCTGCTACTATATTGAATTTTCCACGCCTATATCTGATAGACATGTCAAACTCTTGCATCAACTCTGCCCAACGAGCTTTTCGACCTCTAAGCTCAGGTTGATTGCAAAGGTATCTGAGACTCTCATGGTCTGTCTGGACCTCAAAATTGGCACCATACAAATAATGCCTCCAAGTCTTAAGGGCATGTACTATAGAAAAGAGTTCCTTTTCATAGGCACTGTACCTAGTCTGAGCTGGCTCGAGTTTTTTACTCTCGAATGCAACTGGTCGTCCACCCTGAGTTAGCACAGCACCTACTGCAAAGTCGCTAGCATCTGTTTCGACCACAAATGACTAATTGGGGTCGACGACTTTTAAAACTGGTGCTATAGCTAAGGCTGTTTTGAGAGCATCAAAGCTCTCCAACTGTGCGGACTCCCAAATGAACTCCTTTCCCTTCCCCTTAAGGAGATTTGTCATAGGGACTGCTATCTGAGCATATTCCTTGACAAATCGTCTGTAATATCCCGCCAGACCAAGAAAGATTTGAAGTTCCAAAATATTCTGAGGTCTCAGCCAACTGAGTATGGCTTACACCTTATTTGGGTCCATCTTAATCCCATCTGAAGAGATAATGTGACCCAAATATGCTACTTCTTCAACGAAGAATTCACACTTGGATTGTTTAGCATAGAGCTTATGCTTTCTAAACAGTCGAAACACCTTCCTGAGGTGTTTTAGATGCTCCTCCCTCATTTTGCTGTAAACGAGGATGTCGTCTAAAAATACGACTACAAACTTACCCAAGTATGGTCTGAGGACACTGTTCATCAAGGTCATAAAGGTAGCTGGAGCATTTGCGAGCCCAAATGGCATCACCTTAAACTCATAATGACCGTGACGAGTCTTAAAAGCTGTTTTCGAGACATCTTCCGATTTTATACGAACTTGATGATATCCCGATCTGAGGTCTATTTTACTGAAAAACTTAGCCCCGTCGAGTTAATCAAACAACTCGTCTGCCCGAGGCATAGGGTATTTATTCTTGATTGTGACTTTATTGAGGGCTCTGTAATCTACGCAAAGACGCATAGACCCCTCTTTATTTTTCACCAATAGGACTGGTGAGGCCCATGGTGAACTACTGGTCTGAATTTGGCCTTTCCCAAGATAATCTGTTAACTGCCTAGTTATTTCTTCATCCTCTGTTCGGCTGACCCGATACGGAGGTTTAGAAACAGGTGCTGTACCTGGTACTAGGTTTATTACATGATCTACCTCTCTGCTAGGTGGTAAACCATGTGGCAAATCTTCAGGAAAAACATCTTTAAATTTAGACAATAAAGTTTCTAATTTACTGATTTTCTGTTGAATAGAACTGGAAATAGAAACTTCAGGAATAAACTGAAAGTCACATAAGAATACATGATGGTCTTCGTCTCCGATTAGCTGACAGAGCTCTGAACTGCAGACCATAGGGCTGTTGGGAACATCATGCTCCCCATGCAACTGGATCTCTCGGCCTTTATGCTGAAAGCTGAGGGTGTTCTCTTGATAGTTTCTGTGGAGGGAAGGTCCTAAACTGTAGAGCCAATCTCTCCCGAGAACAATGTCTGTTCGATCCAGGTGCATTATCTGAAAGTTTATTTCATCTTGGTACCCCTGAATACCAAGATTTAACTTACTTACCATAGTTTCCCATATTTTTTTATCTTCACCCTTAGCTAATGAAACTATGTACCTATGCTGACTAGGTACTTCTGGTAGTTTAAGCTTTTTAACCAGGGTGTAGTTGATGAAATTATGGGTTGCCCCATCATCAACCATGACTCTTACTGACTGGTTACCAACTTTCCCATGCATACGTACTAGGTCATGCGGCCCAAAGCTGAAGGGTCTCGCTAGCATTGCAGAGGTCAGCTGGCAACAGTGTTCATGATCTTCATGATACACTTTGATCTCGGAAGCTGCCGAGTCACTGGGGAAACATACAGTCTGAACAAGATGAACTTGTTTTTTATCTTTCTTATCTTTTTTAGTGAAAGGCCCCTTGGGACACTGCCTGACTGTGTGTCCCTTGCCCATACACACAAAGCACAAACGTTCTTGTTTGGCTTTCTCAAAATCATCTGGTTTTAAGGGCTGTATGAGTGAAGGGCGTTTCTGAGGAGCTTCACCTTTAAATTTATCTTCTTTCTTTCTTTTTAAAAATTTCTTTTTAAATTGAAAGTCTTTCTGAGAAGGCTGCTCAGAAAGTGGCTGTTGTCTCGCCCTCTTCCTACCCACTGAATCATCATAGATTTGAGCATATCTGAGAGCTTGCTCAAGGGTAGTAGGCGAGTTTCTCTGGACCTCTACTTTATATTCATCTTTGAGGCCACGGACAAATCCCCTGATTTTCTGATAGTCATCCATATTTTTAATCTTTAAAATTGCTTCTCGATACTGCGAGATATATTGGATGAGGGACTTGTCCATTACTGTTCTTTCCCAGGCTTCCCAGGCTCTATCAAGTTCATTCTCTGGTAGAAATTCTCTTAGGAAAGCTTCTTCAAAAGCTTTCCATGACCGAGGAGTCTGCCCAGTCTCCTGGAGATTTAACCACCACTTATAGGCCATAGGCCCTAAGGAAAGACTGGCCTCAATAGCTTGCAAATGGTCAGGGGTCTGTTTAAGAGCATGAATGTTCTTCCATTTGCTGAGGAAGGTTTGTAGAATATCTGCATTTCTATCCTTCTCTTCCCCAATAAAAGTAGGAGGTTTTAAGTCTTTAAAAACACTGGGGTGAGACCGTAAAGTCTCACCCAAAACTGATGGAAGTGGAGAAGGGGATAACTAAGAAGTGGAGGGAAGGCTTCCTTTCGCGGAACTCAAAATCAAGTTTTTGAGTTCAGCGAACGAGTCGTCCACACTGGACTTGAAATTGGCTAATGCCAACTTCAGTTCATCCACTTCTGTTACCAATTGGAGAAACTGCTCCTTGGTAACCAGTTCGTCGAGTTCTTCGGCGAACTGTTCCTGTTCTTCTACTTCCATGGGTTCCTTCCCTTTTTTGTAAGTCAAGGCTTCTGTTTCAAGTTCGTCGAAGCCTCTCTCCGGGGGTTGATCAGGTCCTTGAGGAGTGGTCATCTTCGGAACTGAAAGAGAGCTACCTTAACTTCTGAAGGAGAAAAAGTCTAAAAGACTAATTTACAACTGTACAAGGGAAAGGAAAGATGACTTAGTTGTTTTTGAGGACTGTACTTCCAAAGAAAGAATGAAGAGGAACCCTCTCAGCTCTTTTACCCAAGATTTCAGACCTGCTGTCCCGGAAAATGCCAGTTTGAAGCTTCAAAACGGTGCCAAATTTCCCGGTTCTTGAGTTGAGTAACTAACTGATCTGATTTCAGGTGTGGGGCTCCAACAAACCGAGTAAAAACCGGAAATTTTCAAAAGGAAATCCGGAATTTTTGAAGTCCTTGCCCTCGCTGGTTGGACAGCAACCTATCCGGCCCGATTTGTCCAATTTACAGCTCTAAATCACCTCAAATCTCCGATTTACTCTCGGCCTGTAGGTCGCTGGTCTGTAGCAAGCAAGTCTGAAACTCAGACTCCTGAAAAACTTCTGAAAAACAGGGTTAAATTATGAGATTTCTACCCTACTGTCCAGCGCTGGCCCTGCTACAATATTTCAGATTAGAACTCCTTCTAATCTACTCAGAACTTCATACAAAACTCAGATTTGAGGGCTGATTATACAGCGATGGACCTGCTCTTCCCTTCCTCGTGAATTTCCGCTCAGATTTTAGTGATCTACACTCGAAAATCAGAGAGGGAAACTGATTTTTCAGCGCTGAAGCTATTCTAAAAGATATGCTTCCAGTCTACTGAGAAATCCAGCAAATTGGAGGATTAGAAAGCTGATCCTACAGCTATTTTCCTCCTCTATTCTTTTTCTGAGAATCTCCCAGATCTTTCCTATCTTCTGATAGCTTTCTCTACTGCTGCTCCTGAACTCCCTAGGATGGAGATGGCTCTGATACCAGTGTAATAGATCCTAACACCACAGTAGGGCAAACACTAACTGATCCACCCAACCTTGCCTACTCCCTGATATAGAGTAAGCCCCTCCTAGCCCAGTGTGAGGACTGGTAGCATGCTACTGCCAAGTGTCGGCCATGTGGCACTGACGTGGCCGACTGCACGTCGGGACCCAACTGGGGGCCCTATCCTGCTGACAGGGTCCCTAGGCTGTGTTAGGCCCGCCATGGCTATGGACCGTGCTAGGGCACACTACTCACACTGTCTTGCCCTGTTGGTCATGTACGTTGGACACGACCCTGACTGTGGTATCTGACCTATCTGTGTTCTCTAGGGTTCGGCACTGGTTACGAGCTCGTAACAGTAAGTGAGCCCTAACCTTGATGAGTGATCCTATGAGGTGACCACCACAATGCAAGCACCTCCATCTGCGGGTTTCTGAGCCGTGGTTTGTAGCCACATCCCCCTCAGTAAGCTCAACCTCAGCCCAAAGGCCTCGTTGGCCCCGCACCGGCATCGTGTCAACACGAGATCAAACCTGCAAACAGAAATAAGCAAGCAAACATTCAGTAGAAGAAAATACACTGCATTGAACAACATTACCAGCAGGCTAAAATAGAGCTCAAAACATCAAAGCATACATCACAATGATTTCAATTCATACATCATAGCAAGTGCCCAAAAACACATGGGATTAGGGGCTGGGATAGAATTATTTCAATATGAGCGATAACGGGCGACTGCCATTAGCATGGGAGTCCGTGCAGGCGTAAAGGAGTGTAGTGTAGGCCTAAACCACGCCCTAGGAAGATGCTTGCACGATGCTCCACGCCTAAACCCTAAAAAACATGGAATTAGGGCATGGAAATTGAAATTTGTGATACGGACGAAGACGGATGAAACGGAGGTCATAGGAGTCTCTGTAGGCATGTGGAAATGCATTCTAGGCTCAGACACCACCTCAATCGGTTGCCTACAAGTCATTTTGTGAAACTGGCAAGAATACACATGCATTTGGAGTGTGGTGTTCAAATCTTGCTAGGTGTGCCGTAACGGCTGAAAATGACGTCGTAGGAATTACCGTGGGCATGAAGAAAGGTGGCTTAAAGCCAAACTTCGCTCGATTTGGTTGCCTATAGCTCAATGTCAACACTTGCAAAAAATCAAGCCTACACTTACCAAATATCGAAAATTGATCGTTTCGCTCTCCACGAAGCTTAGACCCCCCTGGCACCATGCACACCACCTCCGTATCCCCGAGTAGATGCCTGCCGACTATTCACATGCGAAGATCGGATGCCTATAGCTCATAAAAAAGAAATTTGCCTCCTCCACGGCTGGTGCGTTTCTGGCCGCGAGGAGGCCCAAAAAATAATATATTCTGTTTTTTTTTTTTAACACGTTTCGCAGTTTGAAACGCGATTTGCAGAATCGCGGCTCGTGAAACACGATCCCAGCGAATCACGTTTCGCTGCAACTATGACTTGTACAATGTACTCATTATTTTCTGCCTTCAGCCTTCTAAAACATTGACTCGACTCTGAGTCTCCACAAATTGAATCCCCCAAGGCCCATTATAAAACAATAGATTAACAAATCCTAAAGCAAATTTTATAAAAAAATTAAAAAAAAGGTTTGAACCATTTTTTGATTCGAACCTGGCCTCCCGGTTTTGAACTGGAAAGAATGATCGGACGGTTCGAACTGGAAAGAACGATCGGCCGGTTCGAGCCGGAAAGAATGACCGGCCGATTCAAATCGGCGTGTAACTATGTTGCTTATTATCTTTCTTTCTATTGAATGGTCCTTTAGAACACTGTTTGGCTGTGTGCGCTTTACCCATGGGCATTTCTGAGGACCTTCATTTTGGTCAGACTTATCAAGTTTCTTTCATTTAAAGACTTTTTTCTTGAATGGGAAAGCTATCTGAGAGGGCTGCTCAGAACTAGGTTGTTTGGCCTTCTGCTTGCCCACTAAATCATCATAGATTTGGGCAAACTTTATGGCATGTTCAAGGGTGGTAGGTGAGTTTCGCTATACTTTAACTCTATACTCATCTCGGAGCCCACGAACAAAGTCCCTAACTTTCTCGTCTATGTTCTTAAGCTTAAGGATAGACTCCCTATACTGAGAGATACACTGGGTTAGGGATATGTCCATGACTAATCTCTCCTAGGCTTCCCAAGCCCTATCAGGTTCAGTGGCATGCAAGAACCCTCGTAGGAAAGCTTCCTCGAAAGCCTTCCATGATTGGGGTGTCTGCCCAGTCTCTTGGAGGTTCAGCTACCACTTGTAGGCCATGGGACCCAAGGATAGGCTAGCTTCATGCCTTGCAGGTGGTCAGGGGTTTGTTTCAGTGCATGTATATTTCTCCACTTGCTTAGAAAAGTTTGGAGTATATATGTGTTTCTGTCTTTTTCTTCCCCATGAAAGGTTGGTGGTTTTAAATCCTAACAAATGTTAGGGTTTGGTCTGCTATCTCCCAGATTGATAGGAACTATAGGAGATACTGGCAACTGAGAAGTACTAGGAACTGAGACTGGAGTAGGGGTTACCGAAGAGTCTTTAACTAGGCTAGAAAACAAACTCTTAACGTCGGCAAAAGACTGATCTTGCTTAGTTTGCATGTTGGCTAAAGTTTTTTTAAGATGTGCTACTTTGGTTTGTAATTGCTCGTATTGTTCTTTAGATACAAATTCTTCAGTATTAAACATTTCGTACTCCTCATCTATGTCCGTTTCACTCTTTCCTCTTTGAAAACAAATTGCCTCTTCTTTGAGCTCATCTATGGCTCTTCCTGGGGAAAGTGAAGTATCCTCAGGAGTTGTCATTTTGGAGTTCGAAGATGAAAGGCAAAACGTAAAACAAACTGAGAGATAAAAGGACAATGACTTAGCTCTGATCGAAGCCCACTTGCCAAGGTGATCACCAAAGATATCCCTTTAGCTTCGGTTCGAACGGTTCTAGGACAAGTCGGTTCTAGGACAAGTTGGTAGACTCTTAGCTGAACGTTGAACGTTTGTCGGAAGAATGACTTCAGCTAGACATGCAATGACTTTGACTGGCCGCTAACCGTAAGCTAGCTTCAAGCTTCACTAATAAGTTTTGCTGGAAAGTGCACTGGGCTCCAATAGTAATGCGCCGAACTAGCTTACTAAAATACGCTGATCCTGCTGAAAAAGGTGTGCCTTCATGCAGCAAAAGGACCTCTACAAACAGCTCGCTGGAAGAAGAAGAAGAAGCGCTGAAACTCTGATCTTAAATGTGCCCAATCTGCCTGTGTAGAATGATGAAATTGCGCACAGTTACAGCCAATAATATCCTGAATTTAGCCGAAGTTCAAGGGCTGACATTGGTTTTTGGAATTTGTGTTGGCAACGCTTATTAGTGAGATTATGCATCTTTGAGGAAAAGCCAGAAAAGTGGTGATCTTGGCATAATCTTCGGTGGAGTGCAGTCAGATGGTGATGAAGGCAAAGGCATTGGATAGATGTTTTCTAAAAAATGAGTTGGAGGCATTGTTGGAATTTACTTGATATTCAATAGAAACAATGTTGTTTTGACCAATTAAAATGAGCACATGAGCTATCATAGGCATAGATTCATCACTTTGATTTGAAGGGTCAATCAATAGTAATCATTTTACCCAGCATGTCGATGTGTGGCTCATAATATCTAGGACTTTGTGCATAAGAGTGTAGTTGATGCACCACTCTAAAACTAGAAAATAGAACACCAATAACAAGAAATGTATAGCCACTAAATAAATGGGAAATAAGGATGATGCAAGATAGGTGATGACAATCTAGTGGTGGTGGTTAAAACAAACTTTGTAACCTAGTGAAATGAGCAATGAAAGTATTTGGTGTTTGTATACAACCAAGACCTGATTATCTCTTAGTGGACAACTTTATTTGTAAGATAAAATGTATGATAGTCTTTCAATATGGGGAGTTCTTGCACGTTTTCAAATGTCCATAGTGCATTGTCACTCTACACAAGCAGTGCAATGGTACCAATGAGTATATCAACCCACATGGGTTTCTGACATTTGGGAGTTTGATGATGACAACGGCAAGTAATAATGACAAAGCAGTAGAATTGGCAAATAAGTGACAATTGAAATTATTATATGCTAATGCACACTTATACAAGGATGATGGTATTCAAAGCCATTGACATGGCATGATGGTGGGCGAGTGAAGGGTGAACATAACAAAAGAAATCATAGGATAGTTGTTAGGGGGGGAAATGATCTCCTAGCTTTCAAATATGAATAAAGTTTTGGGCTTTTGCAAGGCGAAGTGGAAAGTAGCATAATATGTTATTTAAAAAGTGAACTATTGAGAAGAGTTGATAGCTAAGTATGACAATGTTAGTGGTAATTCCTTACAACTGTCAAAATTTTGCAAGTAATGAAGAACACCAGCTGTGAATATGCAATCAAACAAACCCACAACATTGTATTCAATTTACTTAAGTACTTTATTAATTTTATGTATATGTTTTGTCAATCAAAATGTCCAAGATGTTCATTTCAGCCGACACAATTTGTTGAAAATACTTGATCATAAAGTATGGTAATTCTCACCAAATCTAGAGAGCAAATTGCCTACATTTGGGCCTTAAGTGCCTAGCTTAATGCTTGGCAGGACCAAATCCCACCATCTTTAATTCATTGAGGCCTCATCAAATGTATTTATGCTATCACCAAGGTCCATTCTATTTTACACTAACACATGCATGGATGAGTGAAAGACATTGCAAAAGAGAGAGATTGAGTGAGAACTACGATAACAGGAAGCGTGGGGGGAAAGAATGAGCAAGAGGAAGGTAGGAGGACAAAACACGTGAAGGGTGTAGAGAGAGAGAGAGAGAGAGAGAGAGAGAGAGAGAGAGAGAGAGAGAGAGAGAGAGTCTTTTTGCGACTAATTTTGGGCTCAAATATTTTTCAGATTGAAATGCCTATGGAAGATGTTGTCAAAAATATTGTCAGATTAGGTTTAGCAAAGTTGGAGTACAAACACTCCAAAATTTCAAGTGCAAATATTGAAGATAAAGAGGCCAAAATTGTACTTGTTCCATATTTAGAATCGTTGGAAGCCCTTGACAAGAATTGGCAAGATCTCCTTACATTGCAAACAATTTGGAATAGTACAATAACCTCTACATATTAATAATGATTGAAGCAAATTTTTATGTGTAAACTAGGCTCTTTTTTTTTTGTCACTGCGGCTTTATAAAAAAATATAAAATTATAGCATTTGAGTCATTTATACATCTTACACATGTTTCTCAATGGTTTTATAAAACATGGATTCATAATCTGGTGCATACATATAATTTCTTTGACAAGTGCACAAGCTTGAGAACCATGCCACATTGTAAGATATTGTAAAAATTCTTTGAAGCTACTTGTATGTGAGTTCATTTTTGTCCTTTTAACATACATTCAAGCACATGAGGAATCTTGTTATGAGTAGTAAACATTATGATCTGGTTCGCTTATATTGAATATGTTTTAACTAGCTTTCATCTAGAATTAACCATAAATAGCAACAATCACCAATACTAGATATGAGTGAGGGGTGGCACCACTAGCTTGTGTAGTGGTGTGAGCCTACTACCTCATCACTTTTGAATTTTCTTGTACCTTCCTGAACAACCAAGCCTAGACCTAGAAGCATGGTGTTTGTAGGTAAGCACCCATTGGACCTTCTAGTGGTGTTAGCCACCTTTATTCCGACACTTGCTAAGATATTGATTTGACATAACAAGAAAAGGAGTGCCATGAGATTGAAATGATTGCCTTTGTGCATTCACCTTAGAAAATGAGACAAATGTCCTTTTGTAGAGGTTTATAATATAAGCATCTAATGTGAGATTGCAAATTCAAGCAAGTTTGTTCGAATGAAAGAGATTGAATCACAACTTTTTTTGTCCTAGTTATTTTCTTAGGAATTCCTCTTCATAAATTAGTCCCCTGATAAGGAAAATAAAAAATTGGTGTACTTGAATGTGAACTACTTTTTATAAAAATCAAATTTAGTGAAAGAATTTCCCAACAAGATTTTTTTACTAAGATAATGTAATCGATGTTTTCACAGTTTTGATTTTTTTCAATTTGGGGAGCTATTTAAAGAAAAGTATTGTATTAGTTCTAATAATTGCAGAGGTTGAACGCTTTTCTCACTAAGAAAAAGAAAATTGATTGTGACTTTGGGTGATCAAGTCTTCTAATTGAATTTTTATCTTGTTAGTAATAGAGTTCTAGAATTCCATCCAAATTCCACCTACGAGTATGATCGTTCTGATGAATTTTACTAAACGCTACAAAAAGTGGCTTATGTGTCTCATTATCCATGTTGTGTTCTTTTGATCATTTGCGCAAAAACAAGACTCATATGAAAAGTGGATGGTATCAATGAAGCAAGAGAAAAATGTAACTATAATGTTGAAAATTCAGATTATTTTCAAGTTTAGTGTTTGAAAATGAGGACTTGTTTAGAGAGAGAGAGAGAGAGAGAGAGAGAGAGAGAGAGTTGAAAATCATTGGGAATGCACAAAATAAATGAAACACGCTCAAATTTGCTTAAACTAAAAAAGCAAGTAAATTTTGTAAAAACTTAACAAATGTCTTAAAGCTTTGAACTAACAAAACTTTTATTTTTTAGAAAATAATAAGTTTTATTTCATGAATAGTGTGACTAAACCCAAAGTGACCTCTTAATCACATATGAATTTTTCAACAATAAACTTGCATAGATGTGAAGCATGTGTGACCTCGATGTTGTTTTTTCACTTAAAAATTAGTCGTAGTTCAGTAAAAAATCTACAAAAGGTTGATGAGTGAGTGAGAGTAGTAGATAAAATCAAGACATATTAAAAGACCAACAAAATGCATCTTGGTTTCCAAGGGGGGTTTGGACCTAGGACCAAAAAAGCTTTGGATGCCAAGCTAATCATTTGAATTAATTCTTAGTTCTAAAGACCAATAAAATGAGAGAACTAAAGAATGAAGCGAATCCAAAACTAAAGATAATGCTTATTCTCATAGAAAAAACTTAGTGAAAAGATAGAGGAAATGAACTAAACGAAGGGCCAAGAGGGAGACGCAAAGGGCCAGATCTCGTACGAAATGTGTCAATGAAAAGCAAACTCGAATACTAGCAAAAGGACAAAAGTAAGACAAAGCACCTAAATGCCCCAATTATCAAATAAATAGAAAGCAAAAACATCGACGACCAAATCCAAGAAAACGATAGAAAAATGAGAGCCTTGTGTATCCACCCAACAAACAATCGAGAGCCTTGTATAGCAACCCAACAATCAAATGAATCAACCAATTAAAAGGAGAATATCTATCTATATTAAAATCCTAACAACATCTAACAAAAAAGACAAGAGGCACTAAACACATATTGTAGACATACATCAACATTAACAAATAAGAAAGTAAAAATGCACGCAAAGGCCCAACAAATAAACAACCTCAACTACCATCATACAAACTAAGAAAAGTGGAAAATACTAACCAAAGACAAACATTCATTGAAAGATAAATAACCAATAGAAAGGTAGAGGCAATAGAAACTTGGCACAAATACAAAATGACAAGAAAGCAATGAAAAGTACATGCACTAGAATTTTGACACACATAAGCAGTTGTATACCAATTGAGACATACAATCAAACACAAGATTGGAGAACCAACAAAAAAAACTAAGACCAAGCAAGCAAAGAGAGAAAACGACACCTCATACCTTTTCAAAAGTTATTCTCACCACAACAAAATGCAATAAGAGGCCCGTGCAAACATTGTCCAACAAAGGTGGAGAAAAGCACAATCCAAGTGAGAGGAAGTGCGAAGAGGAAAGACACATCAAAAAGCATGTTGATGTCAAAATAAGTGGTTACATCTATACATGATCGATTTTTATAAGTTGCAATATAAGTGCAAATTTATCAACTCACTTTTAAGAATTGCCACCTTATTTCCAACCTTCAACTTCTCAATTCCATCATCCAAGGAGTTTGATCGAAATCATTTTTCTTCTATATTATTTTGATTTTGAGATCATGGATCATGGTGAGATACAAGCCCATCTAGAACCTATTCAATTTCCTCTAAATGTGAGTTTTTTTCCCACTATTATAGAAAGTCTTGAAATCAAGATCGTTTCTTAGGGATTGACTTGCAACCTGGTAAAAAGACATTTTACTCTTAAATCTAAGTGCCTAGTGCCTAGGACTCGATTAAGTCATAAGAACACTTTATATAATGATCACTTTTTAGGTAGACCATTTTCTTTTGTATAACAACTAGTGGCCGAAGGAATGTGAGATCCTATGAAATGGCAATTTGTGGTCACATCAACATCAAAGGAGACAGTGGCAACAAAAAAATTTGTTGCAAACATGAAATGAAGCCAGATAGCAAGAGAGCCCATTACAAGAATCACAACCAAGAAATGGCAAAGATGGTGGGAATGCCTAGTGAGCTTGTAATGTTTTCATCTTACATATAATAAATTGTATAGAACCTTGAAAACTGGACTTACATTGCGTTCTTGATTCCATGTGTAGGAAAAGCCACATGATTTCTAGTCATGCTCAATAACCACTCTGGCTTTTGATTTGAAAATAGTACCATACAAAATTATTGCCTAGGCCTTGACAAACGCGATCACCCCTATCACTTGGAAGATTGCTCATGATGAACAATATGGCTTTGCAAATGGTCGCCATATCATTAACAATGTCCTCAATATCTAGATTGTCATTGGTGTTTTCTTCTCATAAATGCAATAACAATTTCATAAAATTGGACCTAGAAAAAGCATTTGATAGAATAGCTTGGGTTGAGATCTTTGCTACTTGCATAAAGCTAGACTTCTTGCACTTGTGCGATCATAACTCTTCCAATGGTACACAAATCAACCAGAAAGCCTTCTCCTCTTTCATGTAAATGATCTCATGTTGTTAGTGATAAAGTGGAATGCCTTGTACATTGATCTCACAGACCTCTGTGTTCGCATCCACTCCCCACAAACCTCACCCTTTGAGGATTAATTACACTCTTTCAATTCTTCAACTATTTTGGAGTCTCGTTTTATAATCCCAGCAACCATTCCTTCTTCTTGCATTGCTTTTTGTGTGTGCTCGTGCCTGATTTATAGAAAAACAAAAAGATATGCAAATGATTCGAGATCCTTCTCTTTCATGTTGGAGAGAAACGATCTTCTTGCTTTTAGACATGGCATCAAATGATTCATGGGCCCATAGCCATTGTTGGCTAACTAAACCAACTACTGATATAACTCACACTCTAAAGTAATTAACAAAGAATTTCTAGCAATTGAAATAACAGGTCGAAAAATCACACAAGATCAATCACACATGAACACACAAGTAGCAAAAAGTACACAATTTGATCATTAACCATATTCTTATACAGGCACATTGCCAAGAAACTCGTCTGTGAGCGCCATGGCAGAGAAGCAAAAAGTGTTGGACCACAACATTACCTAGACATGATCTATGGACCCCAAAACAAACTATCCCTCCCATATGGACTCTAACTACCAACTACTATGACTTACAAACTTAAATTGGCTTCCAATAGACATTCATGATTCTTGTTAACCTTTTAGAGTTCATTTTTTTAGCCTTGTCCATTCAACTTTTATTAAGCAAAACTACTTCCATCTTCTTCCAATTTGTGAGCTTTGGGCATTGAAAGCTTCCATAGATGCTCAAGTGTGAACTAGGATGTCTCTTAGCTTGTTGAGATGGTGGATTATCACATGAAGCATCAGCTCTAATCTTCAAGTGCCCACCTCCAAAGTAGTTCCATTTATCCTATAAGACATGGGAGATGATGCATTTTACAAAAGAAAAAAAAGGCTATTCCGTGGACGGCAGGATTCGAACCTGCGCGGGCAGAGCCCACATGATTTCTAGTCATGCCCGATAACCACTCCGGCACGTCCACAACTGATGAATTTTTCTTCAAATAAGAATTCTGTACACTGATTTTTATACTCTATGCTTTTTTTTTAATGGCCTCACTTGATGCGCTAATGCACTATCTTCTACAAGACTGAATATGTTTTATGTGTATGTCACCCAAATCACACACCAAAGGCAAGTACAATGCAACCACCAATTTCGGATCTTTGCTGCAAACTAACCCACCCATTCAACAGCATTCTGTGGATGCATAAATTAAATAGATAGCAGCAGAATTGTGAATTCATAGATGTATCCATTGATCATCATCATGAAATGGTTTTAAGGAGCTGGTAGATTATGCCATTCCAATGAAAATACACTTTTGTCTTGGGTCTGAATTTTCATCATAGTTTCAGAGGGCGTCCGGCGTTGTGCTTTCACAAAGGCATGATCAAGTTCTCAAAAGTGTAGTAAAGGCCGGGGTGTAAACATTTGCATGAAATGTTTTTTTTTTTTGCCGGATGAAATATTGGCTTGCGAGGCAAACCCATTTGGAAATATATTGGCTTTCAATGCAGCAAAGACCTTCATGGAGGAATGCCCTACCCAAATGGGCAAGGTTCATTTCTAGCAAGTGAACACCAGCCGAAATGAACTGAAATCACTTCACGAGGTATCTAGACAACTATATACTTCACAAATGCATTAGGCCTTGTTTTTTTGAATCATGTAAGTAAGAATGGTTGTCTCACTATCCTACCTAGATACTATACTCAACAACTCATGTGCTTTGATTTTGTAAGGCAAGTTTTTTTTTCCAAGTGAGTGCTTCCCCAATTTTCCTTGTGAGTTTCAATTTTTATGGAGCCATCTGATGGGAGTGTTTTAAATTTTGGAAGGAGAAAAGCCCACTTGTCACTCATGAAACTAAATTAGTATATTGCACCATCACCTCTAGGGTGCCACCCCTTAGTGATTTTTCCACCTTAACACCTACCCTACCCATTCCAACCAACACATTTTCGCACATATGCCAACTTATAGATAGTCCGATTGTCCATCACATTGCAAAGGAAACCAACTTGGTAGATAACTAAGCAAGCATCCCATTGTAAGACAATCAACAAGGCAAGCCATTAGAATAGTCATAACAACATAACATCCACCGTCCAAGTGAGAAACCCTTGAATCGAGCTCATCCTTAAACGTTCAAAAGTGTTCCTTTGAACTAGCAATAATTAGAATTAAAACCTGAATTCGTCAACCCTAAGCACAAAGAGGTGCATTCAAACCAAATTTGACTTGGCCATGAAGAATCTTGGGAATGAAGCCTAACAGACACTAGTAAGCGAACCTAGGACCTAGGACTATTTTTGGAGCAAGCCTCATTTCTAAGCTTTGCTCCACCTATCTCCCCATATATCTATTTCTATTTTCCTCCCCTCACAGTCAAGATATGACTTTATAATGCTCAATCTTTTGGCCTTGCTTTTTTTCAAAGATTTAAGTGGCTTTGTTGTGGCTCTTGGGCAAGAAGCATCAAGAGATGTCAATGGCTCTTGTCCAATATGCACTAAGCATCATCATGACTCAATAGCTCCAAAGTTTGCTCAACTCCTAGAACTAAGTGGCTAGCTCATATACACTAGCTTATCCACAACCATACATCAGAGATTAGGCATGTTGTTGTAGACTTGGTTTGGGGCTTTCTTGAAATATAAAAATGCGTCCTTTGGGACTGTCACCAAGATGAGCCTTTTGGGAGCATTTTGGAACTCCCAACTCACCTTCAATGATATCCTCTTCTCCTTTGAAAAGCTCATATCTCACTCATTAGAGGAGTTTTGAGCTCCAAAAAGACCCCTTTAAGAATTTGTGCAAGATGTAGTTTATATTATTAAAATATTATAACACTAATACCTTTGACTTGCCATAACTTTTTAATCTTAGCTCAGAATTATGTCATCTAACATATCATTGGAAAGCCCTTGTCAAGCACTTTCCAATGCACTAAACTCCGCTAAATTCGGACTTACCACTAAAAAGTTATGCCATTCTTAGTGTGGAATCAAAATGTGGACTCAAAAAGTTACGTTACGTAGATTTCAAATTTGAGTGTTTTGATTAGTCCGTGTGTAAGAAAAAATTGAGAAAAAATATAAAAAGAATCTTTACAAAGGGTCTTTTTTGGATTTAGAACTCCTCTAATGAGAGTCAGATTTTTTTTTCTAAAATACACAATGCAAATTTGACATGTTTAGCTACACTTAATGTTATATCAAGTTATATGCACTTGAGCTTTTTTTTTCTAAGATACACAATGCAAATTTGACACGTTTAGCTACACTTAATGTTACATCAAGTTATATGCACTTGAGCCTTCTCCAAATATACTCTAGAAGAACCTTGACACTATCAGAAATATCAAAATTAGACATCCATATCCTACATTGATAATATGAGCTCCATCGACATCCAAATCGTCAAAGAACTAAACTACAGAAACTAGATCAACAAAGCTACTAAATGAGTAAGTGAATAATTTGGCAATAGTATTGAAAGGGAAAACCAGTGTATTCTCCAAGAGTTGTTGCAAAATACCTAGAAAAGTGACTAAATTGCCAAGTAGAGAGGACTAAGTGGACTCAATATAATGACAAACAATGCAAGACCTCATGAGAATGGTGAAGGCATATTGTGTGCCATGAAGTACCATAAGCAATGTGTGTACTTTTCACACGTGTGAGGACATCTGAAACAATGTGAATGATCTCCTAAGGTGTGTGTGATTGCAATTAGATCTATCTTTCACAAGATACAAGCAATCTAGCTTCAAAAAACTAAGGCAAGAGCACTCATAACATGCATCTATCACTCACCATTCATCACACATAATGAGAAGGCACATACAACCATTGCATGAGATGTGCCATGAGTTTCTACAAGCCCATTATTGACATTTCTATGTCTATATTCTATATGCATGTTGTATATGACCAACTAGTCTCAAGAAACCATGTAGCTCGAGTTTCTTCTAGGCCAAATTTGGCATTAACAATATGAAACATCACATACACAGAGAAATTTGTTTGCCAAAAGTCTAAAGTCAAGATAGATGATTTTTTATTTTTCAACACTCCTCTTAAAAATTAATCTATGTTGACTTGAAAATGGATCTTGGAATTATTCCAAGATTGGCTCTATGCTTGATGAAGAAATTTTTGCTCAAAGGTTTGGTGAGCAAATCTGCAATACAAGATGATGTGTCGATGTGCTCCAAGTAGATTTCCCCTCCAATCAGCGTCTCTCTCACAAAGTGATGTGCAACTTCGATGTGTTTTCTCCTTGCATGAAATATTGGATTGTTGGCAAGGGCTTGTGCTGAAATATTGTCACACATGATCAATGGTAGATCATCTTCCTTGATAATCTTTAGCTCCACAAGCAACCTCTTGATTGAAAGCACTTCTTTTGTTGTCGTAGTAAGTAAGATGAGAGTAATATGGTATCTTGCTTTTTGGAAAGCCAAGATATTAAATTTCCTCCAAGGTATATGACGTACGCACTTGTAGATTTCTGATCTACTTTATCACTAGCAAAATCCGAGTCAGAATAGCCAACAATAGAAAGATCTTCACTTTTGTATAACAAACCGTAATCATAGGTTGAAGATATGTGCCTAAGTACCCTTTTGGCCATTTTCCAATGATGAATAGTAGGATTTTGCATAGCTTGGCTCAACTTATGAACACTAAAACTTACATCAGGCCTAGTTATGGTGAGGCAAATTAAGGAGCCTATAAGACTCCTAAAAAGAGTGATTTCCATGAAGGATCTTTCATCACCTTTGTTAGGGTCTTTTACAATTTGCTCCATAGGAGTATCAAACTCTTACAATCTAGCATGTTGAACTTTTTTAACATTGAAAGACCATACTTGGATTGACAAATAAAAGCTTTCTCATTATGGAAGTCAATCTCTAATTCTAAGATGTAATGAATTTTTCCAAGATCTTGCATCTTGAATTCTCTTCCAAGTGCAATTTTGGTTTATTCAACTAAATTGATACAACTTCCTTTTGGATAATATCATCAACATTAATTAGAAAAATGACAATATCACTATCATAGAAGTTGACATACAAGGAAGGATCATAGTTACTAAGATTGAATCCTAGTGAGATAAGGAAAATTTTAAGTCGAGAATACCACGATCTTTGTGCTTGCTTTAGTCCATAGAGACTTTTGAAGAGCAAGCAAACTTTGGTCTTGACTTGGATGAACCCAAGGGGTTGTTCCATATAAAGTTCTTCTTCTAGATATCCATTTAAAAATGCATTTGAGACATCTAGTTGAAAAACTTGCTATTTGAAAACAAAAAGCAATAGAAATGATGATTCTAATTGATACCATCTTTGCAACTGGAGCAAAAGTCCCCTCATAATCAAGTCTATAAACTTGAGCAAAGCCCTTTGCAAAAAGTCTTGCCTTGTACTTGCACAAATAATTTGCACAATTAATTGCTTCTCCCCAATATTCGATAGGCAAAGAAGCTTCAACTCGGATTGCTTTAGCACATTCACATAGAGATCAATTTTTTCTTTCGGCAACCCAATTTTGAGATGGGGAATAAGCACAAGAAAATTTTCTCTTAATCCCTTCAACCTCACAATAATCATAGAACTTGTTGGAGATGTATTCACCTCCTCCATCACATCTCAAAGCTTTAGCTTTGAAAGAAAACTGTTTCTCAACATAAGCTTTGAAAACTGGGAAGTTTTCAAACACCATAGTGTGAAAAATGCAAAAATAAGCTTGGTAGAGGCCAAACATCTTGTACATAGATAAACACACATGTGTGGAGCTTGTTCCCACATGTGAAAATAGTGTACTTGTCATGTACCATAATCATATAGGTTGTACATATGATTTAATTCAAGTTCTAGTGGCTAAAAAGGCCAAAAACTAGTTTTCTAGATATATGAACCATGGCATCAATCTATTGATTGCATGAGCCAAATATTTTGGTTACATGTCATATCCCATGTGTAGAGGATAGCTCATACGTGTGGAATAATCTGAAGTAGGCGAATTTTGAATTCTAGAAGATTTCCAAGTAGATCTCCATATAGAAGGAAAATGGACCAAAAGTGCTCAAAATAGAAGGTCTTGTCCAAGTGTCAGTTTTGCATGATGAATCATCATATGACAAAGCACCTTCACACATGTGGGATCAGAGGGATGATTAGTACCACGAGCTCCCACTTATTGTATATATAGAGCCACATTTGGCCATAATCAATGTGAGACACAAATCTTGGTTTTGGAAGCAATTTTGAGTGATTCTCTCCATTTGTCTACATTTGTTTTGATTGTTTTGAGGTTCTATCAATGTGTACTTGATTTTCAGGTTGGAGTCCGTACTCAGACAGTGTTTCACACGTGTGAAACCATAAAGTACACTTACCTTCAATTAATGATTGTTCTTGCTTTTCCAGAGGGTAACAGTTTGTGGTCCTTTGGCCAACATAAAATGAAAATGAATAAAAAAGAGCCCTTGGACTTGTACCTGAATAAAAAGAGCTCATGGCCAACATATGAATAAAAGGACAACAATAGTAGCTCAATTTGGACAGGATGTCCATAACAATCCCACACCAAAAAACATTGCCTACAATTATCATCAAGAAAGGATAGAATCCATCCTCGAACCAGAAAGGTTAGGAGAAATCCTTGAATATCTTGAGCCCTATGTAGGATTTTGTGTCTAGAATTGATCTAGATTGATCTTAATCTGAAGTAGATTGATAGATCAAGTAATCTGACAACCAATCCCTCTTGAGGATCAGATTAGGATCCACTCTTGGTCCTTTTTGTACTTTTTTCACATGGTATCAGAGCCAAGTACAAGAGTTTTTGCTGAAATTGATAGGGTTAATCCAAATCAAAGCCAAAATTAGCAGTTTTTTGGAAACTAGTCAAATTTTGTGTAGCGAGTTGGATTTGATAGCTATCCTCAAACTTTTTGGTCCAGATCTTGTTGTGGGCTGTAGGAACCCTTTTCACACATGTGAGGCCATACAGTTCCGGTTTTGACCGAGAAATTTCAAAAATTTGTAGAATTTGACTCACATACCCAATTTGAGTGATTTTTGGTGCAAAATCAAGCATTTTCTATAGAGAATTTAATCCCTTGATTAGTTCTTGGATTAGATCAGCCAAGAAATTAAATTTGAAGCTTGAATTAGGTGCAGTAATTGATTATCTCTGATTTTTTGAGTGCATGTTGAAGTTGAGAGAGATTTTGCTAAAAATCATAGATTAAGGAGTGATATGCAAGGTGAGAGGTTGTAATCCATTGTACCATCACTCTAGATTTGTTCAAGAGTGATAGGGTCAAGTTTAGAAGCATCAATTTGCTAGAAAACATCCTTGGATCTGTCCTCTAAGTGAAACCTTTGAGAGTTTCTAGTGCATATAGAGCATCTATGCAAATCTTTTGTAGAATTTGACATAGATTGGCTTAAATTGAGAGTTCTAGAAAAGAGATTGAGATCCAAGTCACATTGTTCAACCCTACTCAATTTGTTTGAGTGATTGTAAGGTTTGAAAAGAGTCATTAAGGTGTCTATGGCAAATGTGTAGAGAGAGATCCAATTTTCTAAGAGTTCCTTCCTTTGTAGAAGGCAAGATCTAGAAGCTTATTTTGTGTTGTTATTGGTGGAGAGTTTGTCTCTTCCCAGGTGATCAAATCTTTCTAAGTGGCATTACCTCTTTGAAGCACAATATCTTAGTGAGAAAAATCACAATTTTTGATTTTGAATTTCATTCCAAGTCTTAAAAGATAGAGTAATTGGTGAAACCCAATAGGGGTGATTGAATCAATTTATTGAGCAAAAATTGACATAGTATGTATGAAACTCAAATTAGTTCTATTCAACTTTCTTTGTGAGAGTGTGAGGGTCAATTTGAGATCCCATTGGATGTCTAGAATGAGGAGGAGTCCATATTTGAGTATTCATGCATGGTTGAGATCTTTGTGAATCTCTAGTTGTCTAATTTTTTAAGCTTTGTGAAAAATTGGTGGTATAGTTTGTTGTCAAATCAAATCAAATTCATTCTAAATCTCAAGTGTGAGATTATTTGGGTCAAGAGTGAGTCCAAAAGAAGATTAAGTTTGATTTTCATGTATTTGAAACAAAACCCATCTTTTGTTCAAGAATCTCAAGTGTTGAGAGAACTAGTCAAGTGAAAAGGAAAATCTAGGTGTCAAATCTTTTTCATATCCATTTCAACTTTCAAAAGAAAGAGTCATTGGTATTTGATGAGTCCAATAGGAGATTGGATCTGATTTCTTTAGTGATTTGATTCAAAGATTGCGTGCTTTTGTCTTAGTGATCAAAGCAAAGTTTCCAAGTGACTAGTCATTACTGTGAAGATTGATTCTTAGGTTTGTGAGCTAGATCTTTTGTAGATCCTTCTAGATTGTTGAGGATGTTCAAATCTAGTCTCTTGAAAGTCACAAATTACATTTGTAGAATCATATCACAGGTTTTTATTCACATGGCATCAATAGGTGGCATCCTATTGAAGGAAAGAAAGGATCCTAAGTGCAACCTTTGTGGCAAGGGAGGATATATTTTCTCAAGATGTTACAAAAAGAAGACCAATCCATCCAAGGAGAACCAAAGCAAGGGGGTCGAGGTGAAGGATGGAGCTTCAAGTTCAAAATGCAAATACAAGAAGGACAAGTCCAAGAAAGGTGTTTCCCTTGTGGAAAGGTGAATGAGGCTTGGAGTCTCACAAGGACTTGCAAGATTTGTCTTCAAGAGTCCATCACAATACATGTTGAATCTTTTGAAATTTTTCATTTGTAAGTGCATTGTTTGGTTCAAGATGCAAAGATAGATGTCACTTTCATGAAAGTAACTTGGATTTATTTTATGTCCTTGGAAAGTATTTTGCTTGGAACTTTAGATAAGTTCAAACTTATTGTCATGATCCAAGAGAAATCAATCAAGAATAAGGAGCATCAATCACAAAATGAAAATAGTTTCATTTATGCTCTCATGTCAACTTATGAGGATCTATTTTTCTTTGAAGGGATTTTTGTATCTCAAAGGTGGCTTAAGGCAATACTAGTTGAGTGTGATGCCTTAAAGAATAGCAAAGCATGTTTTTCTTGTAAGCTTACATTAGTTATGAAGACAAGGAAATGGAAATATCTTCATAATGTAGGATCTTTTGGTTTCAATAAGATCATGAATGATGTGTTCATTCATAAAGATGAAAATTGTAAGTTTTCAATCTTAAAGGCAAGTTGTAAACTTCTTATGAGAATAAGTGAAGCATCCAAAGTGGACACTTATATCCATAAGCAAGTAGTTAGCCTTATTGAGATGGAAATACCTTTTGATTTCAATATTGGAAAAATCATGCCAAGTTGTGGTGATTTTTGGACTTATGTTTCTAGCATAAGTAATCTTGATAATCATAGGAAGTGCATATTGAATGGTCATACTTGTTGTGATCATTATGAGACATGGAGGTCTCGATATTCCATCAAGAAGGAGCACCATGAAGAGGATCTTAAAGAATCATCTCAAGGTTCAAGTGTGCCAAGGATTGAGGAGGAGAGATCTTCTCAAGTTGTGCTTCCAAAAAGAAACTCAAGAAATATGGTTGATTCCATGTGGCTCACATTTCAAGGGAAAGAGGAGCATATCTTATGTGGCATACATCTTATACTTACTTCTCTTATGTCATTTGATAAATCAATTTGCTTTAGTGAGATCATTGCATCTCCAAATTGGAGTAAAGCCATACTAGTTGAGTATGAAGTCTCTCTTGAGAACATAGATGATGTTCTTAAAAGGTTGAAATTGACTTTAAATCAATTAGAAAGCAAATGGTTATTTCATCAAATGTATGCTCTTGAGTCATGTAAGAGCAAAAGTGATTTGTTCACTCATAGTTTGAAAATTTGTATTGAGGCAAATTGTAAACTCTTTATGAGAGTAAGTGAATCATCCTCTAAAGACACTTATCTCCATAATGAAGTATTTAGCCTCATTGGATCTGAGATTAGCATGGTAAACAAGCATGAAGATATGATGCAAACACTTTGTTATTATAGCATGCATAGTCTTGCCAATTTGGATAAGTCTAATTCTCTAGATCATGGTAACATGATGTTAGATCTTTGTGATCCTAATAATTCAAGAAGAAATCTTTATTTTCTCATGGAGGAGCATGCACATGAAGAAGTAGCAAGCCTCAAAGTCAAGCATCTACATGAAAATTGGAAGAAATCAATTTTGGAGGTGCTAGGATGGTGCAAAGCTCTCAAGCTCATCAAAGATGTCAACATCAAAGAAGCACTATCATGGATATGGTGATTTCAGATCAACATCAAGCTCATTGGTTGATCTTCACACCTTTTGAACCAGCAAAGACCAATTCAGCCCATGGAGTCAAGTTCAAGATCATCATGTTTTCCATCAAGCTAGATCTACCAAGCTAGATTTTTGAGGAGGAGTGTGAAAAATGCAAAAATAAGCTTGGTAGAGGCCAAACATCTTGTACATAGATAAACACACATGTGTGGAGCTTGTTCCCACATGTGAAAATAGTGTACTTGTCATGTACCATAATCATATAGGTTGTACATATGATTTAATTCAAGTTCTAGTGGCTAAAAAGGCCAAAAACTAGTTTTCTAGATATATGACACATGGCATCAATCTATTGATTGCATGAGCCAAATATTCTGGTTACGTGTCATATCCCATGTGTAGAGGACAGCTCATACGTGTGGAATAATCTAAAGTAGGCAAATTTTGAATTCTAGAAGATCTCCATATAGAAGGAAAATGGACCAAAAGTGCTCAAAATAGAAGGTTTTGTCCAAGTGTCAGTTTTGCATGATGAATCATCATATGACAAAGCACCTTCACACATGTGGGATCAGAGGGATGATCAGTACCACGAGCTCCCACTTATTGTATATATAGAGCCACATTTGGCCATAATCAATGTGAGACACCAATCTTGGTTTTGGAAGCAATTTTGAGTGATTCTCTCCATTTGTCTACATTTGTTTTGATTGTTTTGAGGTTCTATCAATGTGTACTTGATTTTCAGGTTGGAGTCTGTACTCAAAAAGTGTTTCACACGTGTGAAACCATAAAGTACACTTACCTTCAATTAATGATTGTTCTTGTTAGGATTTTGTGTCTAGAATTGATCTAGATTGATCTTAATCTGAAGTAGATTGATAGATCAAGTAATCTGACAACCAATCCCTCTTGAGGATCAGATTAGGATCCACTCTTGGTCCTTTTTGTACTTTTTCCAAACATAGCTTTTGAAGAAAGAAGGTACAACCAAGTATATCTTGTAAAATCATCAATGAAAATAACAAAACAAGTTGCACCACCAATACTTTTGAGGAAGAAAAATGAACATCCAAGTGAAATAATTCCAAAGGATGAGAAGTCTTAATAGAAGACTTTTGATATGGCTTTCTATGTGATTTTGCAATAGCACAAGCCTCACATGGCTTGATATCTTTGGAAAGTGATCTTGGTAGGCCAATAGCCTTATCATTCTTGATCATAGAAACCATAGATTTATAGTTAGGATGCCCCAACCTCCTATGCCATAACTCCTCCTTAGACATAAAAGCAATTCCACAAAAGTTTGCATTCTCATAAGAATTTAGCTTGAAGATGCCACCATATCTAAATCCATTAGCTAGGATCTCATCACCTTTCTTAATAAAGCAAGTATTGGCATTGAATTTCACATCACAACCACAATAAATCAACTTTCCAACACTTATCAAGTTCTTTGTAAGCTTAGGAAAAAGAATGAACATTGGAAAGTGATAGAACTTTATAAAAGAAGCAAGTTTTAATGGAATATTGCCAATTCCTTCAATAGAGCATTCATGATCATTTGCTGTATAAATAGATCTTTTAAGTCCTTTGTAAGGTACAATTAGGCACCACTATCAATGTACCATGCTCCATCCTTCTTGAAGGGTATTAAAGAAAAGCTTGACACCATGAGGGATCCTTCTCCTTCACTTGCAATAAAGTCTTCTTCTTTCTCATTAGAGAGATTTGCTTGTTTGAGTTGATTTTTCTTTTGAAGCAATTAGAGGCATAGTGCCCTTTCTTGCCACAAAAGAAACACTTGACTTTCTTCTTCTTGGTCTTGGAAGTAGAAGGATGAGTTAAGTCATCCTCTTCTCCATCTTTGTCTTTGTTGAAAGCTTGAGAAAATTGGTTCTTGCTCCTCCCTTTATGCCTGTCCTTGACAAAGAGAGCTTTGTCACTTCCAATATGCTCAAGTTTGTTCATCCTTGAAAGTTTGTAACTTTGCCTTGCTTCTTCAGAGATGAGAATTCCTTGAAGAGTCTCCAAATTGGGCAACTCCTCCTTTATGGCAAAGGATTGAACAAGATTTTCTTTTAAGCCATTAAGAATGACTTGTACTAGCTCATCTTGATTGATTGTGACACCAACACAATCAAGCTCCCTATGAAGATCTTTTACTCTTAGAAAATAATTTGATGCACTCTCCTCACTTCTTTAAAAACTTTGAAAAATCTAATTTCTAAGAGTGAGTATTCTAGAAGTGTTCTTAGCTTCATAGATAGACTTAAGTGCATCCCAAGCTTCTTTAGCAATGGTGCAAGATCCTATTTATTAGAGACATTCATTTCAATGAAGTGTATCCTAGCTCTCTTCCTATACTTTGGTATTTCAAGTTGTGCTTGAGGCTCCTCCTGAGTACCAAGTACTATGTCCATAACATCTTGGAGTATAGAAACAGACTCCATCCTAACCTTCCATATTTGAATAATTGGAGGTACTTAGTCTTTCACTTGGTTCTAAGAATATCCTCCTACAGGTGCCATATTGTGAAGACTTCTTGTTATTGGACAATTGTGAAAAATTGCCTACATTGGAAAATCTAGCCATGTAGAATATTGTATATTTTGTCAATATTGTTTGTTGGTTTCTTGAATGGCCAAAGTGCCACTTGTACATACACACCTAAAGTAGGTTACCACGAGTCAAGAGGAGTGGTTGTGTCTATTTGGTAGTGATTCCTACTTTGTAGGATCTAGACCATGATTTATGATGAGATTTGTACCTACTACCAAGCATGACTCTTAGATCTAGGCTAGGGTTTTCACATTAGGGCAAGAAAGTGGAGTCTACTTCCTTATTATATGCTGGATTTTCACCTAAGTTTGCAAAGGAAGTGTGTTTTACTATGTATTCCCATTCTCCATAGTGAGAAGATAGAAACTTTTTGGAGCCTCAAGGAGAAACTCAAGTTTCCTCTCACTGTATGGTGATTACTCTTGATTTCCAATGAAACCCAGCTTTGGCACTTTGTAAACACTGTCTACAGGTCGTACTACAGCCTTATTTCCACACGTGTGGAGTTGGATTATACTATTTGATAAATGCTTTGATTGTCTCTACTTGATCATTCAAAGATCCATTTATGGTCCTTAGTACTGTACTTTTCACATGGTATCAGAGCCAAGTACAAGGCCATTGATCTGTGTCTGAATCTAATCTAGTTTTAGCAGGTTTTGGTGCAAAAAGCTAGTATTGGAAGGGCGAGCTGGTATCCAGGTTTTGGTGAGGGGATTTGATCCCAAACTTTTTCAGGATCAAAATACATATTGTTCACACGTGTGGGCATCTCTGAACCAGCATTTACTAACCCATATTCATTGGATCATAGAAAATTCATCTGGTGTCAGTTTGATGTAATTTTTGGTGCAAATCCTAGGATAAGCTACCAAGATCACTTGCCATTGATCAGTTTTAAATTTGTTTCATGAAAACTAATTAATCTAGGCTGATTTTAGACCTTCTTAAAGTGGAAACCAGTTCTTGAAAGTACATCAAAGTGAATGAGAGAGATAGAGTCAGTTTTTGTCCAAGAATAGCCAAGATTGGCAAGATTTGCTTGAGTGTAGTTTTCATCTCATCTTATCTTCATTCCAGCTTGTGAGGGAGTGATAGAACTGTGATTACAAATCCATCTGTTGGATTAGAAGTCAACATTTGAGTGAAACACTGCAAGCTAGAAACCTTTGTGAGTTTCAGGTCCAAACAAATCTATATCTTGTGTGTAGAATCTTGCTAGTAAGATGGGATCAGTGGGAGCTTACCTTCTAGAAGCTAGTGAGAGGTTAGATTCTACCAATTATGCTATTTGGAAAGTGAGGATGGAGTCACTAATGGTGATCCAGGATCTTTATGAGTTTCTAATAGATGATGAAGATGAACCTCTAGGTGCACAAGAATTAGTGAGATACAAGAAGAGGTCTAGGCTTGCACTTCACTGTATTAAGATGAATGTAAGCAATGATATTCTAAGGAAAGTATCATCATGTAAGAGTGCTAAAGAGGCTTGGAAATCTTTAAAATCTATCTATGAGTCTAGTAACACTTCGAGGGTTCTCATGCTTAGGAATCAGATTCTACAAAGCATGAAGAGGAGTGATGAGAGTGCACAAGATTATGTGCTTAGAATCAAGTCTCTCAATAGGGAGTTAGCTTCCATTGGAGAGAAGATTCAAGATAGTGAGCTTGTTCAGATTGTCCTCAATGGTCTAGGGAGTGGCTTTACAAATTTGGTCCAAAGCTTTGCAATCCAAGACACTTTGCCTACTATAGAAAAGCTACACAATGTATTAGTACCTGAAGAGTGTAGGATGTTGCATACCAATGTAAGAATGAATGCTATTTCTCTGCAGGATGGTAATGAGAAAGCTAATTTCTCATTCAAAAGCAAGAAGAAGACCAATGGCAAGAAGAAGCACTTCAAGGAGACCAAGGAGGAGGATGAGGCTTCAAGCTCAAAGGGCAAGATCAAAGACAAGTCCAAGTACAAATGTTTTTTCTGTGGAAAGAAAGGACATTTTGCATCAGAATGTCTCAAGAAGAAGAAGGCACAAGAGAGCAAACAAAGCAACATTGCACATCAGAAGGAGGAGGAGGAAGAGTCATCCTTGATGGTTTCCAACAAACCACCATCGTCCAAGAGCAACACCAATGATTCTTGGTGAATTGATAGTGGGGCAAGTTCCCACATGACATACCAAAAGGACATATTCTCCACCTTACTTTCTTACAATGACTTACATAGATCAATCTATACTGCAAGTAGTCAAGAATGTAAGATAAGTGGAATAGGAACAATTCCCTGGTATGTGGGATCATCCAAAAGGATGAATCTTGATAATGTTCTTTATGTTCCTAAGTTAACCAAGAATTTGCTTAGTGTTGGCCAGTTAATGGATAATGGCCTAGATGTACAATTTAAGCATGGAGTTTGTTCCATCCTTAGAAATGATGAATGTATAGCCAAAGGCTTTAAGCAAGGTAGATTGTTTAAGCTTGATGCTAATATTGCAGTGGAGAGTGTTAACTTGGCAAAGGTGGAGCTATCAAAGGTGAAACTGTGGTACAAAAGGTTGAGCCACTCCAACTACAAAGCCATGGAATCTATGGTTGCAAAGGAGCTTGCAGTTGGACTCCCCAAGCATTTGTCAAAGTGTGGGAAGAGATGTGAAGCATGCAGCCTCTCAAAGGCTCACAAAGTACCCTTCTCAAGATCTACATCAAGATCAAACTCTCCTCTTGAACTCATCCATTCGGATGTTCATAGTTTTTCACATGAGTCTAATGGTGGTGCCAAGTACTATGTAATCTTCATTGATGACTATTCTAGATTTTGTTGGATGTACCTCTTGTCTAGCAAATCAATGGTGTTTGATTCTTTTGTAAAGTTCAAGACTTTGGTAGAAAATCAACTTAGCACCAAGATTAAGGTATTAAGGAGTGATAATGGAGGTGAATATATCTCCAATAAGTTGATTGACTTTTGTAGTTCTAATGGCATAAAGAGGGAGTTGTCATGTCCACACACCCCTCAACAAAATGGAGTGAGTGAGAGAAGAAATAGATCTCTTTGTGAGTGTGCTAAGGTCTTAAGGCTAGATGCTTCTCTATCCAAACCATTTTGGGGTGAAGCAATAACTTGTGCTAACTATTTGTGCAATAGATTGCCAAACCAAGCCATTGGAGGAATCACACCATTTGAACCTCTATTTGGAGAGAACCGCAATCTCAAGGATCTCAAAGTTTTTGGATCCACTTGCTATGTACACCAATCCTTGGATAAGAGAAGGAAGGATGATGCAACATCCATCAAAGACATCTTTGTGGGATATGGTGAGAATAGCAAAGGTTATAGAGTCTTCAATCCCATCACTAGCAAGGTGATAGTGAGTAGGGATGTTATTTTTTTATGAAGGACATGCTTGTGATTTGGATGATAATGCTACTAATCATCTTGATGCCAAGGATCATGCTAGGATGGAGGAGGAGCTTCCAAGTGAAGAAGAACTTGAGGATCCACCTCAAGATGCAAGAATTCCAAGAACTCCAAGAACATCTACAAGGGCAAGATCCAAGCCATTGAGGCTCACCTATGATGGTCAAGGTGATCAAAGGGAAGGCTCATCATCTTTCACATCTTACACCTTTCTTACTTCAATGTTAGATGAGCCAACATGCTATGAAGATGCTTGTAAGTCTAAACGTTGCTATGCAAGTAGAGTATGATGCTCTTATTGAGAATCATACTTGGGATCTTGTGGATCTTCCTCAAGGGAAGAAACCTCTTGATTGCAAGTGGGTGTTTAGATTGAAGTATAGTCAAGATGGATCAATAAGCAAGCATAAAGCTAGGCTTGTTGCCAAAGGTTTTTTACAAACCAAAGGCATTGATTATGATGAGACTTTTGCTCCTATGGCTAAGCTTGTTACTATCAGGTTGATCATTAGTCTTGCTACAACCTTCAATTGGGAGCTATTACAACTTGACTTCACAAATGCATTCCTCAATGGTTATTTGGAAGAAGAGATCTACATGAGGCAATCCGAGGGCTTCATCAAGGCAAAGCATGAAGGAAAGGTGTGTTTTCTGAAGAAGAGCCTTTATGGGCTCAAGCAAGCACCTAGAGCATGGTACTCTAGAGGCTTAACTCTTTTCTCATTTCCATCAATTTTGTAATGAGTGCTTATGATCCATCATTGTATATAAGTTCTCATGATGGCATGATCATTATTCTTGTTGTGTATGTAGATGACATTATCTTGAGTGGTAATGATCTAGATGGAATTAGAGATGTAAAAATTGCTTTAGCAAAAGAGTTTAAGATGGTAGATCTCGGCCTATTGAGCTTCATTCTTGGAATAGAGGTTATTAGAGGATGTGATTTTAGCTTCATTTGTCAATCTAAATATGCTACATCCATCCTAAATAGATTTGGAATGAAGAATTGTAAAGGCATTGAGACACCAATGGAGCAACATGTAAAAGCATCTATTGGTTGTGATGAAGCATCCTTTGAGGACATCACATTATATAGAAGGCTTATTGGCTCCTTGATCTATTTAACTATAACTAGACCTGATCTTAGTTATAGTGTTGGAAAGTTAAGCCAATTCATGCAAAGTCCTCTAGTTTCACATTGGAAGATGGCCAAAAGAGTTCTTAGATACATTTCATTCACTAAGAATTTTGGTATTTTGTATAGAGGAACTAGTCTTGGCTTAAGAGCCTATAGTGACTCGGATTTTGCAAGTGACAAAGTGGATAGAAGATCAACAAGTGCCTTTGCCACCTTTCTATGTGATGGAGTAGTATCATGGCTTTCCAAAAAGCAAGAAACCATCTCCCTATCTTCCACAGAATCCAAATACAAGGCCTTGACATCAACATGCAAGGAGGTCTTGTGGCTCAAAAGGCTATTGGTGGAGCTTCATGTCATGGAGGAGGAGATCCCTATCATCTATTGTGACAACCAATCAGCCCAATCACTTGCAACTAGTCCTACATTCCATGCAAGGAGCAAACACATCAAAATTGCTCATCATTTTGTGAGGGAAAAAGTGCAAGCTAAAGAGATCAAGCTCCAACACGTGCCATCATCAAGTTGCTTGGATGATTTGTTTACTAAACCTTTTCCTAAAGATTCATTTGTCAAGCTTAGATCCTCAATTGGAGTTATTGATAAAAGCATTGTGATCTCCAAGGCTAGATTTGAGGAGTAGTGTGAAAAATTGCCTACATTGGCAAATCTAGCCATGTAGAATATTGTATATTTTGTCAATATTGTTTGTTGGTTACTTGAATGGCCAAAGTGCCACTTGTACATACACACCTAAAGTAGGTTACCACGAGTCAAGAGGAGTGGTGATTACTCTTGATTTCCAATGAAACCCAGCTTTGGCACTTTGTAAACACTGTCTACAGGCCATACTACAGCCTTATTTCCACACATGTGGAGTTGGATTATACTATTTGATCAATGCTTTGATTGTCTCTACTTGTTTCCTATCAAGCTGCTAAACTAGATCTTGTTTTCTGATGACTAGTTTCTGATAGATTGTTTAACAAGCATACAATCACGTTGTGGATAATTCAAAGATCCATTTATGGTCCTTAGTACTGTACTTTTCACAACAATTATATGTTTGAGCTTGTTTCAAACAGACTAGATGTTGCTACTCTCTTTTACTATAGGAATTTTCAAGGATGTACTATCAATCCTATGTGAAAAACTTGCAACTGTATTTGAGATAGATCTCAAATATTTCACAAAACACTAGATCAATCTCTCACAATGAATTGAGGAGTATAGACAAGATTTGATACTTTTGGCACGTGTTAGATGCTTCAAAAGAAAACACTAATGATTCAAAGAAGGCTCAAAGTGTTCAATAACTCCAAACTATGTCTTGATCTCAAGTTTCTTGTGTTGATTATTTAAAACAGTGGACTGTGAGTCAAGCTAAATTGGATCAAATCAAAAAGTGGTCACTTGGATTTTGAAGCCCTCCCTACCCTCTTTAAGAGCTTATAATTGTTGATAGACACATCAAATTGATTTGAGATCAATTGCAATGGAAAGTATTCCTTATAAGCTTTCCATCAAGCCATAAGATCAATATCTGTGGACCAATGTTTCAGGAAATAAAGAGGTCTGAAAATCTCTGATTTTCCCATTCCGTACAATGTCAATTTTGATCTGAAAATATTAATTCTATCCTCTTTGATCCAAACACTTTTCAAGAAAAGGTAAAGAAAAGTGATAAACAACTTTTTTGCTTGAATTGGGCTCACAAATTCTTGCACAAACAGAGATAATAGCATGCAAAGCTTAATTTGGCTATGATACCATGATAGAATTTTAGCAAGCTCACATGTGTGGGGAATGATCCTCAAGTGTGAATGATCTTGTTAAGCTTTGTGTTTAGTACATAAATTGATTCTAGATTAAATATCAAGATCTAGTTCTAGAATTTATGACCAAAGCACAATCTAGCATGCTAATAATCAAAGAATGATTTGCATCGAAAACCAAAAGAGAAGAAGTACAAGAGTTTAATGCATTAGCATAATCCTTTACTCGGGTTAGAGAGAGAAAGAGAGAGCAAATTTCAAGCAAACAAAAATGATAGATCCAAATTGACATGGAATAGCTTCAAAGCTTGCTTCTTCATCAAAAGTTATGAGAGAGCCTACACATATTTATGGAGATTGGAGTAGCTTGAGGTAGCTCCTAGTTTGACTAACACTTGATTATGTGTTGTAGGAAATCATTGAAGTTGATGCCTTTGCAAGGTGGGAGACCAAAGGATGCCTCATTGGCTCATTACTTGAACTATTTTGTAAATAACGAATTTGTATTCTTTATGGAAGGTTTTTTGTGAATGCGGGAATCTTAATTATGGCCATCAAGGCCCTATTTTATTTTGCCCAAGGGCATAAATATCCAAAAAATACATATAGAATCATTTTTGTCAAAAGAGATGTTGCTCTTAAAGTGTTCAATTGCATATTTGTAACCTTGGTTGTCGATCTTGTTGATGGTGTTGCTAGCAATGTGGCTACTCCAGTGGATGTCTACATATCCACTCTCCCCCCCCTCTCCCCCAAATCTGTTGGTGGGGATGTTGTTGTTGGTAGCTGTTCATGCTCAAGATTGGATCGACGTGTGGAACACGTAGTTGAACACGTTGAACATGCGACTGGACTAAAGATTGAACAAATTTTAACTAAATTTGTTTCAATCTTGTTGTAGTTGACTCAAAAATTAAAATGGCAATAAGATACATGAATCAACTTTAAAGTGACAGGGATTTTTCAAATTTTAAGTATGCGCAAAGATCCTAAACTCTGTACAAGGTGATTTAAAGATGGATAGATGAATGAAAATGTGTTCTTGATATGCTCTACGGAAGACTCTCATGCAGTAGCTTTTTTGCATGCAAAAATCAATCACACAAAAGAGATGAAGAGGAACAAGGAAATAAACAAATTGTAAAGAGAGTGAGAACTGTATGGCACTTGTCAAACAAAACTTTCATTCAACAACATTGATAATTCACCTTGACTATTGCAATATCCCATTGGTCTTGTAAAGTAGTGAGAAAGTCTTTGATATGCCCTTGTCAAAACAGGACAAGGTTGGTACTAAAATCTACCATCATTGACAACAGATATAGTAGGATATGGCTTGAAATACATAGAAGGAGAAGATACTATTCCCATTAGTATCCTTCGGATCATGAGATTCGTAAATGAACCTCTGTGTCGTAATATGCAATTAGCGGAAATCTCATCAAAAAATGGAAAGACATATAGATTTGAGGTTGCAGGATTGGGGAGAAAATTTCAATTCCCTAGGGAGGTTGCTTTTGTCTGGGAAAGTAGCAGATGACGGAATATTGGTTTCCTCTACGTCTTGCAATAACTCATTTCATATGGCATCTATGTGCAAAAATTGATCTGGTAATGGCATGGTGATGTAGAAGCTCACAAGGAACTTCTCGATTGGACAGCAGGTTTAACTATTGGTTGCTACGATGCTCGTGTGGTATTGTCGTGAGGATCCTATCGTGATTCATAACTAACATGGGGGGTAGGTAGAATCCTACTTAGTTGTTTCGAACAATCTTTGAAACTGTGTTTTCTGACACAGTCAGGACACTTGACGTGGTACTTAGTCTTGGATTTGCAGTATAAATGTCGAGCATTTAAAATAAATGAGATATATGAGTTTTGTCAACAAATGTTGGTGAACTTATTACCTCATGCAACCCCCGGTCCGGCTGAGGAAACGGGAGGCCAATCAAGTCCAAAACTGACACTAGTGCAAGGTGGGGATAATCCATATTACTTTGAGCTGCAAATAATAGATTAAATAGAGATATACATTTTTGATATAATGCCCTGTGAATAAAGCACTCTTGGAGCCTTCCAGTAGGCCATCTTGCATCCGACAGCTTCCATTAGAGTCTTGTTCTTTTTTTCTACAGCACCGTTGTGCTGCGATGTGTAAGATGTAATCCTTTTGTGAATGATAGCATGATCATTGCAGAAGTCAATGAATCGATTCGAGATGTATTCTCCACCTCGATCTGTTCTTATCTGCTTCACTTTATTACCAATACATCTTTCTGCCCAATTCACATACTCTGTAAATTTGTCAAATGCTTTCTACGCTTTTCCATTTAATGCATGTGAAATTTAAGAATTTTTTATCACACGTGTTTGATCTTTATTGAATGCCATCAATCTAGTTTTGGCTTATAAATTTACATGCTTTTTTGAATCTTTGATATTCAGTTGATTTTGTTATGTAACGAACTTGAGACCGTCTATAAAATCATTGGAATAGCTAAATGATGTAACTATTTTTTGAGGATGTTCCACCATGTTGTGTATTTCCATGAAATGCTGCTATTGCCTGCCAATGTGATTTCTCCATTCCTTGTGAGGACCATATACTCAAACTGCCATACTTTTTTGCAAAAAATGATGCATATGCCTTAGTATGTGCTGCGTTATCAAAGATTTATGCATTGGTCCAAAAAATATGCATTTAGAATCTATCAAGCAAGTTATACTCAAATTATAAAATTGTAAGACATTGTTCAAATGTATCCTACCATGTAGTGAGTGATGTGATCTGAGCCCCAAGCCACCCTAACTATATCTACAAACTGTATTGCTATTTTTTCCAACATGAGTGCATCTACATGTGAAATTGTGTCTTTTCTAAGCACTTCAACCATATTATTGAGTTTTTTCCAAACTTCAGCCTTCTTTGCCCTTGTTTATCTTCAATGTCTTGCATTGTAGACGACTCTTTAGAATGATTTGATAAAAATCGACGAGCTTTGACTCCTCCTATGCTAGGTTGATTGGGTACGTTTCATGTTTTTCCCGAAAGCTTTTCATCTTTTTGTATTTGGCATGTCCTTTATGAAGGCCCGCTTTTGATAACACTTCCTCTAATCGAGTTGTTGCTTGTTTTGATGTTGACTCTGGCTTAGTATTCCATGCAAAAAAAATATGAAGGTATATTAATTTCTCTATGATCCTCACCTCTCCATGAAGTGTGCAAATATGAACATTCTGTAAAGGAATTGGTAATACTAGTTTCCAATTGGGATCTTCAAAATCTGTTGAAAGTCTTGTGCTCCTTGAAATGTCATTTGATGATTTCATACAATATAGACATGGATGTTTCGAATTTGCTCCATGAGATACATTGAACATACATTTCAATGACTTCAAGTCTCCAACTAAATGCCATTCCACAAAAAATTTACCTCTTTTAGGAACACTAAGTACTTTGCCATTCACATGATCCTTTATGATATCTAGATAACTTGTTTTGCTAAAAATCCAAGAAAGAACATCGTGATCCTCTTTGATAACTTGTCCAACATATGGAAACAAGCCAAAAGAAATTGCACATGAATAACATCCATTTTTTACCTAAAAACATGCGAGCCACCATATGTTGTTTTTTTATTGCACACTGAAGTTGAGATCCCTTGAGTTTGTTGCCTTGTTCAATGCTCCATTCATGAGAGTAATGCTTACTCTTTCAATTTTGTCCTTTTATAACTTCCGATTCATCTAGCTTGACCACCAGAATAAATTTGCTCATACTAACACCTATAATACTATAGAATTTCACTATAAATCTCAATAAATGATTCAAATCCACAAATAAGTTGTGGTAGAATCATATGACAAATTGCCAGACTTTGAATTGTAAATCTCATTGATGTGAAAAGGGGTTCCAATGACGTTTTGCATACCCTTATTCAATACATCTCTCTCCAATCTTATCTGAAAAGGGCAAGGAATGGGAAATTTTCTTACGTGCAATTTCCAAAAGCCTCTTTAAGTATATATGTCTCCCTACTAATACCTGAGTAATCACATGCTCCCTGAATCAACGTTCGATCGATTACCTTATCAATCTCTTTCATCAAAGCCTCAGTGACCTCAGCCTTGATTCAAGAATATCGATTATTGTCCAATAAAGATTTTGTGGACTTGGTTGTCAATCCGAACTCAATGATTTTCTGATCATGTCATTGTCCCTCAGATGCTCATTTGCAACCAATGCTGATCTGCAAATGATTATGAAAATCAAGAAACCAAATAGGCCACATAATAAATGTCATGCTACTTCACAAAACAAAAATAAAATGATTCAAATCAAATCCTTACTTGAATGCTTGAATCTTTTTTCTCCGTTGGTCTCCATTTAGCGAAAGCTCATCAATATCCTTCAGAATTCTTTTTCACTTGTTTCTTTTTAATTTCTTATCTAGTATGCAAGTTTCTTCTTATAACTAGTCATTTGATATGCGTAATATCTGAACAACTTGTCGGAATTGATCGTTACTTGCATTCAAATTTAACATAATATTATGTAAATGTGCGTTATCTTCTTTTGTTTGTAATAATGCGATCTTTTTTCTCTATAGTTAGCAAGCAAACCATTTAACATACATTCTAAACTCTGTATTTTCGGAACCGAGTTTGCAACACCATAAGTCGTCACTCTTTCACAATAACCCAGTAAACCGTTTTCTGCATCACACAAAAACTTTATTAATTGTGTGATGGATTGGAATTGTGGAGCTTGCATCGAGCTCGGATCCAATGAATACAAACATCCGTCAATCCACAAATCGTAGTTCTTTCTTTGGTTGATTCTGTGAGCAATCATATCAAGTGGAGAAACTATGGAGAAACTCCTCTTTTAGCTATCGGAGCATTCTCAACAGGGAGAACAATGTGTAGATGAAACTGAGACATCTTCGCAAATATCAGCTGATAGACCAAAAAGAAAATAGACAGTCTTCTTCATCCATGGCGTACCTGAGATTCTATGTTTATTCTCTCGCAAGTTAAAACGAGGGACACAATCTCATTTTTAAATTTGAAAAAGTTAGTTGATGAGCGTCATAGGTTCTTGAAGTCGTAGTTGCATGCGTCATAATTGTGTCATGTTAACTACACATTACTAGTAAGGTTAAGCTAAACTGGACCTGAAAGTCCGTTGGATTTCCAAAATTTGGCATTTTTTTTTTGTCCTACGTGGCATTTTTTAGATGGCCCTTTTGATGTTTGTAACTCCTCTAATGACAAAATTAGCTTTCAAACAAGCTATCTGGCAAGATTTTTAGATCAAACATGGAAGAAAACTCTCAAATTGAAATTGGATTTTCCTCACACGTGTTTGAGCACCTGGTTCCATACCCAATAAATGCCCTATTGATCTCTTTTGATCCAAGATTGAACAAGATAGCTAGGATAATGAGTCTAGTCACTTTCTAGTTCACTATTAATGCGATAATTTCCATACTAATGATGAGAAATGCATGGTAACCTCAGGTAGGCTCTGATACCATGTGAATTTCACACGTGTGGAGTGTCCACTAAGTGTGATTTAGATCTCCTAAGGTGTGTGAATGCACAATGATCAAGATTAGATTGAGATTCAAGATCTATCTCACTCTCAAAGGCAAAAACACACTACTGCATGCATTTACTCAAAACCAAAGTACAAACAGACGTGTGGGAAGTGTTCCCTTAAAAAAAACTAAGTATGGAAAAGGCCAACTCTCGGGTAGAGAGAGAATGCAATAAATAGCTCTCGGGTAGACAGAGAAGTAAACACTTAGACTCAAAAATTTGATTGATCTCCATATTACTTAGCACCAAATGAGAAGTACAATGAGACTAGTAGATCCACGAGCTAATCCAAACTCAAACATGATTGGACCTCATATTTACAACCTCTTAATTCTATTGGACCAATCATGCATCCACCTCTTGATTCTATTGGATCATTCTCAAGCATAACTCAAATCCTATTGGACCATTGATGCTTCCACCTCTAAATTCTATTCAAAAAATTTAAATAAATTCAAGAATCATCTTTATACTCAAACTCTCCTAGGAGTGACACCTCATCTTTTAGCAAATCATCACAAGAGCTTATCACTATCAGTACAAAGCTAATAAAAACTTTGAAGTTCTTGTAAAAGTTGTGAATACTTGTAGCATGCCCATAGTTGCATATAATACTTATTTTATATTAAAGTACCACATAATTGATGTATTATATAAATATGCGTAATACAACTTATTCTACTACTTTGATTACAATATCTTTTGAATCGTTTTATTTATTAAAAACAAATATGAGATCAACTTATCTTAGTGTTCATCTCTTCAAACATAAACATAAGAACAAAATTCTAAAGAAAACTCTAGATCTCCCATGGAGTATTTGATAAAAACTTGTCGATCATCAAAAGGTATAATATGCATATTTTATGGCAACATATTATACGCTTGTATTGTATGGTGCAAATGTGGATCCACCACACATGGTGTCCCTTTTTCATCATATTATGTTTTCACTTAACCACCAAATATAGGCTATACTTTAGTTGACAAAAGACCTCTATTCTTCCAAAAATATGAGAAAAATTATTGAGTCTAGACAATTGTGAAAGGATCTGAGTCCTTGAGGGATAGTAGGCTAGCTACCTGCAAGTAAGTGTGTGCTCACTTTTGTGGGTTGCAGCTTGCTGCTTCACTCTTGAATTCTAAGCATGCTTTCGTTCTCGATCTCATCAAGCGTTGCTACTAGCTAGCTGATCGTCGAGTCCTTCAGTGACACCAGCAGCAAAATCCGTGTGAGTACTTTGTATAGAATAGCGTGAGCGTGCTACCCAGCAGCTCCTGTGCAAAATTCTCACATGCACTTGAGAGGTGTTTAACTGGGTAGGCTGTACAATGCACAAAGTATAACACAAACAGTTGCAGAATCGCTTGAGCCTTGAGCTGAACTGCATGCTTTCTGATCATTGACGTCTGAACAGTACTCGATGTTCAAGGCTGGATAAATGTAGAAGAGAAGAGTCAAGACTGTGATCTTTCAACCCTCACTCGGAGTCTCGGGCGCGCGGGGCGGATCACAATGCGCATTGCATTTCCGCATGCTATTATTGACTAGTTGCTTGTCCGTTGTGAATCATACATCTCTAAGTGCTGGCGCGGAAATTCCTAGTGTGGCTTAAAGCAAATGCCGGATATTTGTGCACTTTTGAGTTCCAGCATGATAGAGCAGTATACAAAAGAAGATCATAGATGTGGTGTCGCCCGTGGGCATGGATGCCATTATTAGTTGGTTTCTTGTCCGTTGTCAAGGAAATGAATCATACATACCTCTCTATGTGCTATTTTTGAGAAACTCCTACTATGGCATGGAGCAGACACCTGATATTTATGTACTTCTAGACCAGCATGACAGAGCAGTAAACTGAAGATCATACATGCGGACATGCACTTATCTCTGTGTAAACAATCATAAGTAAGAAAGGCATGCGAGATGATGCGACCCAGCCTCAAGAGCTAAACAATAACATGATAAAATCTACTCAAAAGCATTCAGAGACAAATCGACGAGTTTTTGATTGCACAATCAAGGAGAAACAACAATACAACAGTCTCCATCTTACCAGACTCAGTAAGAAAATTGCTGTTTAATTTCATGCGCAATCTACAAAACGTAGCCAATCACTACTCAAACAAGATATCTGATATCATGTTAGTGAACCTTTATGAATCTTATACACATATTCCAAAAATTAAGTGATGAGAAACTCAATGATATTTTGAGCATGCACTATGCACGCTCCAGGGGACAGGGAGCTGATTGCCGAAGCCTTATGACATCTATTCCCAACTTGCAAAAACGTGCCTGTACTGTTGCTTGATTCATTGCAGACAGCAGCCTATAAGACAGTGCTGCTTTTTGTTTGTCATCATTTTCTTAATCTTCAATCTACTACTATGTAGTATGCTTATTCAAGAGCATCACAAGTGTAAGGCTCGATGGTAGTTTCTAATTCATCATTTACCATTCCACGATCCACCTCCCCAACTTTCTAAAAAGCTGATCTAAAGCGTGTTTACCCAGCATGCAGCTGCGCGCTCAACTTAGAATCCCAGAATTATTCTGATTGCTGCACCAATCAGTGCTCACTTTACAGTCTAAATATTTTCGTAACTTGTGTCAAGCAGCTTGATGTGGTCGATGATCTTATTTCAAGATTAAGGCTCAAGTTTCCACATTCAAACCCAACTGAAGTAGTCAATATGTTTGTGTACTCAATCAGTGCTATAGATCCAAAGCTGCCCACCTTGTCTTTCAATACAATACTAGTAAACCATGTCCTTCAAATTAAAGAGTTTTGCCATTGGGTCACCTAATGTTCCTGTATACACTAAAGGAATAGGCTCTTTGGAGGCCTATAGAGGAAATGTAAGGAAGGGCCATCACACAAGGAACTTTTGATCAGTTCCTATATTGGAAAAATGTCAAATTTCCTAGTTTCACACAATTGTTCCTAGTTAAAATGTGGATTTGGATCCCTTCTAACTATGAAAGCTTTTTTCCTAGTTAAAAAATGCATGTGCATCAATTGCATCAAGGGAAAACCTTATTTTCCTAGATACATTTTTATCATTTCTAAATTAGAAATTTTTTTTCCCTAGTTACAAAATGTATGTGTCTCAATTTCATATAGGAAATCATTTTATTTTCAATATACATTTTAAATTATAAAGTAGTTTTCTTACATATTATAACCTCCCATTTGATTTCATTAGCAGCAATTAACATGTTCATTGACAGCATGTTCACAACTTCTAGAACTAAACAGTCAAATCAAGGTGTCCAAAGATTTGTAGCCCCAACCTTGATCCAAAAGGTTACAAATCCTTGGTTCTTTTATTTTTTTGTCGAACATTAAGGTGAAAGGTAAAATAATTTTCATATGCATCAATTTCACCCCAGTTAAAAAGTAGAACGTCAAGAAATTACAATTTTTTTTACTATTGGGCATTGTAGCAAGGTTGAAATGTTATACTAAAGCAACTCAAAAAATGGATAACAATCATGGTGCCTTATGTCCATGTGGCCTCAATAAAAGTACATAATGGTTTTGTAAATTCTTTAACAAGAAGAATTCATTCAATACACGATTGCAAGGAGCTTATGACCACTTCATATATGGCTAAAGATTGTCAATTGATTGATCAACTTAGAGTAAGCTTGTGTACGATATATAAGTAGATTCGATTTTATGTCTACACACAAGATAGCCTGATTTTGATCCCTATGACTTGACATAGAATAATCAAGCTCGTCGATCTGTCATCATGTACTTTCAGTACATCCATGCTTATACATGCAAGATAATATCCAATGTAAGCTTTGTTGGCCCAAAAGGAGAAGGCGGTTTCCTCTTTAGGCCCTTCAAAGTAATTAATAAGGATAATAGGCCAATAAGGGCCCAATGTAGTTTAAATAACACTTAACAAGGGCTAACTATCCCTCAAGATAGTTATGTTTAGTTAAGTGAGAGCATTGTCTATAACTAGGCAAGAGACATCACTTTTGGGATCTTTTGGCTCATTTGCAAGTGAGAGCTTCTTGCTTCTTCCTTGTGAATATGAGCTATGGGGATTTCCTTTGCTAGGTCTCATGTGCCTTATCTACATGAATCCATGCTCATTTCCATTGTTATGTACTCTTTCTTTCATCTATTGAGATTCTATGGAGATCCTTGTGTTTCTAGCTTTTTATGGATGTGCTATCATGATTGTCTTGTACTCTTTTTGCTTCTACCTTTACTTCTTTTGTGATTGTTATCTGCTTGGGATTTGGCACGACATTTCTTGGTATCAGAGCATAGATCCTAAATTCATGATGATTCTATGTGAATTTCATTAGATTTGATAAGTTTATTGCATCTATAGCTTTCTATGGACATGCTATCTTGATTGTCTTATTCTCTTCTTGCTTTTACCTTTACTATCATTGTTATTGCTATTAGCTTGGGATTTGGCACATGAAACGATCTCAATTTTAGGACATTTAGATTGCTCAAATTCGATCTTTTGTGAATGAAATTATTCCTATTACTCAAGATAGATCGAATTTGATGTCAATCAACCAAGATATATTTTGGCTTCAAATAGTTCAAATTTCATGCCTATCACTCAAAAATTCTCAAATATGATGCCTAATATGCGATTTGGTCTTTATCATTTAACATAATTCATGAAGCAATCAAACTTGACCAATATTAACTTTTAGACACCCGGATTGTTCAAGTTCAACTTGTTATTGATGGAATTGGTCCATATTGTTAGATTTTACAATTTTTACCTTGTAAATGTAAATGGTTTGATATCGATGTGGATCCACACATGTGAAATATCATGTAAAAAGTTCAGATCCAATGTATATAGATTTCATACAAGTCAAATGTCAAATCTCCTAGATTGTAGGACCTATCTCCTAATTTGTAGGAATCTAGAAGGTCAACACTAACCACCAATGATGATGTGGCAGAATTAGTGGGACCTTATCTAAAGTGGATATGAATGAGTACAATGAGATGTCCCACACGTGTTGCAAGTAGCCTAGAGAGAGATTATGATGATTGTGTACTTAATCCATGATGGATCCATTTTGAAATGATGAGAAACATTGATTTGGGAGCAACCTTGGTGATTTCAACTCTCTATGAATGTTTTTTGTGAATGAATGCTTAGGATCTGATAAGTAACTATATTTTCTATTAGCAGGCCATATATGGCTATACTTCACATGTGTGAAGGCTTTTGATCATTATCTTTGATTGTTCTTGCTTGGATGTGTAGAAATTGTCAAGTAGAGACTAGTTTTGGATGCTAATTTGGAGATAGATCAACATACCAAGTTGCCAATCACTCTTATTGATCTTTTGTAGATCTATTTGAGTTCTATTCTCTAATTTTTTGACATGGTATCGGAGCCAAGTCTAAGAGCATAGATGATGATCAAGATCACTCCATTTTGTAGAAGGCATTGGTGCTAAAATCAATGTTGAGAGAGGGCGAGTCTAACCAAATGATTACTTCTAGATTTGAAGTACAAAGGAGTGTGTGAGTTTGAAGTGTACTTCCCACATGTGCGAGAGGTTGTTGTACTTGTACTTGCACCATATCTAAGTGCTTTTCAAGTTTGTGCTTCTTCATAATAATTTGTGAGAGTGAAAGATCAAGTTTTGAGAGGATTTTGTGATCTTGATTAGTTTCCAATGGAATTTTTGTTCTAACTTTGCCAAAAATCTATTTTTTTGGTTCATTGCAGGTACAATACGGACAATTGTTATCATGCACATGTGAGATCCATCCACTTTGAGTATTTGTTGTGATCTTAAGGTAGAACCAAATCAAGCAAGTGAGGACTTTTTTGGAAGCTACTTGAGCAAGGATTTAGGTGCAAGTGATTTCAATCAAAATAGTTGATCCTATATTGAGTTATTGACATTTGTTTGGAGGTAGGTAGAGCACCTAACCTGGTGACTTTTGTCAAAGAGCACCAAATCATTTCCATTGTAGAGAAAAACTTTAAAATAGCATTGTCAATCTAGGTTTTGAGAGTTTTAGATAGGATTTTGAGATCCTAGGCTTTTGATCATTATCTTTCATTGTTCTTGCTTGGATGTGTAGAAATTGTCAAGTAGAGACTAGTCAAAGAGCACCAAATTGTTAAAATTGAAAAAACAAATCATATTGATTTCTTGGCTTGCTACAAATGTTGTACCATGCAAGTATGTAGCTCATAGATGCAAAATGCCAAGCTTGGCCTACATAGAACTCGAGCTACATGGTTATATAATGTCTAGATTGAAGAATACAACTTGCATATAGTTTGTAGACATAGAATTGGCAAATTCATGCTTGTAAAAACTCGTGGCAATTCACATGCATTAATTGTAAGTGATCCATAGTGACATGCAAGGCATGCACAAAGTATAATGGACACATGCATGATGATTTGTACTTTGTCAGTTAGAACTAGTACACTTGTAAAAAGTTGGTAGAATTTCATGCATGGCAAGTGACAAATGTCACATAGACTCTAGATGTCACTTTAGTTGTCATTTTGAAATGGATAGATTTGGTTCTACCTCGAACTACCTCAAACTCCATAAATATGTGTAGCTCTCCTCACAATCAATGACGAAGAACCAAAGTTTTGTAGCTACCTCATGCCATTTTGGATCTAAACTATTTTGCTTGTTATCTCTCTAGCTTTCTCTCTCTAACTCGTGTTGAAGCTAATGCTAATACACTGAAATCTTGTACTTTTGTTCATTCTTTGATTCATTGCTATTATATTCTATTGCTTAGCATGCTAGATTGTGGTTAAGCCATTTCTTCTGAACTAGATCTTGCTAAACAATCTAGAATCAGGTTATTGTGCTAATCACAAAGCTTAATCAAGATTAGTCATACTTGTGGACATTCTCCACATGTGTGAATTCTGGAAATTTTGTCACAAATCATTTCCATTGTAGAGAAAAACTTTAAGATAGCATTGTCAATCTAGGTTTTGAGAGTTTTAGATAGGATTTGACATTGTATGTATGAAACTCAAATAAGTTCTATCCAACTTTCTTTGTGAGAGTGTGAGGGTCAAGTTCTGATCCCATTGGGTGTCTAGAATAGGGAGGAGTCCATATTTGAGTGCTCATGCATGGTTGGGATCTATGTGAATACCTAGATGTCTAATTTTTAAGCTTGGTGAAAAATCCTTGACATAGATTGTTATCAAACCATTTCAAGTCCATTCCAAATCTCACAAGGACTTACAAGATTCATCTTTAAAAGTCCATCACCACACATTTCAAATTTGGTGCCTATCACTCGAAAAAGCCAAAATTAGATGCCTAGCGTGCGACTTTGCTGCTTGTCACCTGACATGGCTCATCAAGTGATTAGACTCAACCAATCCCAAGTCTACGACATCGAGATAGCTCGACTCAAGCCCTTGTCAATGAAATTTATCCCTACCACACAAGATAACTGAAATTCATTGAAAGCTCACTTTTGGTGCTTGTCACTCAAGGTTTCTCATAAACTGATTAAGTTTGAGAAATTTTGATTCTTGAAACTTGATCAAAGCCCATTTGTCAGACGTGCCAAACCCGTTGGAGCGCCAAATCCACCATCTGCAAGGTGTCATCAACATATGTATTGGCTTTATTATCAGAATTTTAGATTCATGTTTATTGTTTCTTGTCTATGGTAATTCAGTTGTCAATTGTAATAACTTTAATATGCTTTATGGTTTCCAAACTGAGGCTCAAACTTAGACACAAAAAAAATGTTGAAATTTGGACCCAAAAATTGCCAATGAGGCTCAAACTTGGACACAAAAAAAAATGCTGAAACTTGGACCCAAAAAATGCCAATTGTAGGACTACCCGGTGGCGCATTAACTACCACCAGAACGTTTTTCGCGCTAAGTTGTTCTTGTCCCTCCTCCTTTGTTTTCCTCTACTGCATCGCCCTAATTTTGCTCTATGATCCCTCCTGCTTCGTCCTCCTCTACTGCATCATCGCGTGCTTCCTGTTGCTTCGTCCATGACAATTGCTTGCTAGCGTGCTTCGTCCACGGGCGTCTATGCATCCTAGGAAATGAGACGTTCTTCATCGACCACGAGCCATTCTTGAGCATTTGTTGGAGGAATTGTCAGAGTGCGCATCATAGAAAGTGGTTCTTCGTTTTTCGTACATTTTTTTATCCGATTTTAGACTCAAAATCTTCAGATAGGCCAAGAATGAATTGAGCAATCTATTTTGTTTCATTATTCTTGCTTGAATAGTTGTCAGCTATTTTCTATGGAGATGTGCATCCATCATAGTAATTGGGGCATTGTGCCGCCAGGCAATTGAAATGCTACCCAGGAAGCTAAAAGGACACTTTTATGTAGTTGAAAGGTCGCAGATTTATACGTGAAACTCTGTTGGGTAGAGTTAAAGCGCTTAGGCTTGGTTCGACAATATCACATAAGTGAAAATACCACATAAGAGTGCAATAGCCAAAGAACGATTTTGAAGAGAACGTGAAAAAGTTGGACATTTTCTCACAATCAGCTGTTGTTTCTCTTTTTGCACTTACATGTCAAATACTTTTACAATCGGTTTAAGAACTCTACATACATAAATTCTTATAGGAAACATAAGTACATCACAATGGACAAGTAATAGGATAGTAAACAGATAACTACACATTAACAATTGCCCTGTGCTTGTTTGATCGATGCATTAGCTCCTTGTTGAAGATACAATACTATGTGCTATTCATGGAATACTTTCTAACAATTTTGCAGTTGTCAAAGTTGATGTATTATGACCATAATGTCGTGATACTCTGTTTGTATATTGTGGTTGAATGAGCCAGTTTTGGTGGTTTGTTATGTATGGCACAGAGAGCACAAGTTTCCTTTTCAAAGCTTGTTCCATTCTGATGGCAAACAATGTGCTATGAAGGATCATGATATCCGTTGCAGATGGGACATCACGATGGATAGTATAACGTAGCGACTAAGACGTATCGGTGGAAGACATGATGGCAAGAAACGGAAAGTAATAGGCACGAGAGTATATCAGAAAACAATATAGAAAGTTTTGAAGGCTTTGGTCGCTGGAAAAATTGGCAAAAGCTTCGCTAGCACAAGTGAGGAATGATTCAAATTCAGCCAACTTATAGGTGAATTTGGGGGGTCCATTATACTAAATACTAGTTTGGCTGATCAGTTTCGAACAAAAATTTGCAAGCTTGCTCAATACTGTGAAAATAGGCTATAAAAATCTCGGAGAAGGTTTCTGAGGTGCTGAAGCCATCCGGCGAACGTTTTCCAGGGTTGGCAAAGAATGAACCTTCACCCAAGTACTGTCATAAATGCAACTTTTGAAGATCTAACCTATAGCCGACCTAATTTTGACATTTTAAGACCATCTAACATGTCAGCAAAGGTTTCTGAGGAGAGTAAGGTTCTCAGTGAAGGTTCCCAAAATGGCATATTGCTGATCATTTGTCTAACTCAAAAACATGTACTTTTTCTGGAAAAGAACCTTCGCCCAAGTCAGTATAGATATATCTGAAGTGGATGTACAATCTAAAAGCTCAGCGAAGGTTTTCCATACTGTATAGGCAACATATGACTGAAACAATGATTTTATAATCAGTTCCATAAAAAATTATCTTTTTGAAAATACTTTCCTTCCTCTTTTTCCATTCTGATGACTTTTCTGACTTTTGCTCATCAGTCTTTCCTCATTTTTTCTCTTCTCTTATTCTTTTTTTTTTAATTGTCTTTTCCAAACAAAATTAACAATTAAGTATTGAAAACAAATAAAAATAAAAAATCATTTGGATCATGCTTGTTGAACTGGCAGAGCAGGCTGCCAAAACTTGCGTAATCGACTGTCATTCATAGGAGTATCAAACCGTTTTCCATCCAAGTGCTCAAGAATCACTGTTCCATAATTCAAGATTATACGGGGGCTGTTTTGTGGCGATCTGCAGGTGCAATCTTGATCTGGTTGTAACCACTAAATCCATCTTGATAACTATAAGCTTTCGCTCTAGCAAGGCGGTCCAAAATGCTTTCAGTAAAAGGTAACGGAAAGTGATCCTTCCTCATCACTTTGTTCAAAGCCTTGAGATTCACACAAATTTTCAATTTCTCATTCTTCTTAGGAACAATGACAATCGATGAAACCCATTCTGTATGCTCAATCTCATAAATGAAATTGGCATCAAGTAGTCTCTGACGCTCTTTTTTTATCAGATCTGCAACATTAGGATTACATCGATACAACTTTGTAACTTTTGGAACTGCATCAGGTACTAAAGGTATGGTGTGTTCAATAACTGATGTCAGAATACCCTTCAAATCTTGATAAGTCCATGCAAAGCAATCTTGATACTTAATAAGTAATGTTCGGAGTGCTTGAAACTATTCAGGATTAAGTTGTGATCCAACTTGTACAATCTTTTCTTGTTCTCTTGGTTCAACAAGATTATGTGCTTTGGGTAACATGATAACCACATCATCCAGTGTATAACGTTTAAGATGTTAAGGCATATCATGCTGGACTACATTTGCTTGTTCTTTATCAAAAGAACTTGTCTTGGATCTTCGCTTAGCCTTCTTAGTAGGAATTGATCATGGAGGTGATGACTTTTGAGAAGATAAACTCTTCTTCAATGGTGAAGACTTCCTAGACGATGATGTCTTGCTAGAACTCTGACTTGTAAAATCATCCTTGACTTTTTCTTTTCCTTTATCCAGTAAGGGTAGCACATTCTTTGAATCAATCTTTTGAGGAGGATTTTTCCATTTCAGGACCATATTATAATCTTGCTTGGCTTGTTTCTTTGTCATTGACCCTGTGATCTTGTCTTCCTTCAATGTAACTGCTTTGGGTTGTTTTATTGTTGGTTCATCAAGAATATTACGTACTCCAAATTTGGTTGGATCCATATGATTTAGAATTTGCTCATCAGTAAGTTCTACATTGTCATCATAAGTCAAGGCATGACTCATAGGAATGAGTTCATCTTCAATCAGATCTGAAATAGGTTCCATTGATATCCAAGCTACATTCAGCACATTCAATGGAAAAGTAATCGGTGTATTTAAAGTTTGATCCAATAATGAGATCTCGCTCAAATCTGACTAATTATCTTGTGGACACATATATCCTGTTATACAGTCAATTGTTGCAAGAGTTTCATTCCAGTTGGCAGTATCGATTTGAGAATTGTAATAAACTCCCAAATTTTTCTCTGGTCGGTCACAAGTATGATCCGTTGTTGATGAATCATTATCCTCTTTTTGAACCACTAGTTTGATAGTCCAAGTTGCAGGATCAACCTTGACTGCACGTTCCCGATTTTCAAAAGTGATTTTCCCGGTACCCCAGTTATGAACTACTTGTGCAATTCCTAACCATGGGCGTCCCAATAGGACTCGGTAGACATTTGGTGCTTTTGGTAAGTCCATTACTATGAAAGTAATGACGAACTGTACTCCAACAAATCTGACAGGTATATCTTCAGCCATTCCTCACGGACGAACTGTCATTTGATCAGCTAGCTTAATGACAAAAGTCGCAGGTTTTATCTTTGTAAGGTCCCATTTTGCACATAGCTTTGTAGAAATCAGGTTAACTCCAAAACCGTCATCTATCATAGCTCTTTCATTAGGAAATTGTCTATGATGTATCGGTAGAGTGATATTTTTTTATTCACTTTTCCAAGCTGCTCCCACATGGAGTACTTCATTAGATTCTTTAAATCCAGCACAAAAAAGTGGCTCCTGATGAAATTCTAGTTCAACTTGAGTTAACTTTTGCGCTAATACTTCTTTTGTTTTTGGCACCAACTTCAGGAACTCTTCCAATGAAATATTGATCTTACTAGACAAAATATTCATGAGCAGTTCTGTTTGCGGTATTTCTGATCCAGTCATTTTGAAGGGTTTTTCATGATGATGCAACTGAGCATTCATATTTGTATGTGAATTTTTTGATGACTACAATGGTGAAGAATGACTTTCGGTTGTTGCTCTAACAGCTTCAAGCTCCTCTTCTTCTTGCAGATGTTTAATCCACTGCCTCATATCCTGATATCTTTTTTTTTCTGCATGAAGACTTGGATAGAATCTAATAATTGTTGGTATATCTGTTAATGGTATAGAATCAGCAGGTACTGGATCTGCTACCGATTCTTTCTGCTTCTGTGCTCTGGTGTCCACATCAAGGGTACACTTGATTTATTCTAAGCTTCTGGTCTTTGCTTGATTGTTATCAAATTTACAAGAGCTGTAGCCGGTGGTGGGCTTCGGTTTTGCTGGACACTCCTTATAGCAATGCCCATAACCACAGTCACGACAGAATTGTACAATTTTTTTTTATTTGGACATTCTGCAACTCTGTGATTTTCTCTACATGCAAAACATCCAAGTGGTGCTCTGGTCCAGTTTCTAGATGCTTGTTGTCGCACGACAGCATAAATAGCATATTGGTCTGAAGATCCACCTTCTTGATCATTACCATAGTTCCATTGCTCGGGACTTCTCTAAGGTTTTGGTTCCATCAAATTGGCAGGAGGAGTGGGGTGCTTTGGTGGGGTAGGTAAGGCTAACCGTTCCGGGTATCCAAGAGTAGATTATCCAAGAACACCAAAAATTTCCCCTGGTAGAAAAAGTCTTCGCAAACTTCTCAGGTTCCTTGTTCGCTTGTCCATGGAGATTTTTCAATGCTTTGATCTTCTTATCAAATTGCGACTACAACTTTTCCATCCGTTTCTGCAGTAGCGTTGACATTCGTCGATGCAATAGTGGTGGATGTCGTAGTGGTCTGTCCTGTTGTATAAGGCAACATACTAATATTCGGCTCATTGTTTGAATCTTCATCCACCTCCCGAATTTGATCATCCATAGCATTTTGCAAAAGTGCGTACTCATTACGGCATTTCAGCTCACGTCTGATCCTTTTAGGTAAATCTGACAAAAATCACATAATCATGGCATTTTCGTTAATCAGCTCATGTTCGCACTCAGATCTGAGGCGTTTTACCCGTTCAATGTAATGTTGTACCATTTTTCGCTTTCCCAATTTAATTTTACTTGAAAATAGGAAAGGGTCTTCCATAAACTTCCGAGGTTTTAACCATGTGATAAGGGCTCTTTTAACAGTCTTCCAATTTGTACGCTCAGTTTCATCTTGATTATAGTACCAAGCTTGTGTTGCGCCTCTTAAGTTCATAGGAAAAAGCTAAACTTTATCTTGGGAAAAATTTTTGCCATAGACTTCACAAAATTCAGAATAGATTTGAAGAAATCTAACTGGATCTGTTAATCCACTGTATTTGGATAGATCCAAACGGGGTGCTATTCTAACAATAATTGGATTGACTTCTTGAGGAGCACCTCCAGGAGTAGCTCTAGGGGCAACCATCCTTACAGACTAAATCAAGTAGACAATGAGATTGGATCTAGATTTTCATCAAAACTATCTCAGATCAGATTTGCTAGATCTCTTCCACTTGACAAGAATCAAATTCCTATATCATAAAAAAGATTCCAAAATTTAACCAATCGATACTTCTCAAAAATGAAAGATTCTCAAAATCAAAATCAAATCATATCAGATTTGACCCAATATATGAAAAATCAGAACCTAAAAAATAGAACTGATGAAGATTCCCTAGGTGAAGATTCACTCGGCGAAGGTTCAACAGTGCTATTTTTGAAAAAAAATACTCTCTAATCAGGTTTTTTTGACAAATTCTATGGAAATAACCTTCGCTGAACTCTCAGACTTAGAATCTGACACATATAAAGCTAGCGTAAAACTGACGAAGATTTCTGGCACACAAAAACACAGTTTCTATAGTTTGGCGAGGGTAAAAATAGATATTTTCTATAATCTGGATAGGATGAATGTTCGTCGGATTCAAAAATAGTATTTTACTATAAATAGAATGATCTGAAAACTCGGCAAAGGTTCTGGCAAAGAATCAAGAGTAATACTGGTATTTTTGCAAAAAAGAGACTTTTTTGGCAAAAATATGACAATATGACAACTGATCTTCTGACAAACCTTCTATTTCTAGGATTATTCTTTGTCGACCTAGCAGTAAATAGATCTGAATCACACCTATGCATAGAATCGAGCGAAGGTTCTTTTCTTATATTTTTTAAGGTTTCGAAATTTTTTTGGTGTTTTTTGATGGTTTTTTTGATGTTTCTAGAAATTTGCTGGGAAAGATTGTTCGCCCTCCAAACTGAAGGTTCTATGATCAAAATTGAAGGTGCCTACAACTCAGCGGATGTTTTTTGAAAGAGGGCAAAAAGTTATCTGCTCTGATGATGATTTTTGCCTCCTTTTGACCAAAATCTGATAGATTTGATCGATTTTTGTTGTTTTTTTTTATATCGCAGATCCAAATGGATCTTAAGATTGATGTTCTGAATAGATTTTCCTGTTTCACAATCAGATTAGATTTCAAACAAGCAAATCCACTCAAATTAGGCAAAATCACTCCCAAACTAGCCCTAAATGCAGATTTAACACTATTCATGCCACGACAAGATGCCTAATGCAAGCTAACCATATCCAACAAGCATGCTGCAAACTGAAAAATTGGCGTAGCTCCTTGGCAACAACGCCAAAATTGTAGTGGGTTTCTTTTCTTGCCTATTCTCAACCCAAGATTTAATCAATCTAGCATCAAGGAGATGAAGTTAGTTGTCATGCATAGATTCGTTCCCATGAGAGCGATAATATAGTTCAGATTTCAGCATGAATGGAAGATCCAAATCTAACTAAACATCCATTAACCCTAAGCATCAACACTACATCCATTAACAATAGATCCACAATAGAGATAGTTTACTCTTTCTCTCTCTCCCTTTCTCTCTCATAAAAAGTATAAAAACACGCAATCCAATAACAATCAGATTCAACAATTAGCAAAACTCAATAATAGCATGAGAGATGGAGGAAAAGTGAGAGAGAGCAAGGACATTCATAAATCCATTTCACAAGAAAACCAATCTGCTATATTGAAATGAAGATATGTACATGTGTAGGAACTCGAGTTGGTCCCTTTTTATTGTAGAGAGGAGGACCCTGGTCTCTGAATCCTATTGGTCCATTTTTGCCTCCCTAATTATTCAAATTTAAAAAAGAGTGGGAACTATTGGAGGGAAACCCAAATTTATTTACTAACTTGACATTTAGGCCCTACGACATTAAAAGTCCCGCAAAAAGACCTAAAGTCCTTTTATTGACTTTCTAATTATCAAATGACTATGTGGCCAAATCCCTTTCACTTATTAACTAGGGTTAGGTTTGCCTTGGGATCCACAAGCCCTACAACACTTCATCATTGTCTTACTCTTCTAGATGGGTATGTTCAATCAAGTACATGCTCCACATGGTGTGAACGAGGAATTTTAGAAGTGTCATTGATTTCAAAAGCAAAAGAGATATGGAGATATCATATCACCACATACAATGGTCACTCTGCATGCGAGAGACTTTTGGAAGAAAAAGGAATTGCAATTACAAAGATGAAAAAACAATATCGAGCTTTTAGAAAAGAAAAAGCTCTTTATGTGGTGCATTATTGGTGTGTTGAAAGACACAAGATGCAATTTGGACGGGTCACGATCTACAAAAAAGTCTACTTCAAAGACGACGTGTATGCAGTAGGTGATCATGTAGTTGTCAAAGCAGATGCTATCATCTCAATGAACTTTGGTGTAGGTCATTGGAAAGCATATATTACATCCTTCTTTAGTATTCAACATGATAGACAAATTATGTTTTTTTTTCTTCTGCGGAGTATTACAAAAAACACATAGTCATTGAAGACGAGGTAGAGAAATTAGTGATTGATACTGTAACTGGAATGATTGTGTTACACAAAACATGTTTTCCTTTTAGTTGGGATTGTATAAGACCGATCAAATCTCTACCGCATAAGTTAATACCATTATCACAAGGATAAAATTTGATAGCATATGAAACAAAGGACCTCAATATTAGAAAGAGATTGTTAAATCTAGAGTTTTCTAGATGTGTGCCTCCATGGCTTGAGGAGAATGATGTTGTTCTTGTGCAATACAATCAAAACATGGATGATATCCATGAGTTTCACCATGCCATAGTGAGAGAGGTGGATATTGAAAAGATGTGTGTACGATTAGCAATGTTGTGGTCTCATCAAAGATAAAGAAATCAATGGAAAGTGCTATTGGAAGAAAGTGTATGGAGGGACCGGAATTGTTGTATCACTATTCCTCGTAATTGGAGAATCATTGATGCCAGGAGAATAGAAAAAGATGGACCGATAAAGCAAGTATCAATGGTTTGGCAATCTACAAGCTAGTCACATTTAGATATAATGTAATTTACAATTAGCCCGTTTCATTCTACTAACAGACAAAATAAGTACAAGTATTTTTTGAAAAGATTTTAGTTTTTACATTTGAAGCTATTATTGGACATTTGGTCACAACATAATTGCTCCTTTGTTCAAGAGTGATTAGACAATAATGATCCATTCAAACTACAATTTATGTTTCACCAATGGTTGTTTGTAAATTGTACAAGATCTCGTCGCCATGGAAGAATTGAACAACACAACTATGATTGACTTTCTTGAACATGTCATAGGAGTTCAAGCCACTCCTACAACAATTTCTTGCTAGTGAAAAAAGTAAGAGGCTAAGTTGTGAAGGTTCGTCTTCACAAATTTTATCCAAAGATAAAGTGGTGGTGAGGTCGAATGAAAGTGCACTCTCTTGTGGATATTCTAGCTGTCCCATGATTGATAGTCTCATGTATGATCAGATCTTTCGAGTTCCAAAAAAGAAAGATCGAGATGGTCAAAAACTATACGACAAATTTTTTCTAGCAAAATATTTTTTGGATCAGCAATATTCCTTTCCAATTTACAGAAAGTGAGAATGTGGTTTAGCGGAGAGTTCGATGGATTACAAGATTATAGCCACAAGCCGTCGAAAAAGCAAAAAATAAATGACATAGTCAAGAACAATATTCATGAATCACACCTCTAAGTTTTCCAGGAGCCAACTATCAATGAGAAGAAGAAGACATATACCTTTGGGTACTCGTCTCCATTCAGTCTTAATAAAAAGTATGTAAAGAAAAACGCAGGTCCAATTTGAATATAGTTCTATACTATGAGACATCACAATTGACTTTGAGTAAATGTTTTTTAATTAAACTTCGAAAAGTGCAAGAAAACGATAAACTTGAAAGTCTTGTCATAGAGGCCGAGTACGCACGTAGTGATGAGGTACCCACTTTAACGACTTGATTTTATTTGATTGCTAATCTGTAGACTTTCGTGAGTAAAAACACTCATGCACAAATCAACCAAACTTTAAATTGCTGGATTAATAAATGATTTGACTTACATCTTGATTTGATATTAATAATTTAATTGTATCAATAAAAAAAACTACAAATAAATTTAGCACGCACATTAATGTCTATCATGGTGTTTTCATATAGCAAAAAACCTGTGCACGTCATGAAAAAAATGAAGGTAAAGATACATGTGTTGTTACATTATTTAATTACAAAGGGCCCAAGTCTATTATTTTATTTACAACTTTACTTGTGTGCTCATTGGGCCATGGGCTTATACATGCAGGATGCCATGCCCTTGCAACACATTTTATTGGATAATTTTATTTATTTACACTTTGTTGGGAATACCCCCAACACTAGAATGATTTTGCAGATAGCAGGCCGTAGAAATTGCTTCAGCCCAAAAATTTTTAAGTAGTTGACAGTCATGGATCGTGCAGCTTCCAATAGTGTTCGGTCCTTTCGCTCAGCTACGCCATTGTGTTGTGGAGTGTAGCTGGCTGTGAACTGATGGTGCATGCCGCATGATGATAAGTAGTCCGCCATTTCATTTGATAGGTACTCTCCCCCTGAATCAGACTGCAGGGCCTTGATCCTCTGACCAGTCTGATTCTCAACATATTTCTTGAATTCTTTGAAGCAATTGAATGCTTCTGACTTGTTCTTTATGAACATGATTCTGGTGAATTTGGAGAAGTCATCAATAAATGTGATGAAATATAGAGTTTGACCCAAAGAGGGTATGCTCATGGGACCACATAAGTCACTGTGAATTAGTGATAGAATGGACTTCGCTCTCCTGGCTTGTCCTCTTGGAAATTTTGTTCTAGGCTAATTTTCACAGACAATCTGATTAGCTGTAGTAACAGCATTGATATTCATATCCTTGACCAATTTGTTATGATGCATGTATAAGATTGAACGCATATTTAAATGACCTAGTCTTTGATGCCAAACATGAGCATCATAGTTACTCACAGAGAGTGCATGATCATGACTTAGGATGTATAAATTTTCTTCTCTATGTGCAGAAAGGATTTCATTGGAATTCTCATCAGAAATAGTATATCGAAAGTCTTGCTTTATACTTATTGATTCATCCATCATGATTATACTTGATTCTGAATACCCACTTACATCTAATCACATGCATGTTGTTTGGTGGCTCTACAAGCTCCCATGTGTTATTTGATATCAAGGCTTCAAATTCTTGGGTCATTGCTTCAACCCACTCCTTGGATTGAAAAGCTTCTTGGACATCCTTAGGCTCTTCATCTGATATAAAAAGTGCATGATAGGAAGTTTCACCTTCCACTTGCCTTCCTTCTTCATCATAAGTGAGCCTCCTTGGCTCAGATCTTGCTCGTGTAGATATTCTTGGTGTGGTAGCTTGAATTTGCTTCTCCTCAAGCCTCGGCCTCACCTCTTCTTGAACAACATCAAGATTGATGATTGTAGATCTTGCATGAGTCTCCTTGATCTGTGCGTCATCCAAGTTAAACTTCTGATCTTTATGGAAGATCACATCTCTACTAACAACATTCTTGTCAGTAGAGGGCATATAAATCTTGTATGCTTTTTTAGTAGATGCATAACCTACAAAAATTCCTTTCACTGCAATAGGATGTTCCTTCTTTCTAATTTCTATAGGTACATGCACAAAGCATACACAGCCAAAAATCCTAAGATGATCTACCTTAGGCTTTTTCTTATACAACATCTCAAATGGTGTCTTTCCTCCTATTGCAAGATTTGGAAGCCTATTACAAAGATAGTTTCCACATGCAACTGCCTCTCCCCAAAATTCTTTAGGCAGAGAAGCTTCCAGCCTAATGGCTTTTGCACATTCACACAAAGTTCTCTTTTCTCTCTCAGCAACTCCATTTTGCTGAGGAGTATATGAACAAGAAAACTCTCTTTGAATACCATTTCTCTCACAAAAGTCTTTAAACTTATTGGAAGTGTACTCTCCTTCACTATCACTTCTTAAAGCTTTTAATTTGATTGTATAATCATCTACAAAAGAGAAAGCAGTTGGCTCCTCCTTTGCTCTTAGTTGATGAGAAATGAACATGAGAGTGTACAAGTTCAAATGGTTGCTTTGTCTTGATACTTGATCTAAGAAAAGGTCTTTTGTGTGACTTTGCCAGCACACAAGCTTCACAAGGTAGAAGCTCCTTTGACAGTGTCTTTGGTAGACCAACAACTTTTCCTTCTTTGACCATAGATTGCATGGCTTTGAAACTGGGATGATACAATCTCTTGTGCCACAGATCCTCCTATAGAACCTTGGTCTCATAAGCAATATTTGAAATGTTAGCACTCTCCCTAGAATCTAGTTTGTACAACTTACTAGTTCTAGATCCTCTAGCAACAACTTCATTTTCTCTTGAGATTATACACTTGTCAACTTGAAACTTGACATCTGATTCTATCAAACAACTATCCTACACTAATGAGATTCTTGGTCAATCTAGGTACATACAGTACATCATGCAAGCAAAAAGGATTTGATGATGATGCATGCAATGGAATGCTTCCTATTCCTTCAATCCTACACTAAACATCATTAGCAGTATAGATTGATCTTTTTGCACCTAGATATGGCATGAGATTAATGAAGACTTCCTAGAACTAGACATATTGGAACTAGCCCCACTATCTATCCACCAAACTTCTTCATTCTTAAAAGGAAAAGATGAAAAAGTAGACATCATTAGTGAATCATCTCTTTCACTCTCTACACCCTCACACTCATCCTCATTAGTAAGGTTAGCATGCTTAGATTGGTTCTTCTTCTTGAAACAATTTGATGCATAGTGTCCTTTCTGGCCACAAAAAAAACACTTGATCTTTGACAACTTCTTCTTGCCACTGGATGTTGTAGCTTGTGAGGACTGATCCTCACCACCTTCTTTGGCTTTGTCCTTCTTGAAGTGTTGTTGTCCTTTGCCCTTGCCTCTTGACTTGTCTCTGATGAAGAGTGCTTTGTCATCTCCACCATCTTTCAATGAAAGTTTGTTGATCCTCAGCATCTTGTTCTCTTGCCTGCTTTCTTCAGCAATGAGAACACCTTGTAGTGTCTCCAAGGATGAAAGGCCTCCTTGACAGCATAAGTCTGCACAATATTGTCATATTCATCTCTAAGTCCATTTAGGACTACTTGAACAAGTTCAGTGTTCTTAAGAGCATCACCAATACTAGCTATCTCTTGATGAAGATCCTTAACTCTCATGACATATGATGAAGCACTCTCATCTACTCTCTGATAACTTAGAAATATTTGGTTTCTAAGTGTAAGCAATCTATAAGTATTTTTGATTTCATAGATTGTCTTTAGAGTATCCCAAGCTTCCTTGGCAATGGTGCATGTACTGATCTCTCTTAACACTTCATTAGTAACATTCACTTTTATAAAATGAAGGGCAATTCTGGTTCTTTTGTGGAATGTTGCAGCCTCATTAGGTGTAGCAGGTTCTTCTTCAACTCCACTCACAATATCCATTACATACTGTAAAATCAACAATGATTCCATTTTGATCTTCCACATTGCATAATTGGAAGATGTTAATCTCTCACTGAGCTCTAAGAAATGTGAACCAGATGAAGACATCTTCTTGGTGAGAAATTCTAGTAATGATAAAAAAAATGGAGTTGAAAGGATGTTGCTTGCTATCTCAATCTAGGATCTAACACAGATGTTGATCCACCCTATGAAATCTAGCAACAGATGTGAGAACAAATTCTCAATATAGAAAATCAATCTATTTTGAATTTGGATCTTGCTCAGTCACAAAAAAAGAAGCACATGCAAGCAAGAAATCTATCTCTTCCGCGAGTTTCAAAGTACTGATAGACTCTCTAGGATCTTACTTTCAACTCAAACATAGTAATATGTGTGAAATGAAAAGTCTAAGACCTCAGAATACTCACTTCTATCCAATTTTACTTGATTGATAGTGAAAACTGATGAAAATGGTGAAAAAGACAGATGTGTGCTCACTTTGGCATATCCCATGAGTTACCCTCTCAAACTCTCTGATTGCCTAAAACTCTTCAAAAAAAACAAATCAGATTGATTTAGAAACAAGAGCAACACATTCTACTCTTCAATACCTATCCAACAAGCTATAGAGCATAAAATTTGGATCATTCCTTGAGAAGTAGCACTCATTAATGAGGGCTGCTTTCACACATGTGAGTTCTCTGTCCATACAGAGCTCCGCTGGATCAGATCAGCCTTGATTTGATCCACTTAGGGTCCTCAGATTGCTTGTTTTTCAACGAGTTTGAATCCCCCTCCCAAATCCGAGTTCCTACAAGCAAAAACATTGATGATCTGATGTATACGCCCTCACCTCTTCAAAGCATGGAGATCTGATACCATGTAACGTGTGAGCTTCACCACACAACCTACAGGATCTTACTGAGGTGTTGTGATTGCACAAGATTGATCAAAGAACAACATGCTTGAAAAATCTAACTCTTCACTATGAGAAAAAAAATGTCAGAAATAATTCTAAGTGTTCAGTATGGGAAAAAGAGGCTGCTTTCGGGTAGAGAGAGAAAATCAAGCATAGAAAACTTGGGTAGAGAGAATGAGTCCAAAACACCAAAATCTCAATATTCACAATGTGGCAAAACATGTCCAGCTTTTCCTACATGAGAGAGACTCGAATTCCTATAGTGGAGTTGCATGGAAAGTCCACTTAACTGAACTAATTCACCTAGAGATCTACATGTGTAACTGCATGCATGTATGTTGCATGTACTGCATGTCAACTCATAAAACTGCCTAGACTTGTGTAGATCACTTAAACTACTTTGCATGTTGCATGCACTGATTGCATGTGGCTTGCATGCATACAGTAAGACTTTGCATGCCATCTAAACATCTGCATGTCATCATAATTGAACCTATCTAACTCAAATCCGAGCTACACTAGAAGGATATGTGCTCACACTCCTTTTATGTACAACATGAATTTTAGTGGGAATCACCATGGACATGGCCCCGAACTCGAGATAGGAAGATAATATTTTAATAATCTTCACAACTATATGTACCAGTTGAGCTTTCAGACACCCCAAGTCTGTGGAGGAGAAAATCAACGCATTCTTATCCAAATATCCCCACGAGTCCTCCACAGGAGGTTGGCAGATATCCTTCTAAGCGCAAACCATCAAGGGAAACGAGTTGCAGGCACTCCCCATCCTCTTACCACAACCAAAGTGGCGTCAGTAGCTTTTCAAGCGTGAATTTGCGGCCATCAGGGCTTATGTGACCAGTCCTCAACAACTTCGGGTAAATGCCCATTTTCTGCCATGTCTACGATGAACCAAATGGGCGGAATGCGGCACCTCAATGGACAAAATCACGCTCAACAACTGCAATTGGCCAAAGGTCAACTCCAAGCACGGCTGGACAAACTGTCACCAATTAATAAGGTTCTTGGGTTTTACGTAAGCGATATAAAATCTACGCTTTTTCCAGACAAAGTGATATTTTCAAGTTATGTAATTTTTCAATACAAAGAGCTAAGCCTCCGACTTGTGGTGTGCCAGCTACAATGTTAATAAAAAGTGGCCAGTAAATTGAGTACTGTGCCAAGGAGCTTAAATGTATGGTTAATTTTAATTGGGAGACACCTTTACTTTAATCTGACATCTGATGAGGACATCAGATTTTATGAAGGTGGGGTGGATATTGTAAAACTAGCTTTACAAGCTTTACTTTCGGTGCCACTAGCACCAGCATTGTCCCCAGCGCCACTGCTGCTCTCGGCGTCACCGACGTCGGCACCTGTTGTAAAGCTGACTCGGGTGCACCCAGCATGCCCTGTAAGACTCAAAGGGGTGAAACTCTCTAAGGTCCCAGAGCAAGTTAGAATGTCAGGGACTGAGCCTTCGACCTGTGGTGAGCCAGTCAAGTAGTCATAAGTCATGAGCTAGCTCTGGAGCTTGAGTCATGGCTTAGTCAGGAAAGCAAGTTGATTCGGCCGCCGGGACGGCTCCCGGGACCCATGTCCGGGAGCCAAACTGATTCTGCCAGGCTTAATCAGCAAAATAAAAACTAGGTCCTAAAAAGTGTGCTTTACCAGAAAGCACTATGTTTCAAACTAGAGGGAGTGCGCCGAATCACAACAGAACTATAGGGGGAGTCCAGCAGACAAAAATTTGGGCAGCTCAACCAGCACCAGGAATCCAGTCGCCAGGTCTCAGCTCTCTCTACCAGCACGAGCTAGGCACAATGCCTAGCACGTGTTGGTGGCCCCGAGACCAGTCAGTTTATGTATGAATGTAACCTCTTCCAAATCTAATAAAGTTGATCCTTGGTGATGATTACCATTTCGGTTCCCCCTCCGGGACTGGTCCAAGTGGAAGGACCCTTACTACAACCTTTTTGCGTTGCTGGCGCCTAAGGGTCCCTTTCATCGACATGGGGCTTGCCGCTATGCCAATTGGTTAGTTTGGCGACCACTATGCCTTGGGTATCATGTGTGGCTTGTCTTTGCCTTTGTTTACTTTTTGGGGACGGATTCTGAGTTGGCTTTCGAGTTGGTTGGGATTCTAGTTTTCTTAAGTATGAATGGTTAAGCTTGTTAAGTTTCTGAGTTGGCTTTTACGTAAGTGCATGATGGATGAATGTTAGATTTAAGCGCGTGTTGGAAAAACCGCTCAAGTCCTAGCGCCCCTTTGAGGCACCGGCGCAACATGTGGTATCAGAGCCGACTAGCCGGTCAGCTACGCAAGTCTCACAAGGATGGCCACGTTTTGGGATTTGTCAGGACAACCGTTGCGCAAGGTGCTGCCCACAGTGTAAGCACGGGTGCGTCCACGGTCGGGGTGGTCGGCAGAATGGGGGACTTGATGAGTCAAAGTGCTGCCCTCGAGGTGTAAGCACGGTCAGTTTCCGCGGTTTGGGCCTGGCGCCGTCTGCACGTAGGACAGATGAGGCAATGTGCTGCCATTAGGTTGGTGAAAGCACGGTCTGTGCCTTGTGGGGTGTGGGGTGACATATTTGAACTGTACGGGTTAACCATTGATACAGAGATGCTGCTCGAATTCGGGTGTAAAGCACGAGTGGTTAGCTGTCGGTGTGGGATAGCTTCCGATCGTTTAGCTATAAGGGCTATCGACCAAAAATTGGTGGGGCGTGACTGAGGCAATGTGTTGCTTAATGGTGAAAGCACGGATGGTTGGACAGATGTTTTTTCGTGGGCTAATTCTGTGATAGATTTGTGTGGGTGCGGCTAGGCAAAGGTCCTACGTCCGGTCTCAGGGGGGTTTGTGGATTGAGAGGGATCCTCTGTGTTTGCTTTGGTTGGTATGTTCCGTTTGTTGTGTGCTTGCTTGGACACAAATGACCTGGTTCCTACTTGGCTCTCAGGTGATGTGGGCGTGCTAAGTTTGAGGAGGGGATATTTTCATTGAAGCTGATTTAATAAAGAAGAAAAGAGAGTTGTGGGGCTCGGCCGACGGAAGGGAGAGTTTCAAAAATAAAAAAGGATTGAGGCGATAATCTGTTGGAAGTACACCTCTTACTATAATGGAGGACCACCTTGAAGAGTTATGAGCATTGACGGATGGAGAAGAGCTGGCTCGAGAATACAGCTCTCGCATGCATCGAGATGGCACCAGGTCCAAGTCGAGAAAGAAAGAGTGTATGCACTCCACAGTGGCGCCTCTCCAAGAAGAGATGGGTGGCCCTTCTAAACCTACACCAAGAGACGAACCCTTGCCAGAGGCGCAACAAGACCTCTTTGAAGTGAAGATGCGGCAATACTTATCAAGCGCAATGACGGCTATGCTTAGCGAGGTGAAGAAGGACAGAGAAACAGAAAGGAAAGAATGGCAAACATCTCTGTGAACCATGAACCTTACTCAATTTAACCTTGCTAGAGAAATGAGAGACATGCTAACACAACTCGAAGCTAGGTTTGAAGAGTTGGAAGCAACTAGGGGGAATGCAGTGGTGCCTCCTCCACAGATACCAAGAGAACCACGAGCGCGAAACATAGAAGGCCCAAAGAAGACTGCCAAAGTAAAAGCACCACCTACTTTCAAAGGAGAGCGTGACATTCGAGTTGTGGAAGATTGGTTGTTTCACATGGACCATTACTTTCGTCTGATGAACACTCCTGAGGAAGAAAGAACGGACTTGGCATTAGCATATTTTGAGGGCTACACTACAAACTGGTACCAGATGGCAGGAATGCATTTCCAGACATGGGACACATTCAAAGCCATGTTACGAGAGGAGTTCATACCAAAGAATTCACACATGAGATTGAGGACAGAATTATCGGGGCTCAAACAGAAAGGGTCATTGCGAGAGTACCTCAATAAATTCAGACAGAGTGTATGGGTTATTGAAGATATGTCCGAGGCAGACAAAACTCATTACCTCTTGTCTGGAATGCAGTCTTGGACCCGACATGCAATAGACAGCTACATGCCCCATGATTTCAATTCAACTATTCGAGCAGCTGAAATGGTTTGTGATTATGAGAGCACATTGGCACCAGTTGCTCCCACGCCAGGGGACCAACTAGAAAAGAACGACACAAATGAACCTGAGCCAACCATTCCTCCCAATCTCATTCACCTCTTTAACGAAGGATAGCCAATAGTGATAGACCAGCTGACACAGGAACAAATGGAGCCAACATTGTCTACAGCCTCTACATCAAAGGTGAATTCAAGTGTCGATGCAGAGCTCAAGGAGATCACCTTGTGTGACCAAGCGAAAGCTCACTTCTTTAACGAAGGACATCCAATAGTGACAAACCAGCTGACGCGAGGTCAAATGGAGCCAACATTGCCTACAGCTTCTACATCAGAGGTGAATCTAAGTGCCGATACAGAGCTCAAGGAGCTCAGCCTGGGCAACCAAACGAAATATCTAGAGTCCTAGGGGACTCATCCAGACGTGCCACGAAAACGACATATCTAAGGCTTAAGGGAGCCGTAAGTACATTTTTCTTTCATGTTAATAAAGTAAGCCGCATTTCTCATCGAGGAGTGAGCTGCAGTCTAATGTCTAAGTGCAGCAGCTTTACACAGGTTTTACGTAAGTGAACTAGATCCACACTTTTCCTGTGCTGGGTGCAAACACAATATCATTACTTCTCTTTACAATTGGTTTCCTTTGGCCGGTGAATCAAGCCCGTGCCCTTGTATATGTGAATAAAGTCTGGCCGGTGAATTAAGCCCGTGCCATGAGTCTTAGGTTCTAGTTTGGCCCTGATGAGGTCATCAGCTTTCTCAAACAAGGGGAGGATGTTGTAAAGTTGACTCGGGTGCACCCAGTGTGCCCTGTAAGCCTCAAAGGGGTGACACTCTCTAAGGTCCCAGAGCAAGTTAGAACGTCAAGGACTGAGCCTCCGACATGTGGTGAGCCAGTCAAGTAGTCACAAGTCATGAGCTAGCTCTGGAGCTCGAGTCATGGCCTAGTCAGGAAAGCAAGTTGATTCGGCCGCCGGGACGGCTCCCGGGACCCATGTCCGGGAGCCAGACTGATTCTGCCAGGCTTGCCAGACTTAATCAGCAAAATAAAAACTAAGTCCTAAAAAGCGTGCTTTACCAGAAAGCACTATGTTTCAAACCAGAGGGGGTGCGCCGAATCATAGCAGAACTATAGGGGGGAGTCCGGCAGACAGAAACTTGGGCAGCTCAACCAGCACCAGGAATCCAGTCGCCAGGTCTCAGCTCCCTCTACCAGCACGAGCCAGGCACAATGCCTAGCACGTGTTGGTGGACCCGAGACCAGTCAGTTTATGTATGAATGTAACTTCTTCCAAATCTAATAAAGTTGATCCTTGGGGATGATTACCATTTCGGTTCCGCCTCCGGGACTGGTCCAATTGGAAGGACCCTTACTACAACCTTTTTGCGTCGCTAGCGCCTAAGGGTCCCTGTCATCGACATGGGGTTTGCCGCTATGCCAATTGGTCAGTTTGGCGACCACTATGCCTTGGGTATCATGTGTAGCTTGTCTTTGCCTTTGGTTACCTTTTGGGAACGGATTCTTAGTTGGCTTTCGGGTTGGTTGGGATTCCAGTTTTCTTAAGTCTGAATGGTTAAGGTTGTTACGTTTCTGAGTTGGCTTTTACGTAAGTGCATGATGGATGAATGTTAGACTTAAGCGCGTGTTGGGGAAACCGCTCAAGTCCCAGCGCCCCTTTGAGGCGCCGACGCAACAGCACCGCTCCCAGTGCCACTGTGACCAGAATCCAACCGATGCGAAGTTCCTATGGCTAAAAATCTTTGATTGGTTCTAGAGAGAAAAAAATGTGCCTTACCAGCCGGGGCAGAGCACTTGGTATGAGGGGAGGTGGTGAATCCCATCAATACTATAGGGGAATGTGGGTCGCAACTCAGGGCGAGCTCCAACCAAGTCTCAGCCTCCCTTGCTAGAATGTTGTCCTGGCACCCGCCTTGGTATGGCAGCGCTCCGGAGACTAGGGTCGGTCACACACTTGAAATGTAACATTCTCAGATGTATTAATAAAGTGGAATTTTTCTCAAAACTAATTCTGATTACCTTTTGGGTTTCAGTGTTTGTCGGTAAAAGCGCCTGTTGTAAGGCCACTTCAAATCTTTTTGATCTGGCACATAGCTGATGATCGTATCTCGGGACGCCAGCGATATGTCGGCGGGACCATTCGGTCTGGGACGCCAGCAGCGGTATGTTGTCAGGACCATTCGGTCCAGGAGCTTGTTGTCTTCATATCTATCATGGCTTGTGGTGCTGAGTGTTCCTTGCATGAACGTGAATGAGTTAAGCTCTTGGGGAATGGGCTCTAACCTGTCGGCTGAGTTGAATGGCTTACTTGGATGAAAGTTACCTGTTTATGGTTGTCCAATCTGGTGTGGCGCCAAGTTGGCTTCCAGCGCTTGTGACAAAGCTTTGAGTTGGTTAAGTCTGATGTAAGTCAGACGACTTGCTTGGAATGAATGTTACTCATTTGTAACAAAGCTTCGAGTTAGTTAAGTTTGATGTATGTCAGGGGACTTGCTTGGAGGGAAGTCACCCACATCGGGACCTCCGATTTAGCATGGCGCCAGGTTGGTTCTCAGTGTTGGTTTCTAAAACTTCAAGTTGGTTAAGTTTGATCATTGTTGGCAAGTTGGCTGCTTGCATGTCAAGTGGGTTTGGACAACAAGTGTTGAAATCTGGGAAGCCACAATTGTGGTTCTCGGCTCCCTTTGGAATGTCTGCGCAACACTTTCCTTCTAGAAGCTAGTGAAAGACTAAATTCTACAAATCATTCCATTTGAAAGGTTAGGATGGAGTCACTAATGGTGCTCCAAGACCTTTATGAATTCTTTATTGAAGAAGAAGATGAACCTCTTGTTGCACAACAATTGATTAGATACAAGAAAAAATCTAGACTAGTGCTTCATTGTATAAAGATGAATGTTAGTAATTATCTTTTGAAAGAAGTATCTTCTTGTACTAGTGCTAAAGAGGCATGGGATTCTTTGAAAACAATATATGAATCCAATAACACTTCTAGAGTCCTCATCATTAGACATCAAATCTTGCAAAGCATGAGAAGAAGTGAGGAAAATTCACAAGACTATGTGCTAAGAATTAAATCTCTCAACAAAGAGTTAGCCACTATTGGTGAGAAGATTAAAGATAGTGAGCTTGTACAAGTAGTCCTTAATGATCTAGGAGATCATTTCTCAAACTTGGCCCAAAGTTTTGCCATCCACCTTGCTAACTATTGAAAAACTTCATAGTGTATTAGTGGCTGAAGAGTGTAGGATGCTTCACACCAAAGCAAGAATAAATGCATTGTCATTGTAGGATGGAGATGAGAAAGCCACGTTCTCATTCAAGGGCAAAAAGAAGACCTAAGAAGAAACATCCAAAGGAGGCCAAAGAAGAAGATAAAGCATCAAGCTCAAAAGGCAAGAAGGACAAATCAAAGTTCAAATGCTTTTTCTGTGGCAAGAAAGGGCATTTTGCATCATAATGTCTCAAGAAGAAGAAGGCACAAGCGAACAAACAAAGCAATATTTCACATCAAGAGGAGGATGAAGAAGAATCATCCTTGATGGTATCCAACACATCACCATCATCCAAGAGCAACACAAGTGATTCTTGGTGGATTGATAGTGGGGCTATCTCCCACATGACTTTCCAAAAGGACTATTTCTCCACTTTACTCTCTTGTAATGATGTAAAAAGGTCTATCTTTATAGCTAGTGATCAAGAGTGTAGAATAAGTGGTATTGGAACTATTCCATTGTACATAGGATCATGCAAAAGGATGAATCTTGAGAATGTCCTTTTTGTACCTAGGTTAACCAAGAATTTGTTAAGTGTTTTCCAATTAGCTAAAGCATTTAGATTATGGTCATCAGGAACATTGTATCATATTGATCCATATGCATTGCAACATCTTGATTTTGCATTATTGATTTGAAAAGTTCCATTCAACTTATTGACGAGGAATGTCACCATGTTCTTGGGCCATTATGTGAGATTTATCGCCATTGCCATGCAGTTCTTGCAAAGTGTTGTAGAGGATTATTTGGCCAAGCTTTTTGAGAATTTGTTTATCTTAGTTGTGCATGGAAGGTGTGTTACCATCATGCCCAACGATTTTATTATTCTCAAACAACTTTGGAAGCATTATTCAAATTTTCAAGTGGAATAACGACAGTACCTCCAAGGATCTACCTCTGGACGGAACCAATCTCTCCACCACCTCCAAGAAGAAAAGAAAGCAACCATGTCCTCTAAAATCAAAATCTCATTATAACTCATTTCTAATGTTGCTTTCGTCATTGGAGCTTGAACATTCATTCAGTCAAAGTAAACAAAGGAGTATCAAATTTTTTGTGCTAAAATGAATTCAGCTGACAATACGCATAGAGAATTTGATTCTTTGCTTTTTGTATCTATCGAACAAATATTGACAACAATCACATTTGTTGGTGAAATAAAAATAAAATCAATTGACGTAAACATTAATGCTAATTTAAATCTTTTTTGGATACTTCATCCTTCTGTGCACCTTATATCTGTCATAATGCTAATACTTTTCTTTCAATATATGCAGTGTGTAGAACAAAAGAATTCCTTCCGTTGTACATGGTTTTTGTTGTATAATACAAAGCTATTTTTTGAGTGGTACAATTTGCAAGTAGATGTTGATATTGATAAGGTAATATCTTTTTCTCTAATTTGGTATTGATTGAGTGGTTCATTTGATATTTGTTCATTTTAATTCCCATTTATTTAGTATCATATTTAGTAAATTGCTCATCCATCTTGTTGGCAATGACAGTTCACTCTTGACCCATACAACCTCGATGAAGTGTATAGAGACTGCAGCAATAGTTGATCAAGATTTTTGTTACGAACGATAAAAGTTTTGTTCCAGAAATTGAGAGCGCCAAAGGTGCTAGAAAGAAAGATGCTCCTACTCTAACAGCCTTTCAAGTTGCTCAGGATGCAAATGTTAAAATATACGGCCAACAAGATACAAAAATCCTTCCTAATGAAGAGGAAGGCCGCCCAAATTATGGGCAATAATAATTGCAAGGGAGGGCTAAAAGCACTTATAGACAATGTATATCGAGGTAAACAAACACTTCACAAATAAACATCAACGAAGCAATTTTTTATGATTCTTGGAGGGATGGTGTCTAAGCAATTTCTTATCATCGATGAGGAATGAGCCTATTGGAAATAAGAATTCTATGAGTCTTTGGAAAATATGAATATGGAAATTGCACATCTAGATAAACAAACACTTCAACATTTAGCACTCTTTTTGTCCTCGTGGAGGGGATGTGGCAACATGAAATAATTTGATTCTAGGAGTCATTGGAAAATCTAAATTTTCTAGGTGGGATATCAATTTAGCCAATTTAGATTGTTTGATCCATTGGTTGATTTGGTTAGCATGGTTCCAACAAAGTTTGAGTTCAGTAGGTGAACAATTTAACCCATAAAAGTTTTAAGTTGGAGGATTTTGAGGTCATGAAATCAAAAATCGTGCAACCCATTAAGCATGAAGGATATTAAGAGAATGTTTTGGCGTGCTGATAAAGTTACATACAGTACAAAATCCATCATGGATTCATGAACTGTAGCTTTGCCCACGACTGAGGATTCTACCACACATTGAAATTTAAGTGGGAAGCTACCAATGCATAGACAAAAAGCCTAAAGGGTTCAGATCAGTCTTCTCTATCCCACGGTTCCAACCTCCCAGAGTTCCAGGCTCCACCTTCCAGCCCACTAATGGTGAGTGTTAACTTTTGAGAGCTCAATCCAGTACTGTTGAAACTTGAGACTCAATCATCAGAACCTATATACCATTACAGTTTAAACTTTAAACGTGTTCTGCGGTTGCTTATACTTTACAGCGTACATTGTACAGCCTACCACATGCGAAGATCTTTAATAAATGCATGTGATAAATCGGCACAAGTGCTGGGTAGCACGCTCAAGCCTCACGCTGTGCTGTTGTATACAAACCAGAGCATTCCCCACGGATTTTGCTGATATGACTCAGTAGTACTCCAGTCAAGTATGAAACTTGGACTATTGAGTCATGTCAGCAACGCTTGATGAGAATCGAGATTGAGAATGCAGGCCCCAGCCCCCAGGGCCCAGGCTCAACGGAGCGTTGCAGGCAGCTGCATGCTTAAGTTAAGAGTGAAGTTACAAGAGGCTACTATCCAATCAGAACTCTAGAATCATTTCACAATTGTCGAGGCTGAAGACTTTCCCATATGTGTGGAAGAATCCAGTAAAGAACAAAGGCGAAAAGTTTAAAGTGAAGTGAGCAGAGGTCCGAGGAGTCGGCGGAGGAGCCAGGTCACTACAATTCGTCTGCATGTAGTACTCTTCACTCGCTGGCGCGATGCTGAAGTGGCAGTGCAACTCTGAGCCAAGGATTGCCTGTACAAGATACGATAGAGATATCTCTGGAGATTGTACACTATAGAGTATAGAATCTATAGACTGTCTTTCTTTCTTGCATGTTGAGTTTGAATCTTTAGAGTATAGACGTATAGACCGATGCGGCAAGCCTCGAGGCAATTGAACCCCAATTTCTCTGAGCGTGCCATGCCACGATGATTTATGCAAATATGGGAATATTCTGGGTTTTACTGTTTACAGGTAATCACCAAGTGTAAGTGGCTGATTGAAGAATGCTAACGATTTCAAAGTAACAAGCTACGAACCATAATCAACATATCTGTTAATCGATCAAATATCATAGGTGTATGAATGGTAGATTTAGTTGAGCACACGGCATGAATAATGATACGTACAAGCTAGAGTCTATCTACCATGACTCAAGTTTGAAGCGCATTCATTGTATGACATGCTGCTGCAGGCTGATGGTAGCTGGAGGACTGCATTCCTCAACTGGTTTTGGGGGAGATTTGTCTCTCAACTTTCAAAAAAGCTTATATTGCAGGACTGCAGTTTTTGGGAGTACTACAGTCTATTTCTACCACGGCCCACGATCAACACCTTACAAGAAGAGTCAATGCTTTTCATACCCAGATGAAATGCTCACCTGACACCGCCCACCTTTTTTTTTTCTTCCCTTCACCATGGGTTGGCGTTGGTTTGGTCCTCCACTTTAAGCGTATGTTCATTGTATCACCTCACCTCCAAAACCCAAATTTCAGTCTCGAGTTTCTTAGCAATTGTATTTGCATGAAGTAGGGTTCCATCGAGTTGTATGAATATGAGACGATCATTTCAAAATTTGCTCTTTGACAAATGCAAAGCTTGTAGATTCTTACTTGGTGTTTGGCTTCACCAACAAATGTTGTTCCCATGATTTTAGAAACCCTTGTCACAACCTCTCTCTCTCTCTCTCTCTCTCTCTCTCTCTCTCTCTCTCTCTCTCTCTCTCTTGCTGTCTCTTTTTCTCTCTCCTTACCTTACCAATTCACTCGTGCTTCCCCTCCACCCAATCCAACCTACCACTACTTTCATGCATTTGAATTGCCACCATCAATTTCACGATCCACCCATTCTTTCCACCTTCAATTCCTTTCTCCTCTTGCCATTTGCTTCTCCCTTCTCGTATGTGAGCGATCAACAAAGCTCTCTCTTGAAAGCTTAACTCGATGTTCGTCTACAAAGCTTTCATAAGCTTGGTACATCAGGTAGAGGCTCTGATGTCCCTTCCAATTAGGATTTTTGAACTCGAGCAGCTGGAAGAACATCTCTGCCTGTGTGTATAACTGGAACATGGCACTATCTTCACATGGAACTAGTAGGGAGAAGACAAAGGCAGCAAGTACGTCCCTTGATTCCATCACTCACTCCTCTTCTCTCTTCTAAAATGTCGTGGCAATGGTCAGTCTTTTCAAAATTTGCAAATCTGTCTGAGCTTCGGTATACACCTCACAATAGCTTTAGTATTCCGAGGGCTATTTCAAGGCCCTGACTAAATTAGAATTAGTCAGTATTCTGTGGTCTATTCCGAGGTCCATTCCGAGGCCTCCTCAACTAAATGCTAAAATCAACTCAAAATTGATGCATTCTAAAATCACACAATTTTGAAAGATTGCTGGCCGTTATATTCCCAAGCCTTGTCAAAAAATATATAGTGCACTGGACGACACAATTTTTTATCTGCTAAATTGTATTGATCATCTGCTTAAACAATGTCATAAGTGTCCAATCATTGATGTATTTGGCATCCAACCACTATTCTTGGGCATCCAACTACCCAAAATTCTGAAATTTGACTGTTATCAAAAGTAGGGAATTTGCAAAACTGTAATTTTCCAAGGCATCCATTTACATATGTCCGGGGCCGGGTAACAATTTTTTATTTTTGATTCTCAGCCCTCTTATCAGCGTGGTTCTAAAGACCCTAACCGGCGGGTACACAATATCTCAAGAACCGGCTTACGTGTAGAACCGACGGTTATGCTCTTTTGTAAGAACCCGAGAACCGTCGGGTCCCTTTGAGCCTTGGAGGGAGGGATAACCCGAGTATCAATTCACCCTACAGAAACTAACATTCATTAAGGGCTTTTATCAAGTGACTTTTTATTCATGAGTAGGATGAGACCGAGGATGTTAAGATAGACACTATTGTAACAAGACTTTTTTCAAGGTCATTCTTTTTGTTGATGGGTAGTTAGTTGATAAGTGGAATGTTAAAAACTAAAGACAATGTGCAACAAGACTTTTTTTCAGCGGCTTTTATACAAGTCATATTTTTAGAGTGTTTATTTATTAGAGTTGTTTAGCTATGAAGTGTGTTTTTTTTTGCACAACTGAAATATCATAGGCATCGAAGAGTGTGAGATTTTAAAGAGTAATTGATAAGTGGAGGAATGCTCAAATTTTGTGCGCTTACACCTTTTTGTATGTGGCTTCCATGTGTCTTTTGATAAATAATGTGATCGAATTTTAACATAGTACACAATAATTGTTTTTGAAATGATTTTTTATTAATTTCTATAAAAATAGTATATATTGGGAACCTGGTATAGGAACCGACAGTTCTTATAGAAACCCGGTTCAGACCTATTTCCAGAAATCAGAAAAATTGACAATATAGTATAGTAAAGAAACTGGCGAGAACTTTCTACGTACAAATATCCAAAAGCAAAGAAGAATTGATCAAAATTACCTTGAACTCCTCAATGACGTACTCTTTTGCAATTGATTGTACAAAATTAGATTCTTACCAAGCAGATCATGCAGATCCATGTTGTTTTCTTTAGTTTAGGAGTACGGAACCTTGAACCCCTTAGCCCCCCCCCCCCCCCCCCCCCCCCCCCTCGTGCAATTGGACACATAAGTAGAACAATATTCAGATGTCAATTTTCATTGGTTTGGGATAACTGAAGGGCGAGGCTAGCCATGTAATGATGCATTTAATGTCAATTCCATTCATAAGCGTGTTTATGCATATTTGCATTATTGATCATGATCCATGATTGTTGAGAATTGTGAAGGATTTCAGATCATTCAAGATCCAATCCATGTCCCTGATCTTTGGTTACAATAAGGAGCAAACCATCAATCCTGTGAAAAATTGTCAACTAGTAGTATTTTCCTAACTTGAGATTTTGTAGGCCTATGGCCAAATAAAAGTTAGAGATAGGTTCATACATGTATGTAGAGGCCCAAAGTATGTGTACACTACTTTTGAGGTCACATTAATTAGAGGAGGTCGAGTGTGGAGCTCTTCTATTGGCTCATAATTTGGTGCATTCCTATTTGACCAAATTTCTAGGTATATGGGTGAATCCTATTGGACCCCAATTTTAGCCTATCATAAGACAAGTGGCCAAGAGGCACTATGGCTGCTATAAATAGCCATCTCCACGAGTATGTACACATCTCATTTTCATTCTATTGAATGAATGTTATGCTCTTTGAAGGTCCATCTTCTTCTCTCTCACTTTTTTGTTCATATCTTGCATTCTAGCCACTAGAATTGTGATTTCTTTGTTGCTATGGCTTCACACGTGTGAAATGCAGGTTGTAGGCTCTGAAGTACGGACAGGGACAGCAAGTTTCTGTTTGTGGAAGCTTATGATCAGATTTTGATGTTTAGTTGATGTTTAGTATGCTTAACATCACAATTTCTATCATTTTTTCAATCTAGATGTGCATAACTTCCATGGCCAAGATCTTTATGAAACTTTAGCATCTTTTGGATCTGAGTTTTTCACATGGTATCAGAGCATTAGGCGGCCAAATGTGCAGGTTTTGCCAGATTTAGAAGAGATTTGTGGGCGAGTTTGCTTTTGTAGCATTCCAATCAAGTTTCTAGCTAAAAATCTTGTTGATTTATGTGTAGAAATTGGATCTTTGTGATCAAAACATCATTTGTATGCATTTCAATTGAAGTAGGGCGAATTCCCTCTGTACTTATCAGAATAAGGAGACAAAAATTGTTTTGGAAAGAGGGAGATGCAAGATCCAACAAGATCCTATTAGTTTTCCATTCTAGCATATAGTTTTTTGATTCAATTTCTTGCTTCTTCATGTCAAAAACTTCAAAATTGATGTAACCCTCTGATTTTCAGTTTGCTGAATGATTCAAGAGTGTATTTCAATCTTAGGAGTGAGGGAAAAGCAAGTATATTGAGGTTTGGTCTTGGTTTGATCAAGAAATCATAAAACTAGTGGCTAAAATTAAGGAAAAAGTGAGGAAAAGAGAGAAAAAGTAAGGTTTTAGGTTCCAAATCTTTGTGATTTCTTCTTGTGTTTCATTTGTTGATTCAAGAGAGTGCTTAGTGCATTGGAACAGGTCAAAGATCAGAGATCAATCATTGCAACATGGCTACAAATGGAGGCTACATGTTGGAAAGCAATGATAGGCTTACCTCCCTCAACTATTCTACTTGGAAAGTAAGGATGGAGTCTTTGCTTGAGATGAATGAGTTGATGGATATTGTTGTAGGTGTGGAGGAGAGACCTTTGGCACCTCAAGAACAATTGAGGTATGACAAGAGGGCAAAGAAAGCCCTTCACATGATCAAGATGAATGTGACAAATGAGCTTATCAAAGAGGTTGGTAAGTGCACATCATCTAGTGAAGCTTGGGAAGCCTTGAAGAAGGTTTATGAATCCAAGTCTACTTCTAGAGTGTTGACTTTAAGAAGGCAAATCTTTTCTTGTATGCAAAAGAAGAGTGAGAATGGACATGCTTTTGTTTTGAGAGTTAAAGCATTGAATGATGAGTTAGCATGCATTAATGATGGCATAAATAATGAGGAGCTTGTTCAAGTGATTCTCAATGGCTTGTTGGATGATCATGCTAATCTTGTTCAAAGTTATGCTATCCAAAAATGTTTACCAAGTGTTGGAGACTTGCAAGAGGTCTTGTTGGCTGAAGAATTCAGGTTGCAAGCAAGAGTGGGAGCATCTTCTACATCTCAAGGAGGAGAAGAGGAGGCAATGTTCTCTAAAGGCAAGTTCAAGGGCAAAGGTAAAAGCAATTGGTCTAAAGGGCAAGACCAAGGTGAGCACTCTACTTTTGGCAAAAAGAAGGATAGATCTAAGCTAAAATGTTTCTATTGTGGAGTCAAAGGGCATTTTGCTAGTGATTGTTTTAAGAAAAAGAGGGATCAAGGGGAAAAGCAAACCAATCTAACTATTGATGAGGGTGGGGATGAGCTTCTTTCAAATGATGCTTTTGTTATGTCATCTTGCTTGTTGGCTAATCATGGAGACATTGATCCTTGGTGGATTGATAGTGGAGCCACTTCTCATATGACATATCATAAAGAGTATTTTTCATCTTTAATGGCATTTGATGGTGATAGGAAGGTAATCTATACCGCAAATGATGGTGAGTGTGCAATCAAGGGGATTGGCACAATTCCTATTTCACTTTCTACAAATAGGAATATAGAATTGAAAGATGTTTTGCTCATTCCATCCATTACCAAGAACTTACTTAGTGTAAGCCAAATGCTTGACAAAGGATTCAAAGTTGAGTTTGATGGTGATGCTTGCTTGATCAAAAAGGGGTGTAGTATCATTGCAAAAGGGAAAAGGCAAGGGAAATTGTTCAAGCTTGATGCATGTGTTGTTGCTAACCAAGTTGGATGCATGGCAAATGAACAAATGTCAATTCAAGAGGTATGGCATAAAAGGATGGGACATCTCAACTACAAGGCCTTGGAGGTAATAGCCAAAAAGGAGGTAGTAAGGGGACTTCCCAAGTCTCTTACTTGCTTGAATCATGTTTGTGAAGAATGTGCTTTGTCTAAATCACATAGATTGCCATATACTAGATCTATATCTAGATCTAAGATGCCTTTTTCTCTCTTGCATTCGGATATTCATGGTGTTACTACAATTAGCAATGGAGGTGCTAAGATGTATGTAACTTTCATTGATGATTTTAGTAGATTTTGTTGGGTTTATCTACTAAAGAGCAAGGATGAGGTGTTTGATGTGTTTGTCAAGTTCAAAGTTGCTATTGAGACTCAATTTACAACCAAAATCAAATGCTTGAGGAGCGACAATGGTGGTGAATACATTTCTAACAAATTCAAAGCCTTTTGCGATGAGCATGGGATCAAGAGGGAGTACACATGTCCAAGAACACCACAACAAAATGGAGTGGCCGAGAGGAAGAATAGAACCTTGTGTGAGAGTGCAAAGGCAATGAGATTGAATGCTAATCTTCCTAAACCTTTTTGGAGTGATGCTTTGTTGTGTGCAAATTTCCTATGCAATAGATGGCCAAGTGTTGTATTGGAAGGAAAAACCCCTTTTGAAGCTTTGTTTGGTACGAAGCCTAATGTCAAGTTTCTAAGAACTTTTGGATGCATTTGCTACTTCAACATTACTCTTGATGATAGAACTAAGGAGGATCCATCTTCAAGAAAGGGCATTTTTGTTGGTTATAGTGAAGTAAGCAAAGCATATAGGATTTATGTTCCTTCAATCAAGAAAGTGTTCACAAGTAGGGATGTCATTTTTGATGAAGGTAACATTCCAAAAGTTGTTTCAAGTGATGATGGTGTTGTTGCAACTAATGTGCTTGATGACAATGGAGTTGATGACACATTGGATGTGGATGTTGAAGAAGCCTCTTCAAGTCAAATTCCAAGGAGAACTCCAAGGCATAAAGTGAAACCCTCAAGGCTCACTTATGATGGCAAAGGTAAGCAAGTGGTGGATGGATCCAACTATGCCTTCCTAACTTCTTTTGATGTACCTTCATGTGTAGATGAAGCAAGGCAAAAAGAGGAATGGATCCAAGCAATGGATCTTGAGTTTGAAGCACTTATGAAGAACAACACATGGAGATTGGTGGAGCTTCCAAAGGGCAAAAGTGCAATTGGATGCAAATGGATCTTCAAGGTAAAGACAAATCAAGATGGATCTATCAACAAGTTGAAGGCAAGGTTGGTGGCTAAAGGTTATGCTCAAGAGCATGGCATTGACTATGAGGAAACCTTTGCACCCGTGGCAAAGATGGTGAGCATAAGAGTAATCATTTCCCTTGCAACTCTTTATGGATGGGATCTTTGGCAATTAGACATTTCTAATGCTTTCTTGAATGGTGATCTTGAAGAGGAAGTCTACATGGAGCAACCCGAGAGCTATGTTTCTCATAGCAAGCCTAATCATGTGTGTTTTCTACAAAAAAGTTTGTATGGTCTTAAGCAAGCACCAAGGAGTTGGTATGCTAGGCTTAACTCTTTTCTACTTTCTCAAAACTTCACTATGAGTGAGTATGATCATTCACTTTACTTTAGAATTAGTGCTAATGATGTTACAATCCTTCTAATTTATGTGGATGACATTATTTTAAGTGGAGGGAACAAGGAAGATATAGAAGATATCAAGAAAGCACTAAAAAAGGAATTTGAAGTGCATGATCTTGGTCTTTTGAGCTATATCTTAGGAATAGAAGTAATTAGAACTTCTCAAATCACTTTTATTTCACAAGAGAAGTATGCTATTTCTATTCTCAATAGATTTCATATGGTAGATGCAAATCCTATTGATACACCTATGGAATCACATGTAAAGCTAACTATAAGAGGTAATGAAAGATCCTTCGAGGACATTACTCTCTATAGGAAGCTAATAGGTTCTCTTATATATCTAACCATCACAAGACCTGATTTATCTTATTGTGTTGGTAGATTAAGCCAATTCATGCAAGATCCTAGCATAGAACATTGGAAACTAGGAAAGAGGATCTTGAGATACATCTCGGGAACAAAAGATTTTGGCATTGTTTATAGAGGCTCATCACCTAACTTATTTGTTTTTCAGATTCAGATTTTGCAGGAGACCTTATGGATAGAAAATCCATAAATGCACATGCTATTTTCATAGGTGATGGAGCTATCTCATGGATGTCGAAGAAACAAGCAACTATATCACTTTCTTCTAGTGAGGCCGAGTACAAAGCTTTGACATCATGCACAAAGGAGATGGTGTGGATCAAGAGGATGATTATGGAGCTTCATTTGCTGGATTTTTCAGAGAGTCCAATCATCTTTTGTGACAACCTTTCAGCCCAAAGTCTAGCAAGCAATCCGGTTTTCCATGCAAGGAGCAAACATATCGAGGTGGCTTACCATTTTGTGAGAGAACAAGTGTTGGCAAAAGAGATCAAGCTTGAACATGTCCCATCAAAGGAATGTGTGGCTGATATCTTTACCAAAGCATTGGGAAAGGACTTATTTTTCAAGCATAGAACAAGTCTTGGTGTACTTTCTAAATCTATGCTAAAACTAGTTGAAGAGGGAGTGTGAAAAATTGTCAACTAGTAGTATTTTCCTAACTTGAGATTTTGTAGGCCTATGGCCAAATAAAAGTTAGAGATAGGTTCATACATGTATGTAGAGGCCCAAAGTATGTGTACACTACTTTTGAGGTCACATTAATTAGAGGAGGTCGAGTGTGGAGCTCTTCTATTGGCTCATAATTTGGTGCATTCCTATTTGACCAAATTTCTAGGTATATGGGTGAATCCTATTGGACCCCAATTTTAGCCTATCATAAGACAAGTGGCCAAGAGGCACTATGGCTGCTATAAATAGCCATCTCCACGAGTATGTACACATCTCATTTTCATTCTATTGAATGAATGTTATGCTCTTTGAAGGTCCATCTTCTTCTCTCTCACTTTTTTGTTCATATCTTGCATTCTAGCCACTAGAATTGTGATTTCTTTGTTGCTATGGCTTCACACGTGTGAAATGCAGGTTGTAGGCTCTGAAGTACGGACAGGGACAGCAAGTTTCTGTTTGTGGAAGCTTATGATCAGATTTTGATGTTTAGTTGATGTTTAGTATGCTTAACATCACAATTTCTATCATTTTTTCAATCTAGATGTGCATAACTTCCATGGCCAAGATCTTTATGAAACTTTAGCATCTTTTGGATCTGAGTTTTTCACAAATCCTGCCAATGTAGAAAAATCAGCATCTACATACAAAATGAGATGCAAAGTCTAAGAGATACTGATCAAACATGAACCAAAACATAAAATATGATTGTTGTCCGTACAATTATAATACCCTACTGTATTTCACATGTGTGGAGCCAAAAATAGCAATAAATCATCATTCTACACATAGAATTGCAAGATAACATCATGAGAGTGCACCAATGAGTAGTAGAACCCAAAGAGGACCATGTATAATGATGAAATGAGAGAGAAAAGAGAGATGATGTGTCTCTCCACGAGTTACATCCTTTTATAACACATCCAAACCCTATTTGGCGCCCTTTCTGATTGGAGAAATATTCTGTTATTCTTGATTGTTGTTGCACTTGTATTGTGTAGGATGATGACTTACACTCACAGGACTATCGAAGAATTCAACTAGATGTTGCAATGCAATCCGCAAGATTCAGACGTGCAAGCGCACGAGAGCCACCACTTTTCTCGCACACACCACTAGTGGACTTGCACAAAGATATGTCCCAAGGAGATACACTGAGGAGACACAGCACACGAGGATGATGTGCCATTCACATCGCATGATCACAAGGGGGACATGGATAACACGATGGATGCATCCTTCACAAACCCACCCGAGGCCACATTGACAAGCGAAGAAGAGATTATGCGTGGCTTGGCATCCACTCCTTTGTAAGAGGGTGCACAAATGTCAAAGTTGTGAGCTTGTTTGCTACTTTTGAACTTGCAAATTAAATTACGGGTGGTCGGATGTGAGCATCACAAAGTTGTTTGGGTAAGCTTGCTAGCTTCATGTGTGTTATAGACAAATTGCTCTTATTTTGTTTTATTTTTTAATTCATGCATTGCGAGAAACTATATATAACTAATTACATAAATATATATTTTGTCATAGTTTGCTCAGGAAAATGTTGCTCCCAAATAATTGTTGGAGGATGCAAGCTATGCACAAAGCGGCTGCGTCCGAAAAGGTACCAAAAGAAGTGCATTTGTCCCATAAGCAAATGGAGACTATAACAGAACTCATTGTAGACAATGTACCCTTGTCCCCTGGTACCATCCCTTATGGGGTCAAAGGGGAATGATGGCCGGTGACTAGCCGATGGTAATGGGATCTCGCACGCAGCCCGTAGGCCCGCACGACGCACCACATTGTCTACTGGACCGCTCTCCGCTACTGACAAAACTTTGAGCTGGTATCATGCAAGCTACACACAAAGCTGCTGCGTCCAAAAAAAAGAGTGCATTCGTCCCATAAGCAAATGGAGACTATAACAAAACCCACATATAAGCTCATTGTAGACAATGTACCCTTGTCCCCTGGTACCATTCCTTATGGGGTGAAAGGGGAATGATGGAGGGTGGCTAGGTGGTGGGAATGGGATCCAGCACGCGGCCCGCAGGTGTGCTCGATGCGCCACATCGTCTACTAGACCGCTCTCCGCTACTGACAAAACTCTGAGTATTACACCGTGCGGCATCTCGACAAGAAGCCAAGAAAATGCTATCCGCGGTCTGCATGGATTGAAAGAGTATTCATGCATGTCCCAACGATTGCATCTTATATCAAGATGAGTTTGAGGAGGCAAGCACGTGTCCACGCTGTGGGGAACACCGCTACAGTGAAGATTTTCAAGGAGTGACCATACTCACCAAGGTGGTAAGACATTTTTCCATCATACCCAGGATACGCCACATGTTTAAGTGTAATTCCATCACGAAGCTAATGACATGGCATTCGAACAATCATTCATCAGGCGATACTATGCGGATCCCTGCCAATTCTCCAGCATGGAAGCACGTGGATGCTACTTGGCATGAGTTTAGGGATGAGCCTTGCCATTTGCATTTAGAGTTGGCCATGGATGGTGTGAATCCATTCGGTCTGCGCTCCACATCATGGTCCACTTGGCTGGTTGTCCTTGTAAACTACAACATCCCCCCTTGTCTAAGTATAAAGAAGGGCCCCTAATGCTCGCCCTTCTTATCTCGGAAAAATACAAGATAAAAAATATGGACATGTATATGGCTCCCTTGATAGATGAGCTACAGATTCTATGGCAAGGAGTTCAAGTGAGCAATATATCAAGACCACTGAGACAAAGAGATTTTGTGATAAAGGGCATCTTGATGTGGACGATGCACGACTTTCCTGGATATGGAAAATGTTCAGGTGAAATGTCCTTGCTATTGATTCAATTCATGCCATTATATTAAGTTTTACGTGCATTCACAAATTTACTTTCAACTCGAACATTTGACCCATGATTAACTAGGTTGTTTTGTCTCAATGTAGGGCTCCAAACTAGTGATTACAATGTGTGCCCCGTTTGAGGTGAGTATTTACAAGCACGTCACTTACAACATCTGCGAAAGGTGGTTTATGAGGGCCACACTCGATACCTTCCACCCGATCACCCTATGCGTGATGGGCTTCTTGGCCAACGTCCTCATTCCATGAAGGTACAATACACATTTGGGCAATTAATGGTACATGTCATTTATTTATTTTATGATTACTCTCTTTATATTTCTTCTAACGATATAATCTGCATTAAATGTGTGTGCTTGTTTGTTAATATTGTAGGCAAGTGATTGGTTTCAGATTTGGAGATCATATCAAGATCTAGGGCGACTCCCTCCCGGCATGAAGAGGTTATCAATGTTTTATGAACTCCCATATTGGAGGGAATGGTTGATAAACCATCTTTTGGACACAATGCACATATTCAAGATGATGCTAACGAAATTTACTCATAAAATACAAAATTGTAGCCAAAACTCTGGTGACAAACTAATAAAATTAAATCACCAACGATTCGCAAAACTTTTCGCGACACTCGAATTATTTATGTTCGAGTTGGGTCAATCAGGCTCTTTAATGCAATGAAACGAAACGAGACGAAATCTGGAAGAAAACGAAACGAAGCAAAGCAAAGCAAAAGTTAAATGAGCTCTGACATTAATTCATGCTGGAAGCACACAGATCATGAAAGCGAAATAATTCGTGACAAGATCAATCAAGCTCTGTAACAAGACGAGACGAGACAAGACGAAATGACACTGCACTAGGATCTTCCTTCTTCCTAGTTTCTATAGGTACATGCACAAAGCATACACAGCCAAAAATCCTAAGATGATCTACCTTAGGCTTTTTCTTATACAACATCTCAAATGGTATCTTTCTTCCTATTGCAAAATTTGGAAGCCTATTACAAAGATAGTTTGCACATGCAACTGCCTCCCCCCAAAATTCTTTAGGCAGAGAAGCTTCCAACCTAATGGCTTTTGCACATTCACACAAAGTTCTATTTTTTTCTCTCAGCAACTCCATTTTGCTGAGGAGTATATGAACAAGAAAACTCTCTTTGAATACCCTCTCTCTCACAAAAGTCTTTAAACTTATTGGAAGTGTATTTCCCTCCACTATCACTTCTTAAAGCTTTTATCTTGAAAGGAAACTGCTTCTCTACATAAGCTTTAAAAGTAAGAAAAACATCATAAACCATGGCTTTTGAAGACAACATATAGATCCAAGAATGTCTTGTATAATCATCTACAAAAGAGGCAAAGCAGTTGGCTCCTCCTTTGCTCTTAGTTGATGAGAAATGAACATCTGAGTGTACAAGTTCAAATGGTTGCTTTGTCTTGATACTTGATCTAGGAAAAGGCCTTTTGTGTGACTTTGCTAGCACACAAGCTTCACAAGGTAGAAACTCCTTTGACAGTGTCTTTGGTAGACCAACAACTTTTCCTTCTTTGACCAGAGATTGCATGGCTTTGAAATTGGGATGGCCCAATCTCTTATGCCACAGATCCTCCTTTAGAACCTTGGTTTCATAAGCAATATCTGAAATGTTAGCACTCTCCCTAGAATCTAGTTTGTATAACTTACCAATTCTAGATCCTCTAGCAATAACTTCATTTTCTCTTGAGATTATACACTTGCAACTTGAAACTTGACATCCAATCCACTATCAAACAACTGTCTTGCACTAATGAGATTCTTAGTCAATTTAGGTACATACAGTACATCATGTAAGCAAAAATTTTTTGATGATGATGCATGTAATGGAATCCTACACTCTACATCATTAGTAGTATAGATTGACCTTTTTGCACCTAAATATGGCATGAGATTAGTGAAAGAGTTCCTAGAACTAGACATGTGGGAACTAGCCCCACTATCTATCCACCAGACTTCTTCATTCTTAAAAGAAAAAGATGAAAAAGTAGACATCATGAATGAATCCTCTCTTTCTTTTCTAGCATGAAAACCAATATCCACTTGCATAACATCATCTACACAGGAAGATTCTCCAAAACATGTGAGTAAAGCAAATTGAGTCCCTTCTACTTACTTACCTTTCTCTTGAACATCAATGATATGAATATCTTCAGACTTGAACCTCTGGAAATACTCCCTCTCAAACATATGATCTAGATCCAACAAGATTTCATCAATGCTTGATCTTGATCTTCCATAAAGTTGAGTGAAAAGAATGTCATTGGTGGCACCATCATAAATCAAAAGATAGATTCCAAACTTTCCATCCAACATGAAGTAGAGTAGGTGAAGATGAGTATCAAACCTAATAGATCCAGCCTTCTTGAGTCCATAAAAAATATCAATAAGCTCACCAATGAGATCTCCCTTTCCTTGAAAAAATTGCCTCTCGATTTGCTCCATGTAGTCTTCTCCAACCAACATTTTGCCATCTCGATCGTGAATGATCAATTCACGATCATAGAATCCTTTGAGTTGATGAAGAGATGTGAGATCCATGCCTTGGATCCTCCCAAGAACCAATCTTCCATTGCTCTTTCCTTCATAAGACTCCCTCTTATAAGAAGTAGAAACCTCAAAAACATTAGAAGCCATGAAAAAAATGATTAGTACCTTCAACATAAGGATAATTGAAGTAGTCTCTTTTTTTAAACAAGAACTTCTACTCAATGTTTTAGGTAATGACTCATATGATAATGATTCTTCCTCACTATCATTCACAATGACATCATTCAACGTACATCCTACTTTGAACTCTTCACATACTTCTCTTCTTCTTGACTTGTGACTATCTCCCTCACCAAGTCTCTTGATAGAACCATTTGATCTACTCTCTTTATGAATACATGTGACTCCACTTGTTGGAAAAATGACTTTCTTGGAATCATCAAAAAAGAATGTAGAAGAACCACCTCCTTCGTGAATGCACCTAGGAACATCTTTTTCCATATGAACAAAGAAATCATTAGCAGCAACCTTTTCCAAGGAAGAACCTTCACCTCCATTGATGAAGTTAGATCTTTCCTTACCTTTTGCATGCTTGCACTTGCCATGAAGAACCATCATTATACTCATAACTAGCCAAGTTAGCACAAAGATGAACATCTCCAAGAAGCATATTAGATCTTGACCTAGATCTAGCATAAGGAAGCTTCTTAGACTTTGCATAAGATCCACCAATCTTATTGATGTTAAAATAGAACTTTGGAAAGACCAATCTCCTTTTCCTTTCCATCCATTTTGTTAGCCATAACAAAAGCATCAAGCTTGAAAAGTCTACCTTGTCTATTGCCCCTAGCAACCAAGATTTCTCCCTTTGTAATGAAACAAGCATCACCACCAAACTTTACCATGTATCCTTTCTCTATCGTTTGACCAACACTTAACAGATTCTTTGAAAGTGAAGGAATATAAAGAACACCATCAAGTCTTGTTTTTCTATTAGTAGAGAGACAAATAGGAATTGAACCAATTCCTTCAATCACACACTCACCACCATTGGCCATTTTAATTGCTTTCTTGGCTCCATCATAACTGACCAAAGAAGTAAAGAACTCCTTGTGACTAGTCATGTGTGAACTAGCTCCACTAGCTCCTTGTGACTAGTCATGTGTGAACTAGCTCCACTATCAATCCACCATGAATCTTTTTCAGCTTCACTTGATATTAGACTTGAAGAACACATCAAAAGAGAATCAGCACTACCTAGATCCTCATCATTAGTAGTAAAGTTGATTTGCTCCAACAAGCCATTAAGTATAGCTTGAACAAGTTCTACCTCCTTAATGCTTTCATCAATACATGCCAACTCATCATTGAATGCTTTAACCCTCAAAACAAAAGCATGAGTACACTCTTCCTTCTTTTGCAAACTTTGAAAGATTTGCCTCCTTAGAGTCAATACTCTAGATGTGGACTTGGATTCATATGTGATTTACTCTGACGTTGGAAAGTTCAATACAAAGGAAGAAGTCCAAAGGAGCTTTCAAGTAGTAGTATAATTTTATTTACATATATTCCACAAATGAATGGGAGTTTCGGTAAGCTTAAAACAATTTCATTGTCAAGTTTTCAGAGTGATGAGTGGTCTACTCCTGACAATATTGTTTCTGAATCCTTAAAATGCAAGTTATTCCTAGATGTTAAAAATGCAATGAAGATAATTTACTGGATCGAAAATTGTTCACCTAGGCTAGTTTCTCTCATTACATATATTTGTTGAGTTTTTCTCAAGTTCAAGTGTCCAAAGGACACCCCTTTATTTGTTTGTAAGGATTTATCATATGATATTTTGTCGAATCTTATGGATCAAGACTGAGATAGTACAACAAACAGAGATATAGAATGTAGGATAAAAAGGTCGTCAATGATTTTTTGTTATCATATCAAAAAGAAAATGTTTAGTCTCACATTCAGCTATCAGAGATTCAAAAAACATATGGGACTTGGGCACTACTAGATCAAGACTTCCAAATGGATGGTCACACAGACTGAAAAGAGATAAACATCATACACAATGAAGAATTTTTGACTATGATTGAGGTGGAAGGGCATTGAAGCCTTAATTATATCAGAGCAAAGCTCATCCCACTACAAACCAATTTAACCACTTATTTCAAATTCGTCATCAATGGAAGACTCGTAAGTACTCTATGTTTATCGTGTGTTCATAATAGTAGACTTAAAATGAAAGTGACATATTTTGAAATGATACATTCACTAATATATGTCTTGTTATAGTTACAAAAAAGACAAGAGCTGATAACATGCTACAAAGATCTACCTACAACAATCACTATTGTGAAAGAGCAATAGATTCAAATCCAATTTTGTATGTATAGACTCTTTAATTCAAAAAAATAAAGCCCAAAACATTTGTACAAAGAGTGAAGTGCTCTTTTTCCAAACCATTGTATAGGCTCTTTAATTCAATAAAATCGATCCAAATTTGATATCCATATGTTCCTATGATTTTTATATATTTTCTATGTTTTTCTATCTATTTGTTCTCCTTCTTTATTCACTATGATAACATCATCATCAGTGCCATACAAATCAAGGGGTGGTTGAAGCATTACCCTTGCTAGTATGCTCAGGATAATTTCCTATCTGAATCTGTACACTTGAGCTATTGTGTAATCACAAATTGTAAACTGCAAGATAGAATATTCACATATTAGTTGCTATTAACAAAAATTCACATATTCACACAATTGATCACTATTGCATCATAAAAAACAAACAAAATAAATCCTGCTGGAGATTATACCACTTGAAGAACAACTTTGCATTATAGAGAGCATATCACCCGCAACTAAATGAGTCATTTTATTGGGGGGTCTGCAATAAGTTCAATATATTAGAAATGAATGTAAGAGACAATAGTACACTAAATATAGCTATTAAGATTTTGATTTTGAAATGTTGAAGAAATGACTAGGAATTATTTCCAAACTAATGATTTTTACATTCTCCTGCCTTGGCATTCTCTAATGGAATGTATCTACATATTGTCGGCAATAGTGAATCAACATCCTTATGTGTATTACTAGCTGAATTTATCTTTACACAAAAAAGTTTTATTACATTATTGACAGTTGTCTTAACAAAGAGTAGGATCAAGCTCAAATGATCACTGCAATATATAATAGACAGTTCATTAGATACATGATTGAGAAATTATCTTAAAGTGTGATGCCAATGATAAAGTTACTAATAGAAAGAGGCAAATAAACTAAACTACTTGGTATGATATGGAAGAAGTAGGTAATTGACCATTGGTGTGCAACCACCAAACAAACACTATGCCAAGGTGCCGTTGTTATCCTTGATGGATTGCAAGAAATAATTGTTAAGAAGATGAACTTTTCTTCTTGAGTCCCTTACAATCTCAAATTGTAGGAGTTGGAGTCCAGACTCTATCACATGGTCATTGATAGAAAATCGAAGGTGAAGGAATAGTCAGAGTTCTCGTGTGCACAGGTCCTGCATTTGATACTTCTTTGACCAAATGCACTAGAAGATGAACTCGTATATTCAAAAAAGAAGTTGAAAAATCTCTTTTCAACAAACATACCATTTCGATCATTTGGATTTTCATGGAATCCAATTCATTGTTTTTTATTTTTTTTGAGAAAATCCACCTGCAAGACTGATAGTACATTAGGTTGTTTAACACATAGAAATATTGAAATAACACATATTTATACAAGTGCTTAAAAAAATATACAAACCTAATCATTGATGACAAATTGTAAAGTGTATTTCATACGTCATTGTTGAAGAGACCTCGAATAGAAAGTTGAATTATGAATTGCAACATCTTATGCCAATCATGCGACTTCAATCCACTTAATTTACCATCTTTGCTAAATGATTTGCATAAAGAATGTGCATAGCCTGTTGGAGTTCTCATTAACATGTTTAACATATGAGAGTTGCTCTTTTGTAAACATCCACGACATGCTAGGTAGAATCTCATCTCCACCTTCAGTGTATTGAATCCAATAGGGTCTTTTCACATCGGCCACTTGTAGATCTTTACGAGCTATGGAGTTGTCTTTTATGCCAATGATGTGGTTCCATAAGGATTCACCGACGTTTTTGAATATGTGCATAGGATCCAATAGATGGTTTATCAATAAATTCCTCCAATAGGGTAATTTATGAAAGATAGACAACCGTTTCATACCATCAATGGATTCATTCCATGAAGAATTAATGTCGTGATGTTTAAGCCATTTACCATGCCATTCCGCTACTCCCATGCATGGGGGTGGTGGTGTAGTTAGAGGATTATCTCCTTGCCCTCCAAAAAATCGCCTATTCAACCTTTGAAAAGGATGATCAGGCGGCAAGTATTTGCGATGATTTTTGTATACCACTTTTTTTAACATATTTGTGCTATGTCGGCCCTCCAAAAGTGGTCCACAAATATAACATGCATTGTAACCCGATGTGGTTGAACCTGCATAGTTCATAAACCAAATTAAACATAAGCTTAGTTAAATATACTCAAACATTAAACCCTAAAACAGATTAGATTCATTATATAGATACCTTAACATTCGCTTAAACCAGGGGTAGTCATGTATCATCCACATTAGAATTCCACAAACAACGAAGTTCCTTTGTTGTAAAGGTCTCGAGATGTCGTAAGTGTGAATACCATTCCAAAGAATGCACAATTCATCGACCAAAGGTGCAAGATACACATCCATGTTCTCGATCTTGTACTTTCCTGGAATCAATAAGGCCAATAACAAGTGTGAAGTTTTAATACTCAACCATGGAGGTATGTTATAATTAACGAGCACAACTGGCCATGTGGACCAAGTTGACGCTTGAACGCTAAAAGGATTTACGCCATCCATAGCAAAGCCAAATCTCAAATTACGAGATTCATTTTTAAACTTAGGCCATTGGTCTTCAATATGTTTCCATGCTGGTAAATCACTTGGTACTCGCAACACATCATCTGTAGATCAATTTTTGACATGCCAATCCATTAGTTGTGCCAAAAATTTACATCGAAATAAACGTTGCAATTGTGGGATAATTGAAAAATGTCGTAACACTTTTCGTGGCACTTTATCCCCTTGTACGTCATCTCGAAAACGTGAAGCGTTACACATTGGACATTGAAGCTTTTCTAAATGCTCACCTCTATATGGAACATGGTCTTCTGGACATGCATGTATTGTGTCGTAATCCATTCCAAGCACGGTCATCATCTTTTGTACTTCTTTTCATGTTTTAGGTATCACATTTTCTTTCAAAAGTATTCGATGTAGCAACCTAAAACAAGAGCAATGTGAGTTGTTAGAAAAGAAAGAAATTAACGTAATGTAAATACGCTATAAAGTATTATAGTTGTGTTATGCGTTAAGTATCCAAATAAACATGTTACGCTACAATCATTCCATTTGTATGTTGCTTGAAGGTTTAGAAAAAGAATTGACATAGCTAGTCTCGAAATGGATGCTCCAAGATATTGAGGAGTGTCTGCCTCCTTGCGCAATAGAATCTTGTCTTCATCCATCTCAAATTGTTCGTGATCTCCGTTTTCATTAGAAGATGCATGCATATCATCATTCTCATTTGTTTCAAAGTAAGATTCAAACATGTTGTGCATTGCTTCATCGTGTTGCACCTCATAATCATAATCATTAGAATCAAGTTGATTACTCTTTTTTCCAATTGTGTTTGCCTCTTCAATTTGTTTCATTCTTTGTTTTCTCATGTCTATCAAAACTTGACGTTGATTGTAACTAAACATGGATGGATTGACTCCGTGGAATGGCATTCGATGTATTGGCTACACACATGAAACAAATTCCATAAGTGACATATATAGATTGACGAAGATTATAATAAAAAACAATCATATAAAGTTAACAAACCTCAACGTCTTCCAAATTCGATGGTTGACTTTCTTCTTTTCGTCCAAACTTCCACAAATGATTTTCAACAATGCGTCTTTCACGCATCTTTTGTCCATCACACTTGAGGCATGTGCACCATATCTTATTTTGAAAATAATTTTTCTACGAGAAACAAAAATCAAGTACATGTCACTTTAGCACAATAGTTTAACTTATAATAACAAAGTCTTTATGAACAAGAAAACATGCATGTTTATTACTTACCCTGTTAACTTGAGTAGTGTCTTCATCGCTAGACTGATCTAAATGTGATTCATCTCGTTGTGATAAACTGCATATATGCACAAGTACAAAACACAAATAACATAAAATTATTGTATGATTCTAATGTTTTAATTTTTAGATAGTACTATTCTTATACGTTGTCGCTTATATGATTCTTTTGCATCTTGGTGCAGGCTCTAAATGCATATCTCTCTTCTTTTGTTATCATAGGTATGAAAGTCCTACTCCAATATGCATTAAAGTTCTGTAGTCGGTTTTCTTTTCTATTTCATTTCAATATATTAGGGTTTATTGTAATGTATTGTATGTTTATGAATGTAGTAATCATGTCGGGGTCAGGCAGTGGTGAAAGCTCGGGAGACTACGTTAAAAATTTATATGAATCATTAACTCATGTGCGAAAGGGAGAACTGCAAAGTATGCTTAGCCAAGATGAGGGTGGTCTCTCACAAGCGATCGTGGCTCCTGCCCCCACTGAGGAGTCATCCACAAATCCTTATTATGACATAGATCCTCAAGGTAATATAATTGCCAACAGGAAAGAGAGGGTGGTTTTGGACTAGCTTTATTCTTTATGCCAATGCTATTTTGGTGACAAATTGTTTAGTAAATGGTCCAAACGACCTACCGCCGATAAACTACAGGTTATTGGTATCCTTCGTGATGAATTCCAACAAGAAGAGAAATTCGAGGAGAAGGAAATTCATAAGCATATGAGCTTATGGATTAGGCATCGTCGTTTTATGGCACGATGAGCTTATAGGGACGGGCAATCCAAGCCCTCCTGGTGTTCAAGAAGTGATTGGAACCGTGTAAAAGTGGATGAATGAACATCGGATAGATACAAGATTCAAAAAGATGTTGCGGCCGCTAGGATGCATAGGATAGGCAATGGACTCGAGCGGAAAGTCGGGATTGCAAGCAAGCATGGTAATTGAACTTACACTACTCTTATAGTTTATCCTTGATTTTATATGCTTTTATTTTTAATATGCATTATGACTAGCTGCTCCAACGTAGTCCTAAATTAATTTCAACTTAAATTGAATGCATGGATAGTTGGCAGACTGTGGACGTCTGCCAACTAAGGAAGAATACAAATTTGCCTTCAAGGAATCATACGACGCATTAGTCAACAAACTAAAGAGCAAGGGTCATCCTCCAAATGTAAGTACTAGTTTTTGTATTCATACTAATGTGGGTTGTAGTCCGACGTCAATTTTATTTAATTTAATACAATCAAGCATTAAATATTAATGTAGTTTGTTTGCTTGTGTTCATGCAGACTGGATGTCACGATGACGACGAGTAGATTAGGTTTATAAGTTTTAGTTGATGTTAGATCTAGAAAGACTCATGCGACATTAAAGCACCAATTTTGTAATAAATTGATTAATATTATGAAATTATTATTATTGCAAATGATCGTGCTATATTGCCATTGTTTTTATATGTGTAATGTTCTTTTTTCAAAAATTGCAATGTCAAATTTTAAGATGTGGATTGACGTAATAACCAACTAAGAATTTAAAACCATGTGCAATGTTGGATTTCAAAACAACAATCAATATCATATATAGAAATCTAAATGAAATTTATGATGTGCATAAAGCAATGCAATAAAGTATTGTCATTCATAATGGACATGAAGTAATGCAATAAAAAAATAGAACGAAAAGTAACTTAAGAATGAAAAGTACCTCATGCTTAGCTTGTTGTTTGATCCAAATGTTGAATGCAACTCAAGAATATTGTTTCAAAAACAATTCATGAACATCGCTTCTCCAAGAACCCAACTCCAAGAATAGCCCGATAAAAATGTGTGCGCTGTTTTTTACGCATTTTTTTATTTTTTTAACCTAATGTGTGCACTGTTTTTTTGACGTGTATTTGGGACGTCGAAATCCGACATTCAAGTAGACGTCGAATGGACATCGGATAGGCATCAAATATCCGTTGTCGGACAATTTTATGGATCAATCTGGATTTACAAACGATAAAATTCGACAGATTTTTTGGACGTCGCAATGCGACGTCCACGTAGGATCACAAGTGAAGTCTTTGGACGTCGGATTGTGATGTCCACGTCGTCGGACGTCGCAATCCGACCTCGGATTGCTCTTCATCGACCGGGATTTGTGTTTTCAGATTTCGGCAACTTATGTGTGTCATATTGTAACGCACTTTAAGGACATCGGATTCCGACGATCTTATAGTGACGTATTTTTTTGATGTCCGTGACGAAATAAAAAAAAAGTTAAACTTGCAATTCACATCGCAAATCGCGGCGGGTGTTGTAGTGGCAAGCTGAAGTTATTACTTCAAGCTATCGTACTCACTGTTGATATTTATCAAAGTGCAATTTCTATCTCGCGTCGTTCATTTCCGCATTCTGTATGAATTCTTCCACTTTAATAATTATATTGCTAAATGTTGTGTTTTTGTTCCTACATGCCATGCTTTAATCCTCAAGCTTCCGCTGCTGCTCACGTCCACACGCGATTTTACGACATCACCGACCGCGTCTCTGCTTGTAGAAATAACATTACCGGTAATCCAAGGCCGGTGGAAAATCTTGTTTCTGAAATGGTGAAGATCTTGCTTCGAACATAAACTTTGAAATCAACTTCAAATACTGAGTGGATGGAATTAACAAACTTAGTACTGACTTTAGAAAGGATACTTGAAGATTCCACCTTCAAACTTCCTAACCTGCATTGATTCAGAAGAGACTAAATTGATGTCAGTTGAATTCCTACGCATGCTTTCCAAGTAATAGTAGAGCTTGATCCTGAAGCCATTTGCTCGAATAATAGACGAAAGCTCCAAAGATCGCAACAGTTCGTGATTGAAGGCTTGATCGCAAAGATAGTGATTATAAGTAAAGTAAGAAAACATAAAAGACGCAAAAAGAAAGTGAAAGATTCTCGAAAGATTTCAAAAAAAAAATTCAAAAGGTTTTGGAACGAGTCTAGAAAGATTTACAAAAAGATTTTTGAAAAGATGTTTAGTAAAATACTAGAAAATTTCTCAAAATACTCTTGAAAATAGAAAATATACTAGAAAATTTTTCGAAAAATTGGAAAAAAAATACTAGAAAATTCTCAAAGAGGATGGTCAAAAGATTCTAGAAAAATAATGCTAGAAAGTGGTAGAAAAGCTCATGAAAAATTCTAGAGAAGATACGAGAAAATTCGCAAAAAAATTTCAGAAAGATTGAAGAAAAAAAAATGGTCAAAGATAATATTTCTTGAGTCTGGAATTACTAATTTGAGTTGGTAATAGGTCGCCTTCAAGTGATTGAAAGTTCAATAGAACCATTCTTGAACACCTCTATAACTTTATAAGGTCCGAGCCATCTCATATGAAGTTTTCTAGGCAACTTTTGATGTCGACTATCATAGATCAGCGCAAAGTCATCAATTTTAAGATCACCTTTTCTGATACGACTATCATACTTTTTCTTTCATTGTTCCATAAATACAGTTGCTCTATTTTCGTGCATCTCCTTGTCTTATGCTGTCTGTCTTTATTGCTAGAATAAAATGCGTTCTGTGATGTGTAGTCGATGTTATCCTGTGATAGCTGCCACGCAAAAGAAAATTCAAAGACATAGAATCGTTCGCGACTAAGAAGATAAAGATGAAAACGAAACAGTCTCGCTTTCGCGACATGGTATCAGAGCCAACAGGTTGTAACTACTGACATCCCAGCAATGATTCTACTAAACAACACAATATGGCTACAACAATCCAAACAAGAGAGGCAATCAGTCTTGATGGCACCAATTACAGAATCTGGAAATTCAAAATCAAAACGCTTTTGAAGGACGAAGACATCTAGTCGGTGACCGAGCTCTCAGAGGTTCAGCCTCCAGAGGGAGATCTGAGGGGAGCTGAATGGATCAAAAAGGATGAGCGTGCAATGGCAATCATCGTTTCGTCCATAAATGAGGATCTACTCATGCAGATTGAAGACTGTGAAAGCAACCATGCAGCATGAGAAAGATTAAAACAGAAGTATGAAGTGAGGACTGCAGCTTCAGTCATGCGCCTTCACAATCAGTTGCAATACATATGGTGGGATGGCAACCAATTGGATCAACATGTTGAGAAGATCAAAATGATCTTCGCTTAACTCGCTGCATCAGGACAGGAGCACCAGGTCCTAGCAAACAAGTTAAGATTCGAGAAGAGGAAGTCCTCGAATCAATAATCTTCACAAGAACACATATAGCAAATATCCACACAAATATCCACGCACAATACAAAGGAGGAGATGCGGGCAAAAAAAAATTCGCATGGATATAGTCGTGAATTGGCGTGGATATACACGTGGATACGAGCGCATGGATTATCCACGCGTGGATGTTCCACGCAAATGTCTTTTGCGGCAGCAGATCAACCGGATGTCGTGAAATTCAAAATGCGTGGATTATCCATGCCAAGTCTGACTACCGGCAGCCGGGCAAACCTTCAACACCCGAAGATGGAAATAGGAATTCTAATTTTGTGTGGATAATCCACGCATAGATAATCCACGCCATAGTAAAAATAAAATAAAAAAGGCTCGGCCTTTGCGTGGATACTGTGTGGATATTGCGTGGATAATTATCCACGCGTGGATTATCCACGCAAAATTTGCTTTATCCATGCAAAATCTAGAGAGTTGAGGCGGTGGATACCGCGTGGATAAATTTTTTTTTATATCCACGCGGTATCCATGCGGAAAGGTTTTTGGAATTTGCGTGGATTATCCATGCGTGGATAATCCATGCAAAACAAAATTTCCAAAAAAAACACATTTGGCTCGAACCAAAATGTGGTTCGCTTCGGAAATAGAGGTGACTTTCTATTTTTGTGTTGTGTGAGAGAGAGAAAAAGAGAGTATAGATGGGAGTGAGAATGAGATGAGGATGAATGTGAGTGAGAAGATTGATAGTGTTTAGGATTTTTAGTTCATTGATGGATGTTAATAGTATGTGTTTTGTGATCATAAGTTTTAAGATCTTTTTTGTTTGTGATGTAGGTTTGAATATGAAAAATGAGCTTTCATTGCAAAGGATTCAAAGATCAAGTGCATGCAAAAGGAAAAGCAAAGATTGCAAAACAATGGAGATACAATAGTAAAGGTAAATTCACATTTATTTTGATTCATTTGATATTTAGCTGATAACTTAATGTGTTATCTATTTCCATTACTTTCCATTGTGCTTTCCATTACTTTTTATTGTGCATTCTAGCATGCAAATCATGTGCTAAAATAGATACATTGCATTGAATTCACCAATGGATATATTTGCATTGCATAGATGTGCATTAAATAGACTATACATTGCATTGAATACATCAATAGATACATTTGCAATCAATAGATATGCATTCAATAGACTATACATTTGCATTCATGGATTAAAAATATATGCATTCAAAAATTTTGCAAGAATAATGTGATGCCAAAACATTATATTGATTGATTTAAAAACAAGTACATTGATGAGAGAATAAATTCTCTCTTCCTACATTGCCTTCTACAAGGCCTTACATTTAGTTTAAGAACCTCTACTCATCATCACTTCTTCCCTCCTCGCCTCCTTCATCTTGTAGGTGTACGTTGATGTCCACATCTTCAAACTCTCCTTCACTTTCATTCACGTACTGTTCCATGTTCTCTTCCAGATTTTCTTCCACATCACGAACACTTGAAGTTGTAGAGCCTCTCTACAAAATAGAATTAAAGATTTAATTAAATTGAGATTAAACTTACTTGTAAACCACAAAGTAAACAATCACAAAACAATAAAGGTTAAGAGTTTACGATTGGAAACAGTCCATGGGATTCCATAAAAGCCTTAAGGCCGACATATCCATGATCGTAACCTTGTTTGTACTCTACGGCGGTCATGTGTCTTCCAAAATCACTAAGCTACATTCAACAAAAAAACATAGTTTAGCAATACAATATAGTTTAACAATAAAAAACATTAACAATCTCACTACAAAAATAGAATCATATTAAAAAATATTGCACTTACAAATTGGGCCTCTAGATTGCCCCTTCCTCTCGATCCCAAGTGACTTTGGCCATGTTTTAAAAGCTTCTCGGCGGTGGCCCTACGTTGTTGGTCATACTTTTGGGGATTGTTTTGCAACAATTTCTCTTTCACCTTCCTCCAATCCCTTTTGGAGCACCATTTAGACTTCGTGGGATTCTTGGGATTCCTCACGACTCTTCTCATCAATTGCCTTTTGTTTCGAATCCAAAGGCACACTGTATTCAAGGCCCAAGTCTTACTAAAAGCATTGGATTGAGGGAATTCAGAATACAAAGTCTCTATTATTTTATTTTTGTCTTCAAGCGATTGGGAGGACCAATCGATCATGTAATCTTTACCAAAATATAAAGCAACTAAATTACGCAAACGGGCATGAACTACATTGCCAAGCGTATTTTTTATAACTCCACCACGTGGATTAAGATCATAATACACACTACACGATTCTTGGGAAGGGTCATCTTCGGAAGCTCTTCTCTTGGATGATTCACCCGAAGAAGATAACACAAGATTTTTTATTCTATCTCTTTGTTGAGGAGATAGATTCTCAAACCACTCTTGATTATATTCTTCGGGCTCCTCACGAGCTCTTCTCCTAGATGGTCTCCCACTTGACCTTCCACTTGAAGACATTGTATCAAAGAAAAACTTTAAAAGTTAGAAAGTAGTGGAGAATGGGAGTGAAAGAGTATTGAAGACTTTTAGATTAGAAGAGTAAGCAATGAATAGAAAGCAATAGATTAATAGTAAGCAAGAACAAAGAAGATCAATAGAGCAAGCAAAAGCAAGAGCAAGATTACTAGCAATGAAGAGCAACCAAAAGCAAGTAAGCAAGCAAGCAAGATCTATAGAGCTTAGAAGAGCAATAGCAAGCGAGGGCACTAAACACTAGATTATAAAACCTATAAAACTTGAAAGCAAAAGAAGAGGAGCAAGAATGCTCGCGGAAATGCCATTTTATTGGCATTCAAGTTTCGCGTGGATTATCCATGCAGAAGTTATCCACGCGTGGATAATCCACGCAATATCCATCCGTGGATGTTCCACGGATATTTTTTTTTCTCTCTTGGCACGTGAGAGGGTCTCCCACATGGGCTTGCATGCTTTAAATGTCATTCAATATTTCATAATCTTTTCTAGATTTTATGAGAATATTTTATTGTAGGATTTTACATAAAATATATTTTTTAATATGATGGAATGTAAAAACATCAATTCAAAGATCATTCTGGTAGTATTTAATTGTTAAAACTACTTTTATATTGTTATAGATTTTATTTTTCTTAACTTCATTTTGATTGCTCGTCATGTGTTGCCCTACCCAAGCAATTTTCTTGATAGCAATGTTACTAGAATATTAGATTTACATTAAGCATAAGTAGAATATACATGGATTAGATGTTGGCATGTCTTTAACAAAATTTATTATATTTGTTTAGAACATACGGTCTCATAATGATTACTTATGATGTGGTATAGAGTAGCTGGCTATAGTGTGTATATGTCATCGACGATGTCATCATCATCAAATAGCGATTCATCTCATGATCGCAACAGCAGGTATATATTGTTATTGATATTGACATCAATTGCACTTTATTTGTTATTTGAATATGAGTGTATAATTTTTCTTGTAAATTTATTCTTACAATGACATTTGATTGGAATTATGAATTCTAGGAAAATTATCGTACCTCCACGTGATTTGGAGAAAGAAAAAAGAATTGAGCTCTATCACAAAAAAAAGGAGCAATCAAGACTAAAGTACAATGAATAACTATTGACTGGTTCATCTTCAAGCTCTTCCATCAGTTGACGTAGACCGCCTATTGATCCATCACATGTATGTGTGTTGATTTATGTCATAATTTTTTTTTTGTAATAGTGATGTAATCCGATTTGCTCTTTGGATATAGTATATTGCTCTTTGGAAAGCCAAGACACCACTCCATCACAAATGAAGGTTGAAAATGCACTAAATGTACAAAGACTATTTTGTCAATTTTTGTCACATGTTACAATACATCACATGTTAGAATTTGTCAATTTTCACTTGAATGACATTGAAAGAATTTGTGCAATTTGCAATTGGATTATTGGACCAATTTCAACCAGAATATGATGAGAGGATACCATGTACATGCACACAATGCAAAGGCCTTAGGATTCGGACAAGGAGGATTGTCAACGATCATGTTTGGGCCAATGGAGTGCACACATAAAATCCAAGAGTACGAGAGGTAAACTCTTTAAAGTGTTTTTCGAAAATGCTTTAATCTTTGACCCTTATGACACTTCAAGTATAGTTTGGCCAATAAATATTGAGCAATAGGATGAGTGCCACGATACTTTGAAGTTAATCGCTCACTTGCTTCTAAAAGGAAAAATTCAAATAGAATATTTAGATGAACTTAATCTCTCACTTGTTTCTAAAAGGAAAAATCCAAATAGAATGATTAGATGAAGGTAATCTCTCACTTGCTTCTAAAAGAAAAAATCCAAATAGAATGATTAGATGTAGTTAATCTTGATTTCCATATTCAATCACCGATAATAGACTCATTCACATCCGAGAGAGAGAGAGAGAGAGAGAGAGAGAGAGAGAGAGAGAGAGAGAGAGAGAGAGAGAGAGAGAGAGAGAGAGAGAGAGAGAGAGAGAGAGAGAGAGAGAGAGAGAGATCATGAAAGAGTTAAAGGTAACCAACACTCCCAATTCTAGGAAGGTGTGACCATACTTGAAGCACTTGCTTCCATAGATGTTGAGAATAGAAATTCTAATAGTCAGGATGATGAAATAATTTTTGAAAGTGAGAGTCATGATGAAAATCATCTAAGAGGAGATGAATTGCAAGATGTTGTCGTTGATGAAATTGATTCTTGTAATTCTGAATAAAAATCGATTATTGCAATTCTGAATGAAATTGATTCTTGCAATGCTTTCAAATGATTGTTACTTAGCCAAAATAGAGTCTCATTTATGGTCAAGTAAGTGAAAAGAATAGACATAGTTTGACTTCAATCCCATTTTTTTGGAGATAATGTCGGTGAAGGTAGATGTACGACTTCATGTTCCAAGAAAATTCTCATTTTTTAACAAATGCTGCAAAGGCAGTAAATCACTAAAAGCATGTGAGTTGATGAAATCACCACCACAAACTATGAAAAAATCAAGTGTTTCATCATAGTCAATCCCCTTGAATTGAGCATATCCCTTGGCAACTAGTATGTTTTATAATTGTTCACACTACCATCTTGATTAAACTCGATCTTAAAGACCCATTTGCAAACAGTAGCATTTTGTATCTTTGATGGAGGATCAATAATTTTACAAGTATCTCAAACAATGCATCATGTACTCACCTCACTTTTCATTACATCAAATCACTCTTTTGTTGCTACAGTTTCATTCACACTTGAAGGAACATCATCAAACTTAAGGTAGTAATAAGGGCAATAAAAATTAAACAATCATCAACTTGTAATTGCTTCTCTCTTCTTTGTATTTGAGCCTTGATGGTTGCATTTGGGCTCTGATACCATGTTAAAATCAAAGGTTATGAACCTCATTTGGATACTAAAACCTTGAAAAAGCATCAAAGGTTTCACTTATATCTAGTAGATAGAAAACTAGCACACAATTCAACCTATTTTGCATCTAATTGGCAAAGGCTTTTGAACACCACAATAAAACTAGAAATAATTGATCTTCACATCCTGTCACACACGTGGAAAGTATAATACTTTGTTCAGATTCAGATCTATTCATTAGACACAAAAAATATCACAATCATCATTCATCAGTTCCTCATTAAAGAGAAAACTTGCCAAAATCACCATCTCTTGATAATCTTTCGAAGTATGTACAAAATGACCTCTCAATCCATATCAAATTATCTCGGATATGAGATTAGGTAGAGTGCCATTAGGGTAGACCCTAAACCCCTGGCTCTCAAAGCCTTAGATCATGCATAATTACTCTCTTGGTAGCTCGAGTCAACTGTCTTATAAAAGTAGGTGGCCGCCCTCATCAAAAATCTCAATCATCTAGGAACACCATGATATAATTCACTTTAGAAAAATATTTATTTAACTAATTCCATTTCATTATAAACATGCAAAAAAAAAAAAATTAACTCATCATAATATAATTCACTTTAGAAAAATATATATATATATAGCCTAATCATAATATAATTCACTTTAAAAATATATTTATTTAACTAATTTCATGTCATTATCAATATGAAAAATACAAAAAAAAAAATACGTGGATAATCCACGCAGAAGATATCCACGCGTGGATATCTTTAACTTCCAGTCTCGTCCGGTGAACAAACTGAAATTTGCGTGGATTATCCACGCGTGGATTATCCACGCCAAAACTGCTTTCCGGCGTCGCCAACCTTCCCTCCCAAACAATTGCCAGAATTTTTAAAATTCAATTTTGCGTGGATTATCTACGCATGGATAATCCACTCGCATAAATTTTTTGACGTCGTGTCAGAAAAACACTGGTAGACTGGCCGGAGGTGTGTTCAAAATTTTTTTGGCGTGGATAATCCACGCATGGATGTTCCACGCAAACAAAATTTCGGAAAATCGACTAAGTGTCGGGTCTCCGGTGGATACTCTGCGTGGATAAACACAGAGTTTTCTAGTTGTGCTTCTTCCTATGATCATTGCCACAAACCAGGACATACGGCCAACAAATGTTGGTTCAATCCAACAATACCTTGCATGCGCTAGAAAAAAGATTTTGCATATGATTGCAGATTCAACCCAAAAAGAAACAACAAAGTTGAAAAAGCAAACATTGCAGAGTCATTTAAGGATGTAGAAAGAGTTGATGAATCTTTCACAATACTCAATGAAGCTTCAACAAGCTACTCTGAACACGACTACGATGTGGCATCAATTTAGGAAGGTTGTTTCGAGTAGAGATGTGAAGTTCGATGAGTCCACATTCTCTGGACTGAAAGACGAAAGAGGCCATGAGATCTTCACAATGTTGTCTATTCAAGAGGGAGATCGAGGACAGACATCAAATCAGAATGCAGAGCCGCAGACTCCAGAGCAGCAGGAAGCAAAGGATCAATTCTACGAACAAGAAACGTTCGAGCAGCGATGAAACGAACCTCGAAGGTCAACAAGACGAAGAAGACCTCCAGACCGCTACTCTGACAATCTTCAATGGAACGAAGACATGCAATCTGAATACTGCAGTTTCATAGAAGAGCTAGCAACATATCAAGAAGCTATCCAGAGTCCAGAGGGAGAATTCTGGAAGCAGACAATGTCAGAGGAGATTGAGTCGATAAGGCAAAATGAGGCATGGACATTAAAGCCACTGCCAAAAAACAGAAAGATAGTCAACTGCAAGTGGGTGTATAAGAAAAAAATGAAATCAGATGGCACCATTGGCCGCTACAAACCCAGGCTTGTCGCGAAGGGCTACACGCAGAGATATGGTGTCGATTATTTCAACACATATTTGCCCATGGTCAAGATGACAAGCATAAGGCTACTCTTTGCATACGCCACACAGTACAGTCTGTAAATTCACCAGATTGACGTAAAAATAGCCTTTTTCCATGGAGATCTAGAGGAGAAAATCTTCATGAAGCAACTTGAAAGTTATGAAGACCCCGACAACAAACAATATGTCTGTCGATTGCAGAGATGCATCTACGATCTAAAACAAGCATCACGAGCCTAGTATAAAAAGCTTGATGGTCTTCTGAAGTCTCTAGACTTCAATCCTACTCAACCAGACTGCAATGTCTACATTAAAAGAGTAGGAAAGGATTTTGTGATACTGACCAATTTTGTGGATGATTCGCTGATGATAGCAAATTCCTTGATGCTAATCAAAGACACGAAGAATTAGATTTTTGAAAGCTACGAAATCATAGATCTTGGAGAAGCAACGAAATGCCTAGGGCCGGAGATCAGAAGAGATCAAACAAAGGGCAAAATGCACTTGAGTCAGTCAGAAAATGCCAGAAAAGTGCTAAGGTAGTACCACATGATGGACTGCAAAGAAAAAGCCACACCAATGATAGCTGGAGCCAAGCTAACGAAGCAAGATTGACCAAAAGCGGAAGAAGAAGAACAGAAGATGTCAAGTATACCCTACCAGAACTTAATCGGTAGTCTGATGTACTTGACAATTTGTACCAGACCCAATTTGGCTTTCTCTGTTTATTCTCTTCCAATCTTGGCATGGCACATTGGCAAATGGCAAAACGAATCCTATAGTATCTGTAGGGTACCCAGAATATTGGATTAACCTACAGAGCTGAAAATGAAGAAAAAGGATTTGAGTTGCATCACTACAGTGATGCGAGCTGGGCGAGCTGCAAAGATGACAACAAGTCCATTACTGGAGGATGTACAATAGCGTGCGAAAGTGTCCAAAGAGGGGATGATGATTCATCAACAGCAGATCATACTTGTGATCGACAAGTGAAAACTTTGGGAGTCCATTATGACTCTCAAACTGACATTGTCCATTGGAATCAAGCTCTTGCAATAGTGGATTGTACAGAAGGCTACATGTGTCAACAAGATAATCAATCCGAATTGAGCAAAATTTTCTTAGTTGATTGAACTTTGGACACGTCGATCACTTTTCCATTGAATATAATGAACTTAGCTTGTATATCAACTGACCCAATTCCAAATCCGATTGAAGATGATCTAATACATGTTAGTCATTCTTTGACTTACAATGGAGAGACAGAACGTATGAATGAGCATATTCTCAATCATATGGATTCTACAAGATATGGAGTTCAAAATAAAACGGATGAGCCAACAATAAAATCGCCAAAAGCAGTTATATTGATATATTTGAGGATAAGATGGCAGGACCTATGACAAAGAAACAAGATAAGCAACACTATAATACGGTCATGAAATTGAAAAATTCATCTCAAAAAGTTGATTTTAAAAATGTGTGAAATTTATGCTTGTAAAGTTATGTCGTTTGGACTTTGTAATGCACCTAGCTCATTTCAAAGAGTGTGCAGGTTGTCTTTAATAACTACTTACAAAAATTTCTTGAAATTTACTTGGATGATCTTGGAGTGCATAGTGCAGATACAGACCACTTGGATCATTTGAAAAAAGTATTTAAACATTGTCACAAATACCAAACCTCCTTAAATCTAGAAAAACCTCAAATTTGGGTTACTCATGAAGTTGTCCTTGGACATGTGATATCAAGACATGGCATTGCTACGGAGTATTCCAAAATCAAAGTCATTATCGAGGTACTACCGCCAGGAACAATTCGAGGAGTCAATGTTTTTATGGGTCATGCAAATTGCTATCGGATTTTCATACTATTCTTTATAGATTTAGCAAGACCTATATATAAATTAACCATTGTACCAATTTAGACAGTATAGGCATTGGAAGCATTTGAGAAATTAAAAAAAGCTTTAGCTTCTGCACTAATACTACGAGCTCCAATCTGGACAATTGAGTTTCACGTTCACACTGATGCATCAAAATATGCCATTGGATCAGTTTTGACGGAGCCAAGTGAATACAAGAAGAATGATCCTATCAGGTTTGTAAGCAGACAGCTTACAGATACGGAAAATAATTATTTGATAACTAAATGTGAAGCGTTGGCCGTGATTTTTTCTGTTAAAAAGTTTCGACATTATGTATTGGCAACGCATTTTGTATTTTATACTAATCATAAGCCGTTACTTTATTTGGTGAACAAGACATGCAACACAAGGTGTATTGCGAGATGGTTAGTATTATTGATCAAATTTGATTTTTGCATTGTGATTCGAAAGGGTAAACAACATTATCTAGCCGACTATGTTTCAAGGATTGAATTAGCGCCTGTTAATACTGAAGTGGATGATGAACTACTAGATGCTGCATTATTTTATGTAGAAGCGGTACCTAAGTAGGCAACATATATTGTTGATTATCTTATTTTTGGCGAACCCAATAATTTCCTTGACAAAAGTACAGAAAAGACAATTAATTCATAAGGCACAATCTTATCAATTGATTGTTGTCGCCGAGGAATGGATGATATTTTACGTTTTGCCGCATGAAAGTACCTGAACTTATCATGTTTTCTCATGATGGCATGGACGGAGGACACACAGATATCACTGTTCGCAAACTTTTACAATAAGGATGTTGGTGGCCTACACAAAGATACAGAAAATTATATCCGGTCATGTGCTGTTTGTCAACAAGCACGTCGTCCTACTTGACAGAATTATGAACGTTTACATCCAGTCTTATCACAAGCACCATTCGAGAAATGGGGCCTCGACTATGTTGGTCCTATTCACCCTACGACAAGAGGATCTTAGGCTAGATATATCATTGTTGCAATTGACTATATGACCAAGTGGGTTGAAGCGCAAGCAGTTCGAGTTGCAGAAAAATCAATGATTAAGTTTCTCTATGAGAACGTTATTACTAGATTTGGATGTCCTATCGAGATCGTCAGTGATCGCGGAACACATTTTGTGAATGAAACGATAAAGTGTCAGTTGGAAGACTTTTTCGTTATTCATCGGTTTAGTACTCCGTATTATCTGAGAGGTAATGGCCAAGCTAAATCTTCCAACAAGATTCTCTGCAACATTATGACAAAAACGGTAGAAGCAAGTCATTTTGATTGGGAACATAAGCTTTATTCGGCTTTATGGGCATTTAGAATAGCTTAGAAAGGTAGTACAAATCAAACGCCATCTCGGCTCGTTCATGGACAAGATGCAGTTACGCCAATTGAGTTTTTGATACCATCTCTACGCATAGTAGCAACATAAGGGTTGGATGATGTGAAATCCTTCCAGATGCGTCATGAGGATTTACAAAAACTTTGTGAGACCAGATTGATGGCAGTTCATGCATTAGCAGCAAAGAAAGCATGTTGCAAGACATGGCATGATCGCCGATTATACAAAAAAGATCTGAAGGAAGGAGATCTAGCACTAATGTATAAGACGAAACTGATTAAAGACAATTGAAGTTCATGGGTGAAAGACCATATAGAGTGAAAGAAGTATTGAACTATGAAGCGGTCAATTTAGAACATTTGGATGGAAAAAGATTCGACACTCCGGTGAATGACAACCGAATAGGCAAGTTTTGGCAGTGCCAGATCAACCAATTCAATCAAAATGATCCAACACCTTGTCAGTCTTGTTTTGCTTGTTTTACAATTTTCTTGTTTTTTATTACTCGAGTGATTTTTCTTTTCTTTCAAAGAAGGAAAAAAAAGAACAGAATGATGAGCAAAAGTCAAAAAAGTCATCATAGTGAAAAAAGAGGAAAGAAAGTATTTTCAGAAGATAATTTTTTATGAAAAAATATTTCAAGTCATATTTTGCACAAATAGTCTTAGACCTTCGCTGAGATTGAAGATCACACATCCACCCCAGATATACCTATACTAATTTGGGCGAAGGCTGTCTTCTATAGTTGCTACCTCATTTGCAGTTAGCATTATGCCATTTTGGGAACCTTTGTCGACCTGATAGATGGATTCAAAATGCCAAAATTAGGTTGGGCAGAGGTATAGATTTTCAAAATTTGCATTTATTACAATACCTGGGTGAAGGATGAACCTTCGCCAGATCTTGAAAACCTTCACTGGATCAGTTCAGTACCTTAGATTCCTTCACCAAAATTTTTATAACCTATATTCATAGTACTGAACAAGCATGGTGGCTCAATGGATGAACCTTGCTGACCACTGCAATGGAGATCCACGAGCGCATCTTTAATATGGGATTCATAATCATGGCCTTTGGCACCCTAGACAGAGGCCAAAGCTAAGTTCTATATCACCTACCAAACCGCTACACACAAGGTGCGTGTGATAGAGGCCACCCTTGCAACCATAGGCATATCTTTTAGCAGCCAGCCCTCACCCAAACATAAGCATGCCAAGAGTGTCATAAAGCCCTTTATGGACACCTCTGATGAACTATAATGGACAAATGATGGCTACTTGTTAGAATGCATCCGTGATCCAATTATCCATGTCGCTGCACAGCTACTGAATAGCTTCCTGATGGTTGGCAACCTCAAGAAGAAACGCATCTCTTCTCAAATTATGCATCGCATAGTAGAATCTAATAACAAGCTTGATAGCCAATCACTAGAACCCTATAATTGGTTCAAGACCATCTTTGGTGAGCTCAAGTTGGCCATTCAAAGCAATACCAAGCAACAGTTTGCAGTCTCTCCTTTTCATCTCCTACCTTGATAATAAAATCCATGGGTTTGTTTCTGACGTCATGTTATTAGTATATGAAGACACATCGGCTGAGTCGTCACACCAAGCTTCAAGTTCTCATAGTCGTTGTCATGTGCACAACGAGGTCATCATTCTTGACTCGCCTTCTGCATCCTGATGTCACATTAGGCAGACATCTTCAGCTGCGCTTTCATACCCTACTACAATTCGCACTGAACTACCCACCTCTCAATCCACTGATGCATCCCTCGTCTCCTCTTCCTCACAGGGTCACTGGATCTACTATTCCAATCACAGCTGCCCAAGTCATCTCACCCCCCCACAAACCTGAGTCATTTCACCAAATACCCAAGGATTTATGGATATGTTTGATGATAACAACTCGTTGGGCCCAGATGATTTAAATTTGAATAGGATTTTGAGGCCAAGGCCCTCCTCTCCACTATAAATAGGGGCAAACTCGAGTTGCTTCTCATGTTCAAATCTTCATTTCAATATAAGCAAATTGGCTCTCTTATGAAATGGACTTGTGAATGTCCTTGCTCTCTATCCTTTTTCCTCCATCTCTCATGCTTTTGTTGTATTTGCTAATTGTTAGATCTGAATATTATTGGGATTGTATGTTCTTATGCTTTGTGTGTGTGTGTGTGTGTGTGTGTGTGTGTGAGAGAGAGAGAGAGAGAGAGAGAGAGAGAGAGAGAGAGAGAGAGAGAGAACTATTGACATGTGGATGGAGACACAAAAAATCAATACAACCCCTAACTCAACATAGATCACTTTTACAAAATTTCACACTCCTCCTTAAAAGATATCTATTCTAATCAAGCATAGATTTTGGAATCAAGCCAAGGTTGTCTTGATGAACTTGAGCAATGGCTTGGTGAGAAGATCGACAATGCATGAAGATGATCCAATGTGCTCCAAGTTGATCTCTTCTCCAATAAGCTTTTCCCTTACAAAATGATGTGCAACTCCAATATGCTTGCTCTTGCAAGAAAGATAGGATTGTTGGCAAGGGCTTGGGCCAAGATGTTGTCACATTTGATCAAAGGTATATCTTCATATTTGATGCACTTGAGCTCCAAGATATAATGCAAAAAAGCAAGATCGTGTCAACTCTTTTTTTAGTGCCATCTTGATATCGCCAATATCTTGATTGTTGCCTCCACTCAAAATGTTATCATCCACATAGATTAGAAGAATTGTAACACCATTTCCAACAAATCTATAGTAAACTGAATGACCATAAAAGTAAAAAAGTATTAAGCTTAGCATACCAACTCCTTGGTGTTTGCTTAAGTCCATACAAAATCTTTTGTAGAGAACACACATGATTAGGCTTTCCATGTGAAATGTAGCCCTCATAGATAGATCTTCACTTTTGTAGAGTAGTCCATTATCATGTGTTGAAGATACATACCTCAAGATAGATCTTGGGATGTTGCATGGATTGACTTAGCTTGTGCACACAATAGCTCAAATCGGGCCTAGTGTTGGTCAACCAGATCAAGGACTCCTAAAAAGGGTGATGTCCTCATAGGATCTTTCATCTCCCTTATTAGGATATTTTACAATATGCTGCATAGGTTTGTCTACACTCTTACAATTTTCCATATGAAACTTTTTGGGCATTGAAAGAGCATATCTAGATTGAGTCATAAAAGCATATTTAATCATGACAAAGATCAATCTCTAGGCCTAGAATGTAGTGAAGCTCTCCTAGATCTTGCATTTTGAACTCACTACCAAGTGCACTTTTAGCTTCATCTACTAGCTTCATGCAACTTCCACATAAGATAATGTCATCTACATAGATGATAGGAATAACAAGATGACATTTTTCAAACTTGATGTACACGAAAGGATTATTGTCACTTAGAACAAATTCAAGTGAGATAAGAAATGAGTTGAGCCTTGCATACCATGATCTTGGGACTTGCTTAAGCCCATATAGACTTTTGAAAACGAGGCAAACTTCGGATTATTCACCATGCTTGATGAAGCCTTGTGGTTGCTCCATATATATCTCCTCCTCAAGATATCCATTGAGAAAAGCATTGGAGACATCTAGTTGGAATATTTTCCATTTGAAGTAGCAAGAAATAAAGATGATGATCCTTATAGTTACCATCTTTGCAATGGGTGAAAAGGTTTTTTCATAATCAAGGCCTTGGATTTGAGCATATCATTTTGCCTATAGCCTTGATTTGAGCTTTTTTATGGAACCATCATTGTTGTACTTGATTCTAGTAACCCATTTTCAACTAATGATATGCTTGTTGGATGGTGGATCCATTGGCTCCCAAGTGTTGTTGGTAATCAAAGCATAATACTCTTGCTTCATAGCTTCATACCACTCCTTTGAATGGAGTGCATCTTGGACACTTCTTCTTGGTAGATGAATATCTCACCATAACTCCTTTGCTTGAGCTAGGATCATCCTTCTTCCTAGTCTCCAAAGGGACATGAAAAAATCAAACACATCCAACGATTCTAAGGTGATCAACCCTAGGCTTCTCTTTATGTAGCATCTCATAAGGTGTATTTCCTCAAAGAGCAAGATGAGGGAATCTATTGCATAGATAATTGGAAAAATTGATGGCCTCTCCCCAAAAATCCTTAGGCAAGGATGCTTCAATTCTTAGAGCTTTGGCACATTCACGTAGAGATCTATTCCTCCTCTTGGCCACCCCATTTTGAGAAGGGGAATGAATAGGCACAATAGAATTCTCTTTTGATTTCTTCTTGCTCACAAAAATCATGAAACTTGTTGGAGATGTACTCTTTGATAAAAATCAGTAAATGGATCTTAATTAGATCTGTTTTAGATCAATAAGAGTGATTGGCAACTTGGATGATTTATCTAGATCAAGATTAGCACTTAAAATTAGCTCTCATTGTCAATCACTTCACTTCCAAGCAAGAACAATAAAAAATAGTGATCCCACAGCCTCACACCTGTGAAGTATAGTGAGTGATCACTAGTTGGATCCTAAGCATTCACACGAAAAGATCACACATAAGAGAGTGATAACAAAAGTTTTGCTCCCAAGATTAACCAATGCTCATCAAGATTAACTTAAAAATGGATCCATCATGGATCAAGTACACAATAGTGGATTTCTCTCTCTAAGCCACTTCCAACAGGTGTGAGACAGCTCATTGAGTTTATCCTAATCCATTTAGCTTAGATTCCACCAGTTTTCCACATCATCATTGGTGGCTAGTGTTGACCATTCCATTCTAGGAGAGAGATCCTATAAAATAGGAGATTTGGCATTTGTCTCTTATGGAGCTATGTACAATGGATCTGAACTTTTCACATGACATTTCACACGTGTGGAAATGTCCTCACACATGTGGACACATAGATATCAAACAATTAACTTATACAACTTGAAAATTGTCAAATATAACACTCCTCCATTGGCTGCTTGAGAAAATGAGTGCACATCATAATGAATAAGTTCAAGTGGCTTGGAAGCTCTAATTAGAAAAGGTAGCTTGTGAGCCTTTAAGAGGATACAGGCCTCACAAAACTTTCCGCACTTTAACATTGAATTTATCTCCATAAATTTGAAGTTGGGATGTCCCAACCTCTTGTGCCAAAGCTCCACTTGTGTAAGATCCTCCTTAGCCATGTTCACACTTCCAAAAAACATAGTAGCATCCAACTTGAACAACCTCCCTTGCTTGAATCCATTTGCAAAGCAAGTGTCATTCGCCATTATTGAGTAAACACCATTCTTGAAATGGACATCTAATCCATTATCCATTAGCTGTCCAACTCTAAGTAAGCTCTTAGTAAGATTTGGAGCATAAAGTACATTTGCAAGATCCAATATTTTAGAGGATCCAAGACATAAAGGAATAGTTCCCACTCCTTGGTTGATTTAGTCTTCGTCTTGCCTTTTCTTGAGAAGTTTTCCTTCTCATCTCCACTATGTAGCTTGTCAATTGAGGGTAAGGATTCTTGTATGGCAAAACTTTGTACTAAATTGGAGAACTCATCTCCAAGACCATTTAGGATGATTTGTACAAGTTCTTCATCATGGATTCTTTCACTTATAGTAGAAAGCTCCTTATTGAGTGATTTGAAACTCAAGACATAATCTTGAGCACTCTCTTCACTAGCTCTAATACCTTGAAGTAATTTTTCTCTCAACATTAGCACTCTAGAGGTGTTTTTAGATTCATAAATCCCTTGCAAGGAGTCCCAAGCCTCCTTGGTCGAGGCACACGTAGCTACTTCTTTTAGAAGCTCATTACTATCACTCTTTTCAATACAATGCAATGCTAATCTAGCTTTTCTCTTGTACGTCACTTGTTCTTGTCCACCTTGAGGTTCTTCTTCCTCACCAATGACAAGATCAAAAAGATATTGGAACAATAAAAGTGAGGCCATTCTAATTTTCCAAATTTATTAGTTACTAGAATTGAGCCTCTCACTAGCTTCAAGAAGGTATGCACTAATGGATGCCATCTCACTAGTTTCAAGTACACCAAAAAGTAATTTTAGGCTCTCCCTATACTCTTTCTCAGAATTTAGTCTCAAAGACAGCTCTCTTGAACTCAAGAATCAAGATCTAGAATGATCTTAAATTCAAAAAGAACGAGGAATGAAATTCTACACCCGCTATTCACTTGATTGTCTAGATTTGATTCTTTGAAGAACTCAGCCTTCCTATGGTGATCAAAATGACTTTAGTCTCTCTCTAGGACCAAAAAGCATCAACATCCTCACTATCTCTCAATGATTAAGTGATTTCATAAAGATCTATCACAAATTCACATCAAATCTATTATGAAGCAATTGATTTTTACAAGGCAAATCACTCATTACAGTCTCACAAACTTGTATGATGCAAAACTTTGAAGATTTTTCTAATATGAAGCAAGTACAAGTAAAGAAGCCTCCCACATGTGTGAGAAGTACACCTGAATCTCCAATCCACATATAGACATCAAAGTTTGTAGTAATCAAATGATTAGGCTTGCCCTCTCTAAAATTGATTTTAGCACCAATGCTTTCTACAAAATGGAGAGATATTGATCATTACCTATGCTCTTAGACTTGGCTTTGATACCATGATTAAAATCAGTAAGTGGATCTTAATTAGATCTTTAGATCAATAAGAGTGATTGGAAACTTGGATGATTGCCCTAGATCAAGGCTAACACTTAAAAACTAGCTCTCATTGTCAATTACTTCACTTCCAAGCAGGAACAATAAAAAATAATGAGGCCTCACACATGTGAAGTAGAGTGAGTGTATGGCCTGATAATAGAAAATATGATTAGTAATCAGATCCTAAGCATTCAAACCAAAAGATCATGCATAATAGAGTGATAACAACAAGTTTTCCTCCCAAACATCAAGATTAACTTCAAAATGGATCCATCATGGATCAAGTACACAATAGTGGATTTCTCTCTCTAAGCCACTTCCAGCACATGTGAGACAACTCATTGAGCTTATCCTAATCCATTTCGCTTATATTCCACTAATTTTCCACATCATCATTGGTGGCTAGTGTTGACCTTCTAGATTCCTACATTCTAGGAGATAGATCCTATAAAATAGGAGATTTGGCATTTGTCCTTTATGGAAGATATGTACAATGGATTTGAAATTTTCACATGACATTTCACATGTGTGGATAGGTCCTCACACGTGTGGATCCACATAGAAATCAAACAATTAGCTTATACAACTTGAAAATTGTCAAATCTAACACTCCACCACCACCACATCTCAAAGCTTGGATCCTAAAAGGGTATTGCTTTTCAACAAGAGCTTTGAATTTGAGAAAATAATCAAACACCATATCTTTTTCAATTATGTAAATCTTGTCTAGTCATCAATTAAAGGGTTTCAAAACAAGTGGCTCATCACAAGCTCTAATGGATGATGAGTCTTGATAGAAGATCTTGGATATGGCCTCTTATGTGAATGTGCAATAGCCCATACTTCACATGGCTTGAACTCCTTCGATAGTATCTTTGGCAAGCCAATTGCTTTGACATCTTTGACCATAGAATGCATAGATTTGAAGTTGGGATGCCCCAATCTTCTATGCCATAAGTCTTCTTTGGAAAGCTTGGTCACATATGCGCTATCACAAGAGTTTGCACTTTCTTTTGAATCCAATTTGTAGATGCCTCCTAATCGAGATCCACATGCAATAATGGCTTCAAAGGGTTCAGTCTTGCTTTGTCAAGAGTAATTATGTGATATTTCATCAACTCTCTCTCTCTCTCTCTCTCTCTCTCTCTCTCTCTCTCTCTCTCTCTCTCTCTCTCTCTCTCTCTCTCTCTCTCTCTCTCTCTCTCTCTCTCTCTCTCTCTCTCTCTCTCTCTCTCTCGGACTAGATCATGCACCTTCAAGTAGACCCTACTCATTATTTCTCCCAAGGGGTTCCCTCGGTTAGCTAGAATTATTCACCGTGCATAGGAATTCACAACCGTGAGATCAAGCAATGTTATGCTTATGCTAGAAACAATTATAATTGGTGACCATTGTTAGCACTTGAGATGTACAAGAGAGATACACATGCTTCCATACTATAGCGACATTAAAACAAGCTTTTTATTGCTACATATGAAGTGATATTGATTTTTCTACCGAACTTTATATCTTTACAGGTAGCAATTTGAAGATCTCAAAGTTTCAACAGAAAGAATTTTGAATTTTCTTATATTGCTACAACTCTAGGATTGAGATAAAAGTGACCTTGACATCTTTGGATATGTGGTTGTAAACACCTCGGGTAAAAGATATTTGAGCTTATTTGCTTTGATAAATATTCATAGTTTATTTTTGTGCCATTTAAAACTTTTTCCAAATTTTTTTTCTTTAATGAATACATCTTCAATTTAAGTCAAGAATAAGTAAAAGTCAGATCTATACAAAGGCATCATATTGGTTCTCTTAAGTAGAATGAGGTTCAGCTCAAATTTGAATGAGCTCTTTGATTTGACATGACACCTTGAAATGAAATTCTTGACTATGAAAGTGTTTAATGAATTAATAAAAGGTTAATAAAAGAAAATACCGACACACATACTTGAAAAAGTATGATATTATATGCCATAAAAGTCCAAGCTTGGAACTTCTTTCACATCGTTCTAAACCATAACCATTTCATAATTATTTATAGAGTTTTAAAGGATGGAATGTAGTGGCATTCATTTATCAAACTACTACATTATATTGATGATATACATTTTGTACACCTAAATCAAATATTCGCATTTGCCCACATGACAACTTATTGATATAATTATTGATAATACTCAATATGTACACACATATTGTAAATATTATAACACAACCAAGAAAATTTTTCATACTCATTTCAATCTATTTGAGTTGATAAATAATGCATGACATAATGATTACCATTACAAATAAATTTGGTAGCTCAAATGTCCTGCAATTTGTTTTTTTTCAAGGTACTAAATGCTTAATATAAGTATCATATTTTGTCCATATACAAAGAATACATTACTTTTGGCACATGCCAATGGAATTGCAAAACCTTTTCAGTATGAAGAGTCAAAAACTACATGTGCATTACAAAAATTTTCTAATATTAAAATTTTTAAAAAATTTTCCCTTTACTTCTAGAGAGCAAGTTATTATATTTTAGGTAATGCAAAATCTAAAAGCTTTCATTATCATAGTATGCCAACTTATCAGTTGTATGATCACATGATAAGGGATTTGCAAGGCTAATGTACTTTAATTGGACTTTGTATGATAAAAAGTGAATGAAAGCAGCACTTTATTTTTTTACTTTTTTTTGAAAGGACAACATACTAGCTGGATTGTGATGCTAGAACAACTGTGCATCAATATCTTGCACATGTTACTATGTTGGCATCCTCAACCTGGTCAATCATATTGAATAATTTTTTTGGTATGTGTCGACCTACCATTTCCTGATATTGTACAATACATGAGCAATATTTGCATCAACCACGATGGAGTTTTCTATGAATTTCAATAAAAACTCTAGATTACCTACCATGTACACAACATAATATATTGTACACTTTTAAAGACATAGCCTCTGCCTACCTTTTCTTTTTTTTAACTCTTTTTCAACCATACACTTCAATGATCGATAATACTTTCGAGAAGAACCTTCGTTGTAGTAAGCTATCTCATCTGTTGGGTCTAGTACTTACAAAGTGAGCATTTGAATATCAGAAAGCACTTATTGACTTTCTAAGTATGTTATAGTTAAATGAAATGAACTTGAAATTGAAAATCTATAGTAAGGACTTTTGCATGTAGAACATTTACACATAATCTTTTGATGGCCTCTAACACATGTAAAATGTGAAGGCGGTCAAATTTAATTTTATTTATTGCTCGATTTGGTAGACTTAGACACATTATGAGTCAAGAGTTACACAATTCCTGTTAACCCAACTACTTTCATTAGGTCTTGCACATGCATTATATGCCAACTATAAGAAGATGCCCATCCAAGGGTGGAGATTAAGTGAGAGAGTGCAAATTTTAGACCTAGGCATCTGAATGTTTGCTCATTTGCCATACAAATAAGGATGTGAATCTTCGTTAACACATCTCTACTTAAAATTGTCAAACATGCACACAATTAGATTAAATTACTGTTATCAAAAAGCCATAAATTTTGTAGCTAGCAATCCATAACATGTCTAAGTTCTCCTTAAGTTTAGTACTACAAGAATGAGATTTTTCAGCAACAATTTGCAATAGAAAATTCAACTTATTTTTGATGTCACCATGCAACCTATTAGAGTGACAAAAAATAAATATCACCAAGAATTCATTGTTGCACAGCACATGACTGATATTTTGAGAGCCAGTCAAGAGCACATTAAAGCAGCTCAGATATGAATGAAGCAATATGTTGATCAAAAATGGACTTTTCGTGAGTTTGCCCAAGAGGATTATGTGTATTTAAGGTTACAACCTTATAGATACACTAAGCTGAAGAAAAGTCAAAGCGAAAAAATAGCTCCCAGATTTTTTGGACTCTTCAAGATTGTGAAGAAGATCGGGGAGTTGAATCAAGAACTAGATCTACCATCAACAACACGTATGCATCGTGTGTTCCATGTATCTCTTCTAAAGAGGAGTTTGGAAGAACACTCAACTGCAACTGCTACCCTACCACCATTGGATCATGAGGGTAATATGGTTCTAGAACTAGCCAAAATTGTTGGATATCGGGACAAGGTATTGCGAAATGGGAAGCTAATAAAAGAATATCTAATTAATTGGAAGAACCTTCCTGATGAAGAAAATTCGTGGGTCAACAGCTTGTTTATTCAAACGTGGCCATGACTATTACCATGAAGTTGTTGGAAATGATATTCTCCATTGATACAATTTGAAATGTATCACTAGAGTTACTAAGCGGATATCTTCATTTTTGAGGACAAAAATGTTTAAGTAAGAAGAGTGTCATGTACTTTTAGTACATCCATGCGTATACATGCAAGATACTATCCAATCTAAGCTTTGTAGGCCCAAAAGGAGCTATTAGCCTTAAGAACAAGGTGGTTCCCTCTTTAGGCCCTCCAAGCATTTAATAAGGATAATAGGCCACTAAGGGCCCATTGTAGGATAATAGGCCACTAAGGATAAATAATACTTAACAAAGGGCTAAATATCCTTCAAGATAATTATGTTTAATTAAGTAAGGGCATTGTCTATAACTAGGCAAGAGACATCAATTTTTGAATCTTTTGGCTCATTTGCAAGTGAGAGCTTCTTGCCTCATCCTAGTGAATGTGAGCCATAGGGATCTCCATTGTTAGGTCTCATGTGCCCTATCCACATGAATCAATGCCCATGTTAATGTCTTGTACTCTTTCTTTCATTGCTAATGTGATTCCATTGAGATCTCCATGTTTCTAGTCTTCAATTGATATGCTATCATAATTGTCTTGTTCTCTTCTTGCTTTTAGCTTTACTTCATTGTTATTGCTATTAGTTTGGGATTTGGCACATGAAAGTGCTCAAGAAAAGATCATTGATAATACAGTAGTTGTTATGCACATGCTTTTCTTATCTTGAATGATATCGAATGTTTTGATGTCAGATCATTGTCTATACATGTTCAGTTGTTTATTCTTATTCTGCACACTGGCTCAATCTTGTTGAATGCTTAAATGAATTTAAAACGTAGGTCAACAGTGTCTGTCTACACTTTGGAAGATTGTAAATATGATCAAAGGTATTAAGTAGCCACCAGTCAGAATCAAATTCTATCCGAGTCCATCGAAGTGAAGAGAGTACAAAAGCAAATCCTTTTTGGCTTTGTTTCGTGCAGCAACTCTTCATCAGTGGTACCAGAGCTACTTATAGGAGACAAAGTCGATCAGATTCTAACCTCTTATTTCCTTCATCATTTGCCTCATGAATATAAAACTTGCAATGCCAATAACTTTCTATAAATGCTTTTATAGCAAACAATAATTGTCACCTTCATTGATTTATCTATAGTACTAGGAATTTTAGTGACCCTAATTGGTTTCTTCATATGTACGTAGAAGGGTGCAAGACTTATAGACTTGATGAGGATCAAGCCATGAAAAAAATACTTCAACTTTTATCTCATTGTTGCTCTCAATGATTGGTATTTCAAACTTGAATCTCTTGAAAAGCAAGTTTCTAAAGAACATTTCTTTTTCATTCTTCTAGATTTTTTTTTCAAAATTGATGTTCGTTCCGGAACCATTATATTTTTCTAACCTCCCCCGTTGCTCCTCTTCTTTTTCCTCTTCTATCTTCCAAGTGTTTTTTTTTTTTAAAACAATGTTTTTTTGAAAAACAAACAACTAGGTTTCATTTTTACCTTTTCTACTTTGAATAGTTTGATTACATTTTGATCATAAAAATGGTACTTGAAAAAATTGAGTGATTTAAATTTTTATTGATTGTAAAATTGGGCAATCAAATTTTCCTTTCAACTGCCATCAAAAGAATAATTTGATTAAGAAAAGCTAAATCTGGGAGGTCTTAGTTCAATGTTTCTTACAAACGGAAACTGATTGGTTGATTGTTAAACTCTTGCAAATTCTTTATGAGCATTGTTCTATATGAACTTTAGTGTAACATGATCTAGTCTAGTTTGAATTCGAGTCAAGTAAGGTTTATTTGTTAAGATAAACATCATGATTAAACCATGATTAGTGGCTTAAGCTTGATGCCTTGTGACCCATTATTGGGAGACCCAATACTTTTTTGTAAAAGGCTTGGTTGTCAAATCAATAACATCTCTCCTTTAAAAGGATTGGTCCATCCATTATGTCACTCAAACATAGGCTTTCCATTCAAGCACTTGATGGAACATCTATGCTAAAAGTATTTTTTATCCACCATTGGTTAGGTTCTCCTGTGATAAAGCATTCAAGAATCTAATAGTACACCTCACATTGAAGTCAACAACTCACTCAACATGATTATGTACTCTAGCTAAGTGGATATTGATTGCAAAGAACTCATGATGAATTAGAGAGAGCTTCTTCAAGGTGAAGAGAGACAAGCTCAAATAGAGACAAGGAATACACCTCCAAGAGAAAGAAAACCTATACCTCAATGCAAGAAGAGGAGACATGAAAGAACCAAGGGGAACCTTGTTGGTGGAAAAAACAGCTAATCATTAGCCCCAACCCCAAAGCAAAGGGCACATGAGATTAGGGTGTCTTTCCATGTAGCCCATTCACCCATGAATGACGTCGCCTTTGCCCAAGGTTCCCTCTTCTACAATCCACATGTGAATGAAATGATCTTTCCATGTATGCAATCATTCCTTGACCCATTGAGACAAACTTACATGCAAAAGTGATCAGTGAAGCTAGAATGATCTCACAAATGACATCCTAATCTTCGTTACTTTCCATTTGAATCATTGATCTCGACCCCAACCACCCGTTCTTGCTAAACAACTGATATTCTCATTTCTTACAAACCCGTTCACCCTCTCAATGGGTTGAGATTGTGAGCATGTTGCATGGAAATGATGGCACTAATTGGTTAACCCTATTTTGACATCATTTTCAATGAATGCGTACTTACATGGTTATAGGGCATCTTTCCATGGTATCTGCTCACCAATTCATGAAGAACTGGTGAGTGGGTAAAAATGCAAGGGCTGTTGCAAACAGGCTTTGTGATGCAACAACCCTTTGAAATAGAAATGTGACCTACCACCCATGTTTTATCATGGATTGTAGACTCTTTGATGGATCACAAACTATTTGAAGGAATGGAGCATCAAAGGCAGAAGGGAATAGGAGGTGAGACAGAGCATGGGTTGGTTTCAAACCAAACCAACTGAGGTTGATAGAAAGCTGATTTTAAGATTATGTGCAAACCCACCCCCACCCCCACCCCCCCCCCCCCCCCCGAAACCTGAGCACGGGTTGAGGGGGCCATCCGCTTCCATGGAAAGCGTTGTTGCTACTAATGTCTCACCGATTCTTAACGTCATTTTGAAATAGTGAGGAGGTCTCATGGAAGGGCGCTCTTATCTTCAACCCAGAGTAATCACTTGGCCATTGATTTGCAAAATCCTTCATGGGCTGTGTAGCTAGTAGGCAAGGGGTCGGTTTTTATACTTTGGGTGACAATTTGCCATCAAAGTAATAACATAACGTAACGTAACGGAACTGAACATAACATAACAGGTGCCTTTGTCTTCTCGCTTTCCTTTATTTCTTCTTCTGTTTTTCCATGTAGCTCCCGTAGCTATGGCGGTGTGACGGAGCTCTGCTGAGTGCTCCTTTTCCTTCTTCTCGCGCGTGCAATAGGTCACTGTTAGAGCACTACTGCTACTGCCTTCTCTGCTTGGACTGCTTTCCTCGGGCCAGATTGATCTGGAGTAGCAGCGTAGGGAGCTCTAAGCTAGCTAGCCTACCTCCTTTCGCTTTCATATGTCAATCACTTACCTCCGCACATCCTACCTCTTTCTGCAGGTAATCTTGGCATTGGCTGCAGCGCATTAGAATTTAGTTCACTGTTCGTCCATCCATCTCCTATGCTCTCCTCGCCTTTACTACCATGTCAAAATCCTTGCTCAGAGCATCTTCTCGTACAAGCCTTGTTATTTGAAGCTCAATTTTCAACGCAGATGGCTTACGGATCCTCTTCAACAGCCGCAGCTCTGCATGTGCGCATGGCTGGCATTCATTGACGCCCCACGCAGCTTTAAGAACAAGCGGCTGGGGATATCGAAGCGTACCGTCTAGCTTTACTTTTTGCTCAAGCATTCAAAGAGGTAAGTTATTTGGTGGCGCTGACAGGTAGCAACTAGTGCATGCAGTTTACTATATGTTTGTGATGGTGGGCGAAACAAACGGCATTGAGTTCGTCAGATTTGAATGTGATGCAAACGGTTTGAGCTTTGGACCACAGCTATCAAAGCCGATCTGACTGCAAATCTTCAGGAATCCTGCCAAATTTGCTACGGTTGAATGAATGGTGAGCAGCCCAGCCTCCAGAGGTGTGGTTGGATTTTGAAAATATATCGGCAGAATCACCCTGGAAATGAGCACACGTATTGTTCTAATAGTTCCCTGTTATAAGCCTCTCTGATCTCCGCCATCATACTTTCACAACACATGATCCATTTAGCATGCAGTGACATTATATTGCCTTGCAAGCGAGCGCGATGATGAGCAGGAAGCTCATTGTAAACGGCACTGGCCAATAAATTGATGCATGAAGGCCTGCGCTAGTAGCAGATATAGTGTAGCTTTATTAGGATAGCTTGGAGGTGCCACGAGTGAAAGGGTTGCTGCATCTCAGAATGCCGTGGTCGCGGCGAGGGGTGTTACTGCTCATCATCATCTTCGTAGCTTCAGCAGATCTTCTCCTCTATCTCGACTCTGGGCCTACAGGTTCGCTGCCACCATTCTCATTTGATACGCAAACAATTCGTAGCGAATCTAATGAGGTGCCTTGTAGTTAACAACGGGTATCGTCCTACATTTGAGATTATAGCATAAAGTGATTGTTCTGTAGTTATGACAGATAATTGCATACAGAATAGCTACCTCGCATTTGCAATTTGGGTGGTAGCTCATCAGCTGGTGATTTGGAATGTGTTACAGGACCGTTGAGTGATTTTAATTTTGGGAGCAACTCAGCAGCAGCTTCAAGTCCCGATTCTGCCAATGCGACAGTGCCTTCTAAGACGAGTGTTCCACTGGAAGGACGACATGCAAATATGCTTTTTAGTCGGAGACTTCTCCTTAGTACGTGCAATCAAAATTATATTTTGCTGTTTGACGAAAGTAAATTGGAATAGAGAGCTGTGCGCTAATTTAGGAATAGCATTGGGGGTGCGCAGACTGCGCAGTAGCACATGGCTGCTTCAAGCCATGGTTTGGTCGCTATTCGACTTAGAAGGCCTATATTCCTTAAGTTATTTCATGAGCCAATTCATATGTGAAGCGTTTATTAGTTTAACGCTAAATTGCATTCGCCATTTGGCCCATAAATCCTAATCAGCAATATTTTCGTGAGTACGTGCTTGATCCTTGAGAAAAATCGTATCAAACCTTAATGTCAGTAGTACATTTTCACAAATTTGAAAGATGAATCATGGCTCTAGATGCAAATGATGTGTACCATTTTATATAATTCTGACGTTAATCTTCTGTTTACGGTATGCCAAAATTCCCTATAGTTGAGCTTGGCCAAATGATAAATCAACCGTCTTCAAGGATTTGCCTGATCTTAAGTCATTGCAAATCTGCAACGATTAGTTATCCAAAGCTCTCAAATCCGATCGATTTCTATTTGTTTGTGAGCGATAGGAGAAGAATCAATTAATAATTTTTCCATTTTAACTCTCAAGATATCCGCAACCTAGTGCCCACTGTTATAGCCGCCGGTTGACATTTTCCATCCTCAAGGAGAGCACTTAACTGAAAGCGATCAAAGTAATTTATTGGAGTCAATTGTTTAAGTAGTTGACCACACCTTTTAACTTTGAACCTCGAATTCATATTGGCTTTATATAGAAACGATGTTAATCTTTTCCGAAATCTTTGATGCATCCATGTTTTCTGAGCTAGGAGTGGTTATACTTTCTCACTGACAATCTTTGAAAGTTAAGTGGTCAGCTTATTCTAACCGTGTACTGTGATAACGTGCAGATACTTGTACAAACAAGGACATTGGTATAGCACAAGGCCGTGATAGCTCCTCCTCTGGCATACCTCAATACGTTGTTCAGATAGTCAATACCTGCCTATCTGATTGTGCTCCTTCTGATGTCCATGTGTTCTGTGGGTGGTTTGCTTCGGCTCCGCTGGTTAATCCAAATGTGTTTAGAAGAATTGCATACAATGACTGTCTTGTAAATAATGGAAAACCACTTCGGCATGGCGAGATTATTAGATTCCAATACGCCAATTCATTCATGTATCCTCTGAGATTTAAATCTGCTAGATTTTGCTAAGATGTTATTTTCATAACCTCTTAGCTCATTATTTTTGTAGATCTACAGGGTGTAAGTTGGAGAATTTTTGGAGGGACTTCTCCATATTGAAAATTTTGATGCCAGTTTTTATGGCCCTTAGACTTGAGTAAAGATAACAGCTGTCTATAGGGTGAGTCCTATTATAGGTGCTGACAAAAGTCAGCAGTCTTGTCCCGGCATCATTGTACTAATATAAATATACATTGGAAATTCCTCTGAAATCGTTTGACATAACATGCAAACAATTTGATACATTTATGCTTGCATGAAGCGTCCTATTTTTGTATAGTTTTAATTAAATGTCTCCTCGACGATTACGAGGTTTAAGAGAGAACTACTGATTGAATTTGTGAGCACTAGGGCTTGCTTCCCCTGGTTAACTCTATGCTGGTTGGCGCATATAGTAGGCAGTTAAAAATTTAGTGACTTCACTGGAGTTCAGCATCTTTTCTGTGGGATGCTTTTGTTTCAGAGTACCAGCATATGCCTTGGCACGATTCACATGATGTTCACAAAATAGGTCCTGGTATTTTTCAAACAGAATAGGGCTCAATTAATGTCGACGACTCTTGTCTTCTGTTATGAAGTCGGTCCATCTTAAAGAAGTTATGCTTGGGTCATAGTGCATTCTCAGACTCGATTAAAAAAAGTTAGTTTGGAGTTGATTGTGTGCTTTCAAGTTTGAAGAACCTTATTTTGTGCGTTTAAGTGTTATGCCACATGTTTATAAGGTTTAAGTTTCTTTGGTCCCAAGTTCGAGCCTCCCATTGGAAACCAAGAGGCACATGTTTATAATACAGTTACAAGGTACAATCCTCTACCGTGTAGGAATGGCAAAAAAAAAACGGGTTATTGTGGTAGTTACATTTGAATCGTTTGTTTAGACAAGTCACCAGGTTGATTTTCCAGGACGGAAGACTTACAAATTCCTGTTTACCAAAGTGTATTATTACTATCCAGACTGACTGACGGATAATTGAGAGCTACATTTATTTTTATATCATCGGTTAATTTATCAAACCAGAACAGGGAGCCATAAGATTAAAGAGACTGAAGCTTCTCTTGCACACTACAGTATGCCACTCACAACTATTATTCCTCAAAGTCGCCACATTGCGCTAATGAATTCAGAAGAGAACTCAATGGAATGTGTAGTTGCCTTGTATGTGAATGAATCTAGGCTAGGCACACAAGGCAGGCTTGCTGACTTGATCATGGGAAAAAGCACTGCTTTTGATGGTGACATGATCCTAGATACCCTTCATGAATATTGAATGCAATTTGTGAACAGCTTCTTGATATTGCCCAGAAATTTGGCAATGAAACCAGGAAGAATCTTAGTAGATGGATTCGATTCTACACCCGCGATGCTATTTCTGTGTGCACTTTTAGAAAGTTACTTGTGTATTGTCTTGTATGTCCTTTCCATGCCTAGACCTCAAGTCGAAGAAAGATATCAACCACTAAGAGCAGATCTCCCTGCCAAACTTCAATAGGAACTCGCATGTAGTTTCGGTCCCATGAATGTATTTCTCCTGACTGATCTTGTCCCACTCAATGAAGAGAATTGCAGGATAAAAAAATGGATGATTTCTTATCAGGGGACCGTAGAGGTTTGGGAAAAAGGGCCCTCTGGAGCTGATACTTACCAGGCCTCGTAGAGGTGGTGTGATGAAAAAAGATCATGGGGACTGCCATTCTGAAAATATACAATGGAAGTAATTAGAATACTGGGGGGTATGGGAATGTGCTCTTAGCGTATACGTTTGAGGAGCTTAGGATTATTTGCAAGGACATTTTCGAAGTCCTGATGCTTAGACGAAAAGCCCAAAATGGGGAGTCCGAAAATTTGTGATGGTAGCCATCAGAATATATGGGGCCTGGAGATGTGCTATTGGATACCTTTGAGGAGCTTATTTGCATGAGCATGACTAGTTCTGAATGTATTTAACATAAATGGTCATGGACTCAAAAGGCTGTTTCATGGTGGCATGATTTGTTGGTGTTATTTGCATTTGTAATCATTAGTTACAGTATTTACCCTTGTAATATGATGGATGTTGATGTGGCACAAATGATGGTTTGATTCCAGAAATTGTGACTGGCTTACAAAAAGTATAAAGTTTAAACCTTTTCAATTTTGAGAACTTTGGTCCTCCATGGTAGGGAGGAATCATAAAAGCATTGAAGAGAACTTGGTCCTCTTTGATAAGGAGGAATTTGTCAAGATGCTGACTCTTGAATGGTAAAGAAATATGGATTTTGGTGCATTGTTGTATTGAAACATTAAGTGGAAATCTCAATTATGTAAGCTATAAAAAATATCTAGGTTTTGGATTCGCCCAACATCCTGGGTTAGCAGATTCTAGTGTTGGTAAAGGTATCTCATGAGCTCAGCCCGACTTGGGAGTGGAGAAGAACCTTCCGCCTTTGAGAGAACCTTTCCCCAAGTGGGAGGGCCTTAAAAACAGGGTTTCCACGTTTCCACCTCCTAAGGAAATATCTGGCTTCTGTATGATGTGGAATCAGATTTTAGGAATCTCTTTTACAGACACTTGGTTTCATTCCTTTTCATGAGGTGTCTTGGTTTCATTGGTTTCATAATACTGACAGATCTTAGAAAATATAGAGTGACTTTTAAAGTCATTCTTGGTTTCATTGGTTTTATAATACTGAAAGATTCAGAATATATAGAGTGACTTTTAAAGCACAATCCTTTCATGAGCTCAATCCATAGAATTGAAATTTATAGGGAGAAAAAGCGAAGGTGTTGAAATGTAGCCATCTGTGCTTCATATTTGTCTCATTTTCACAAGAAACCAATTCTCTGCACTATTCACAGCTATTCAAAAGTTTGCACTATTTTAAACCTTTTCTACAATGAGTGCTAGTATATGTGCAAATGACCTCTCAATGAAATCATGACATTTTTGGTTTTGACCATAGCACACTACTTGGAGGAAATCTAGTCTAGATATATCTACTCACTTACAGAAAACTTGAATTTTGTGGCTTTTTGTGGAAGCAAAAGCTTGTTGAAAATTGGCCCTTATGCACCTTAACCACCATAGCGAACTCCACTCATAAGGGATTAAGAGCCCTTCGTCAATGGTGTTTTTTTTTTAAAGAATTTTGACTAGTAACCTTTTTTTTTTATGGAAAATACAGATTCAATTTTAGCTTAATGAAGTTTGCAACTAAACATTGACATTATACATTGAGAAATGGACTATTTGATGCCCTTCACTGGATAAAATAGTGCAAAGATTTGGATTCTTGTGAAGATGAGGAATAACCTTGTACCAATGTGTAGGAGCTTTGGACATGTAAAAGTTTATAATGATCATAAATACAAACTAAGACTTTCCAAGAGTGAAGACCATGATTTGTGCTCTGTTTAATTGATGAAGTGTCACATAGTGAGTTCCATGATTTTTTTCTTAGAACACATGAAGAGAATGTAATATAACAATATATGTGCTCACAAGATAACTAATAAAAATGTGTCACACTGAGAACATGTGATGAAAGCATAGAACATGTGATGAAGCATGAGCAAAGATTATAAAAACAAAGCACTCCCAAACAATGCATTATTGATTTTGTATATAGTTTCAAGAACAATGGACTAGATTATAAAAACAAGGCACTCCCAAACAATGCATTATTGATTTTGTATATAGTTTCAAGAACAATGGATTGGAAAAACAATCTCAACTAGTTTTTTTTCATTAACAATGATAACAATGATCTCTTGAGCCAACGGATCAAGCAATCTTCTCCAATAACATTGATTTATCGAGCCAACTGGACGACATTCCTTTGTCAAAACATTACAAAATTGAGACTGGCTATACAAAATCTCCTAGCATAATATACATGGTATTCTTGTCATCCAGAAAGAAGGGAGGGAGAGAGTTCTTGATAGGCTTTTCTTATGGAGGTAAGGTATTTTGCAATTTGTGAACGATAAGAAAGTAGATTTCTTGCTTTCACACCTCATGGAAAAAAGATCCCTTTGAAACTAGCTTAAAAGCTTTTTTTAACCTATTCAAGTCTATGTTTAGTGGCCCTAGTTCACCTCATGTAACATGAGAAAAGGAGCCCTTCAAAACAAACTTAAATGCTTTTCTTGGCTATGTGTGTAATGCGTTTAATACTAGTTCACCTTGTGCAACTTGAACCATATGGAAGATTTCAAAGCAAATTATTTCGACTTTAAGAGATCACCTTAGTATGTAACATCTTATATCATGCTCATTTTTCTCTTAATGCAAGCTTGTTTCGTCACCCAACATCATTTGGAGGCAATAGAACTAACCTCTCCCTCAAAATCAAATAGAATAGCCTCTATTTATTTAGCTTCAGTTTTGAAAAAGCAATTTGATAAAGAGCAATTTCCCTTTTCCTTCAAAAATTATTTATGTTTTGCTTTACATATTTCTCACAAAGCTATCTTAAATAAACCCGAAGTACACTAGTGTAGGCACCAAGTATCCAATTCATTGATTTCTCTTGACAGTACATACCAAGATCCTGGCATAAACACGTAAAAGCAATACTGGTAAGGCTCTTCCCAGCCACTTGCTACATAGTAGAAAGATGAGGCATACTCAAGAGGCTCTCTTGTTAAGCTTGCACGCCCTCCTACCTCAAGCACCCTCTTAACTTTGACACATGGCATACTCCATGCACAACACTCACCACTTGTTAAGCTTGCATGCCCTCCTACCTCAAACACCCTCTTAACTTTGACACATGGCATACTCCATGCACAACACTCACCACTTGGCAGTACCCTGACACATAGGCAAGGAGTAGAAGAACCATCTAAGTGTTCTAGTGATCATATGACACATGTCACGCAACCATACTCCCACATCAGACGTTTTCCAAGTCATCTCTCTCTCTCTCTCTCTCTCTCTCTCTCTCTCTCTCTCTCTCTCTCTCTTCCAATACTTTGTCGATTCCATGCATCACCTCCCATGCTCCTGAAACAACACAAGTCTATTCGTCACAAGGTCATTAAGCTTTTTAACTATTTTTCAGGGTCCACAATAACGCGGAGATGATTTATCACTTTTCTCTATCTTAAGAGAAAGTGAGTTCTTTGGAATTAGGAGAAATAGCACGTCTCCTTTCTTGAAGTCTCTTGGCGTGTAATCTCGATCAACAAATGTCTTTGCGTGATCCATCAACTGTTTTACATTTTTCTTGGCTAACTCAAGCATTTGTACCATGTGAGTCAAAAAATCTATAGCACTAGGCATTCTATGAGACATTCCTATAGTAATTGGACTAGCCGACCTATAGTTTTTAACTTGAAAGGACTAATTTTAGTAGAACATTTTCTTTAGTAGTACAAGCAAACTCCAACAATGACAAATATTTTTCCATTGTGTTTGCTTAACACTTATGTATGCCCTAAGCATGTCCTCTATGGTTTGGTTAACTCTCTCTATTTAACCATCTTTACTATTCATTTTCAACTGCACTCAAGCTTATCTATTACAAAGATGACCAACAAAGTGTCTATCGCTATCAGACATTATGAATAATGATAATCCATGAAGTTTAAATACATGTTGTATGAATAGATCAACTACCCTAGTTGTATATATCTTTTTACGAGTTAGTATGAAATGAGCCATACTTGTGAGTTTGTCAACTGCAACCATTATGACATTATATTGAAGTTGCATATGAGGCAAGTGTGTAATAAAGTCCATCGAAATACTCTCCTATCTTCCCTCTAGAATAGTCAAAGGTGTACTGATCCAAGAACTATAATCCTTTCAACTTTGTTAACTTGACACTTAAAACAACATGTCACATAACTATGGACATCTTTGTTAATCTTAGGCCACTAGAAATCATGTCGGATCAACTCACAAGTTTTATCCACATTACGATGACCAGCACTAGGGCTTATAGGAATGCAAGGTTTTTGTACGCAACTCCTCACAAGCTGGAATGCAACAAATTTCATTCCTCTTAACAAACCATTCTCCATGGTATACTTCAAATATGTGAGCAAAGAAAATAGAGCTCTTGTCCTAAGACTCTGCGGGGCCATAACTCACCTCAAGCTCCGCTTTCTTACACTAAGGATCCTCTGATGGAGCCTTTTTTATCTCAACTAATAGGTCCAATGACCACAAATGAGATTTGAAACACTATCCAAGACAATGCATCAACCACTTGATTTTTTTCCCCTTTCTTTTACCAAATTTTTATACAAAATTCTTGCATAAATTTAGACCATCTGGCTTGTCGACCTCTGAGATTGGGCTGCTTACAGAAATACCTCAAGATATCATGATCACTGTACACATAAAACTTAATGCCTCCATACATTTAATGCATGGATAATGGGAAATAACTCTTTCTCATGACTTGGATAACTCCACTGTGCCAAGGTGAGCTTCTTTGTTGCGTCGGCAAAGGGTGCTGGAACTTGGAGCGGTTTTCCCAAGACACACTTAAGACAAACATTCATTTGACATGAACTCACTGAAAAGCCAATTTAGAAAACGTAACAAGAATCCCAACCAACCCCAAATCTAGCTTATAATCTATCTCCAAAGGGTAACCAAAGGCAAAGACAAATCACTCATGAAATCTCTATTGGAGTTTAATCTTACTCCTACTCTTCTTATCTGCCCTCCTTCCTTCTCTCAATTTTGTTGAATTCATGCGTGTGGGACGCCCTACACATGTACTTTTGATCTCCTATGCCCAGTAATACCATAAAGATCAGACTAGCATTGATTGACAATAGGAAAGCTGATCCTACAAGAAATATTATTGTGTTACAGGCAAGATCCTTCAACAAAACATGAAACTAAGTACAATAAATGTCTCAACTCATCTAGAGAGAGAAAATGAAAGTACAAAACTCGAGTAGAGAGAGAGGGCACAAAGAGCTTAGTCTCCAAATTTGCATTATACACAAATTTCATCATCTTCTCAATGAGAGTACATCACATATATATTTCCTAATGCATCTTTAGTTTCTTGAACTAGCATCAAACAACTTCCACTAAGAATAATATCATCTACATAGATTAGAAGAATGACAATATAGCTTTCATCAAACTTTAAGTACATAGAAGGATCATAGTCACTAAGCACAAATCCTAATGAAAGTAGAAAGTTGTTGAGTCTTGAATACCATGATCTAGGTGCTTGCTTCAAGCCATAAAGACTTCTAAATAGCAAACACACCTTAGATTTATCCTTGATAAGTCCTTGAGGTTGTTCCATGTATATCTCCTCCTCAAGATAGCCATTCAAAAAAGCGTTGGAGACATCAAGTTGATACAATTTCCACTTAAAAAATAAGGCAAGAGAGATTATGATTCTTACTGTCACCATCTTTGCTACAGGAGCAAAGGTTTCTTCATAGTCAAGGTCATATATTTGTGCAAAGCCTTTAGCACATAATCTTGCCTTGTACTTGTTGATGGAGCCATCATGATTGTACTTGATCTTGAACACCCACTTGCATCCAATGATATGCATGTTAGGTGGTGGATCCACTAGCTCCCATGTGTGGTTGGTGATCAAGGCATCATATTCAATCTTCATGGCCTCATACCACTCCTTGGTATTGAGGGCTTCTTGGAAATCTTTGGGCTCCTCGTGAGAAACAAAATAAGCATAAGTGGAATCAGGATCCACTTGTTTTCCTTTGTCATCATAAGTGAGCCTCTTAAGCTCGGATCTCTCCCTCATGGATCTTCTAGGAATGAAAATCCGAGGACTTCCATCTTCAAATCTCGACTCCTCCATATGTTGATTGTCTTCAATAATAAAAGGTGATAGATTTTGAGGTTGCTTGATCTTGGCCCCTCTAAGATTGGACTTTTCTTCTTCATGAAAAACTACATCTCTACTATCAATTACTTTAGAAGTAGAGAGCATGTAGATTCAAAGCTTCAAGGTGGTAGTCAAGAAAATGAAAGAAGGGGGTCTTTACAAGCTTTACACAGCCATTCCTAACCAAGAGGCCTTGTTAGCAAGGGATTCTAATCAGGACAAGCTTTAGCACGAGAGGTATGGTCATTTGAGCTATCAAAGTTTACAAGTTTTGAACAAGCACAATATGGTAGTAGACCTTCCTAGCATTAAGTCTTTTTTATATATATGTAAGGCTTGTGCACTAGGAAGCAACTTTTGGATTTCTATCCTCTCCATCTCTATTCTCTACTAATCTAGATTTATTCATTAAGTTGTTATAAATATATGTACAGTCTCATACTCTACATAAATACAATTTGGTGACAGTGTTACCCGATAGTTCGTCCACCTCTTCTTTGTTAGCTACCTTCTTTTATTCGGATATCATCGATTGTTCTGCCATACCCAATTGGTCGGTCATCCTAGACCATCTAGGCAGATTCTCTTATAGAACAACTGATCAAATAGATCTTGATTCTACTAACAAAGTGCGCAGTTTACTTCACAAACGATAAGAAACAAATACAAACTCGAATTTGTGATCAACCTCGAAGGATTCACAAACTTTGTCTTGCAGTCAACTCGAAAGATTCGCGAAAGGTTCACGAAACAATTACCTATAAAAGCTTGTGGATTTCTTGTTGAAGCTCGAAAGATTCGCGAACAGAATCTTGTCGCAAAATATTATGTTTCTTGTTCAAACCTCAGATGTCGCAAAATTGTCGCAAACAATTCGTGAAATCTTTTAGACTGTTCTTCAAGCTCACCTATCACGAAACTGTCATGAACAGTTCGTGAAATATTTTAGATTTCTTCTTCAAGCTCAAGAATTGTCATCTATCGTGAACAATTCGTGAAAGACGAAAATGTCATGATGAGACAAGTGTCGCGAACAATTCGCGAAACATGAAGCTGAGACAAAGAGATAGACTGTCGCCAATAATTCGCGAACAGAAATTCTTCAAACCTGGAAACAGAGCATCTATTTGAATATCAACCATTGTAAATAGTTAAGTATCTACTATTACAACATTAAAAGGCCAAAAGACCTGTAAATAAAAGACCAAAAGACATGTCTTGTAGCAATATAAATACTTCTGCACTACTCGTTGTAATACACTCACTCAGTCAGAGAGACAACAACGAGATAAGACAACAAAAGATGTTTATTGATGAATCGGATTTAGACTATAAAAATTCATTTTTGATCAATAGTTTCTTATTGTCTAAATTGTCTTAAGTTGTCTCTTACTTTCGCATATTCAATAAAGGCAAACACTGTTATATTAGTATATAGATCAAATACAGCCCCGATTGAAGACACTGAAATTAGTTTGATTTATTCAAACTTTCATCGTGTTCTCTGTGGAAGAATAATTGCTATTTTTTCTACAATAGTATCAGAACATACATAATCAAATCTGATACAGTGGTATCAGAGTATACAGGTTCAAAGCTGATACATTGGTATCAGAATGAATCAGAGTCGATATAGTGGTATCTTCGTACCCCTCTCAGCATTCTTCATACATCCATCAACAAGCCGCTATTTGGAGTGTTTCAAAAAATTTAGAAGATGTCGTCCATCATCAATATTTAGGCTAAGATTACTACGATCTTGGACCCAGAAGGTTCAAATTACTTGATTTGAAAATTAAAGACTTCACTTTTATTGAAGGGTGAAGGTCTATGGCAATGGGTAGAACCAATTGAGGAGAAGCCAGTAGCTACTCCTGGCAAAGAACTTCAAGAATTGAGTTTAAAAAATGACAAAGCTATATCAATTATTGCGTCTTTAGTGCATGACAATATAATGCTAGATCTTACATCAATTTCGAACGCAAAGGATTTATGGGAAGAATTGCAAACCAAGAATGAGACTCGATCTCGTAATCAGATCTTGTTCTTGGAAGATCAAGTAACTTACCTATAGTGGGACGACAAAGACCTAACACATTCGTGCGAAAGATTAAAGATTTGTTTATTTCCTTGCAAAATTTTGGTGCAGAAAATACAATTTCTAAGGAAAAATAGCTTAGTTATTTTCTTTGAGCACTACCTACGTCATTTCACACAACATGAATCTTATTGGCGAAAGATGCGACAATGACACTTCAAAGGACAATAGATGAAGTTAAGGAGGAAGTAGAAGCTCGTGAATGCTATGACAACAATGGTGATTCCAAAAATGCTCTATTTAATAAGAAGAATAAATCTTCTAAGAAGTCTAAGTTTAAGAGGGAGTCGTCTAAGAAGAATGAGTCTAAGACTAATGAACAACAATCTGGAAAACAACAGAAGAATTCAGGTGATAATAAGATCTACAACAAATGCAGAAAATCAGGTCACATAGAAGAAAAATGCTGGTTAAATCCAAAGATTGAATGCATTCATTGTCATAAACGAGGTCATGCTACAGTAGACTGTTATCAGAATTCCAGAAACAAAAAGGAATAGAATCGAAGAGAGCCTTCAGATTCAAACTATGTCGAAGACAAAGCAGAATGCTCCAGAGCAGCAGAAAACAGGGCAACAAGGAACTCAGCAGCTTATGTTAGTGCTGATCTATGCTATTCATCTAATTCAATTTGAGAAGTAGTACTTGATTCGGGAGCCACCTCACATTTTGTTTCCTCGAAACAAATTTTGTCTGAGTACGAGAAGATGAACTATTCGAGATTCATTATACTTAGAGACGGTTCTAAACATGTGGTTGATGGAACTGGTGTATTATGGATAGACACAAATTAGGGTGACAAGAAACTGGAGGAAGTTCTCTATCCCCCTACTCTTGATAAAGATCTTCTATCTATAGCTAAGATAGTTGATACATGCATGTTAGTAATCTTCACAAAGAACTCTTGTAAATTGTTCGAGGAAGATTTTGATAACCTGGTTGCTAAAGGCCACAGAGAAGGAAAATTATATCACCTAAACATTCGAACAAGAATCAAACAAGTTTATCAAATTCAAGAATCGACAGATGTACTGTGGCACAAGAGGCTATGTCACATGAACATGCCAAACCTTGTACCAAACCAACAAAAGTCAGAGAATTCAAGCAGTTGAAATCAAAAGGTAAGATATTCGAACTACCTGCGAATCTTGTCTTAAAGGCAAGATGACTAGAACACATTTCAGTAAGGATGTTTATAAAGCAACTAAAGTACTTGAAATTGTGCATTCAGATATTTGTGGACCATTTGGAGTATTGTCATTGGGTGATGCAAAGTACTTCATTACATTTATTGATGAAGTCAGCAAGTTCACTGTGGTATACTTTATTTGTACCAAATCTGAAGCTTTGGAGAAATTTGTTGAGTATAGGAATTGGGCTGAGATGCAGACAGACAATAAGCTGAAGCAAATTCGCACATATCATGGAGGTGAGTACATTTCCAATGAATTAAAGGCTTACTGTATTGATTGAGGTATTATGCATACAAAGACTATATCATACACACCTCAGCACAATGGAATAGATGAACGAAGAAATCGTACACTGATGGAAGCTGCAAGGTGTATGATGGCTCATGCAAAGGCACCAAAACAGTTGTGGGCAGAAGTAGTGGCTACATCAAATTTAGAATCGTATTCTAAAATCTCGAATACCGGATAAAACTCCTCATGAGATATGGTGGAAGTCGAAGCCAAATCTAGCACATGTTCGAACATTTGGATGCGCAGTGTATAGGCACATACTAGATAAGCTGAGAAAGAAACTCAATGAAAAAACAGAACAAGGTTTTCTGGTAGGATTCAAACTACATTCATAATATTATCATGTCTATGTACCCGAAACTGGCAAGATAGAAGTTGTTCGAGATGTTAAATTTGATGAGACAAAATACATAACAGATAGTGATCTAGCTATGAAATTCTCGAAAAATATTATGAGCTGCCAAAGACGACAGAAGAAAAACAAGCAGAAGATGAAAGAGAGTTACCAGATTTAAAGAGACGTCAAGTTCCAATGCATAACAGACATGAATCGCTAGTGAATTCCAACAGAAAAGCTCGAATCAGAATCAAACTCGAAACCTGCAGAATCAAACTCGAAACCACCTGTGAAAAAATCAGACAGACAACGAAAACCACCAAAAAGGTATGGTCAGGATGTTTTGAGTACAGCCATCGAATTTTGTGGATTCTCTCACGACCCTCAAACATTTGAGGAAACTATTAATTGACCGGATAAAGATCACTGGATTCAGACAATGGAGGACGAAATGTCATCCATGTATAAGAACAATGTATGGACACTTGCACTTGTACCTGATGGCAGAAAAGAAGTCAAATGCAAGTGGATCTACAAGATCAAAACAAGAGAAAACATCAGATACAAAGCAAGGTTAGGTGCTAAAAAAATTTCACAGAAGTATGGGATCGACTACATTGATACTTTCTCACTGGTAGTCAAACATATATCAATTCGTCTGTTATTCGTGAATGCAGTGACTCATGATTTGAAAATCCATATTGTGGATGAGAAGACTGTTGTCCTGCATGCAGAATTGGAGGAAGACTATTCATGGACCAACCACTTGGTTTTGTAAACCGAGAATATCTAGAATAAGGATGTTTTATGAATAAAAACATTTATGGTCTGAAACAAACAAGCATGTCCAAAATAAAATAATCATTCTAGTTGTCTATGTTGATAACGCACTTATAAGTTAAGTTCAGATGTCGAAAGAGACATTTCTGAAATATTTGAGATTGTTGACCTAGGAGAAGCTAAAATCTATCTAGGCTTGCAGATCGTGAGAGACTTTGAATGTGGTAAGTAGTATCTTCACCAACAAAAGTACACTCAAAAGATTGTTAGAATTTGGCAATTTTCACATGGTTTTTGATGAATATTAGACATCTATGTGGATCCACACATGTGAGGACCTGTCCATGCATGTGAAATGACACTTGTAATATTCAGATCCATTTTGATTAGCTTTCATTTGAGTCTAATATGACATCTCCTAAATTATAGGAGTTAGGTCCTAGATTATAGGAATCTAGAAGGTCAACACAAACCACCAATGGATGATGTGGCAAACTTGATAGATCTTATCCAAGGTGAATATGGATAAGTACAATGAGCTATCCTACACGTGCTGGATGCAGCTTAGAGAGAGATTATGGTGATTTTGTACTTGATCCATGATGGATCCATTTTTGAGCTAATGATGAGAAATCTTGGTTTGTGTAGCTATCATTGTGTTTTGACTCTCTTAAGCACTTTCTTTGTGGATGAATGCTTTGTGAATGATAAGTAAACTATTTCTCTGTTATCAGGTCGTACAGTAGTTGTACTTCACATGTGTGAAGTCGTGGATCATCTTTTTTTATTGTTCTTGCTTGGAATCACAAAGATTGTCAAGTAGAAGCTAGATTTGGAAGCTAGTCTTGATATAGATCAAGATCCCAAGCTACCAATCACTCTTTGTGATCATTTGTAGATCAATTTTAGTCCATAAACTCTGAAATTTGACATGGTATCAGAGCCAAGTCAAAGACCTTAGTTGATGATCCAAAAATCTTCATTTTGGTGAAAGCATTGGTGCTAGAGTCACTTTGAAGGAAGGCGACCTTTTCTAATAGTTTACTTGTGATGTTGAGGGTCCAGATTAGTGTGTAAAGTTCAGATGTACTTCTCACACGTGTGAGAGGCTGCTGGAGTTGTACTTTCACCAAAACTTTGTGTTTTTTCAATATTTGAGCTTCAAACAAGTTGTGTAGAGTGAAACTAGTGATGTGCTTATAAAAACCATTGTTTCCATTAAAGATTTGATGAGTAAATGGTGTTAGAATCTTATTAAACCTACAAATCCTTGTGAGAGAGTTTGAGGCTTATGTTTTTAGTTCAAGAATGAAACTAAAACCAATTCTAAACACCATAGGAAGGCATTGGCACTTCCAAAAATCAAATCCTAGGTTCTAAGTGAATAGATTGTGTAGAATACACTTTCTCAAATCTTTTTGAGTTCAAGATCATTATAGATCTTGATTCTTGAGTCTAGTGAGATTCAAGAGAGTAGCATTTTAGCTAAATTCTGAGAAAGGAAGAAGGGAGAGCCTTTGAATATTACATTTGTTATACTTGTTACTAGATAGAATGGGTTCAATTGGAGTCTATCTTTTTGAGGCTAGTGAAAGGCTAAATTCTAATAATTATTCAACTTGGAAAGTAAGAATGGAGTCACTACTTGTTCTCCAAGATATGTTTGATCTTGTCATAGGAGAGGAAGAAGAACCTCAAGGAGGGCAAGGTCAAGTGAGGTACTAAAAGAGAGCTAGACTAGCATTACATTGTTTGAAAATGAATGTTAGTAATGAACTTCTAAAGGAAGTAGCATCTTGTACCTCGGCCAAGGAGGCATGGAACTACCTTAAAGGGATTTATGAATCCAAAAATACCTCTAGAGCGCTTATGATTAGAAACAAAGTTCTTCAAAACATTAGAGGGAGTGATGAGAGTGCTCAAGAGTATGTCTTGAGAATAAAATCTCTCAACAAAGAACTTTCCATCATTAATGAGGGTATTCATGATGATGAACTTGTTCAAATCATTTTGAATGGTCTTGGAGATGAGTTCTCCAATCTTGTACAAAGCTTTGCTATTCAAGATGCACTACGTTCCATTGACAAGCTCCATAGTGTGCTTGTGGCCGAGGAGAGTAGGATCCTTCATGTCAAGAAAAGGATTGGATCCTTAAAGTTGCATGATGGTGATGAGAAGGCCAACTTCTCAAGCAAGGGAAAGGCAAAGTCAAAGAAGAAGATCCAACACAAGGAGACGAAGAATGATGATCAACCATCTAGCTCCAAATGTGGAAAGAAGAACAAAGCCAAACTCAAGTCCTTCTTTTGTGGAAAGAAAGGGCACTTTGCATCCGAGTGTTTCAAGAAGAAGAATGCACAAGGAGAGAGCAAACAAGGCCTCACTTTTGAAGAAGATGAGGATGCAGTGGATTCATCCTTGATGGCTTCTACATCAACATCAAAGAGCTACTCCAATGACACATGGTGGATTGATAGTGGGGCTAGTTCCCACATGACATTCCAAAAGGATTTTTTCTCAACTCTTGTACCTTTTCTAGGTTGTAAAAAGTCTATTCTAACAGCAAGTGATCAAGAATGTAGAATATATGGAGTGGGAACTATTCCCTTAAGTCTTGGATCCTCTAAAAGAGTAGATCTTGATAATGTACTCTATGTTCCTACACTCACTAGGAATTTGTTAAGTGTAGGACAATTGATGGATGATGGCTTAGATGTCCGTTTTAAGCAAGGTGTTTGCTCCATAATGATGAATAATACTTGCATTGTAAAAGGATTCAAGCAAGGAAGGCTTTTTAAGCTTGATGCTAATGTTTTTCTTGGAAGTGTGAACATGGTGAAGGAGGAGCTCAATCACGTGGAGCTTTGGCATAAGAGGTTGGGCCACCCCAACTTCAAATCTATGGAGATGCTATGCACCAAGGATCTTGCTCTTGGCCTTCCAAAGACACTCTCAAAGTGTGGAAAAAGTTGTGAAGCTTGTAGCCTCTCAAAGGCACACAAGCTACCTTTTGATATCTCTTCCACTAGATCTACAAAAGCATTAGATCTTATTCATAGTGATGTGCACTCTTTTTCTCAAGAATCTACTGGAGGTGCATCTATGTATGTATCTTTTATTGATGATTACTCTAGATACACTTGGATTGAACTTCTGGATTCCAAAAGTAAAGTGTTTAAGCTTTTGTTAAGTTCAAAACTCTAGTTGAAAATTAACTTGATGCTAAAATTAAAGTATTGAGAAGTGATAATAGTGGAGAGTATATTTCCACCAAGATGATAGAGTTTTGTAAATCCAATGGCATTAAGAGAGAACTTACATGTACTTATAGTCCTCAACAAAATGGTATAGCCGAGAGGATAAATAGAACACTATGTGAGTGTGCTAAGGCTTTAAGAATAGATGCATCTTTACCTAAGTCCTTTTGGGGAGAGGCTATTATTTGTGCAACTTATTTGTGTAATAGATTGCCATGTAAGCCCCTAGGAGGCATAACATCTTATGAGGCTCTATTTTGTAAGAAGCCGAATCTTAAAGATCTAAGAATTTTTGGATCTACTTGCTATGTTTTTCAAGCATTAGATACAAGAAAAAAGGATGATCCTACTTCTATAAAAGGGATCTTTGTTGGTTATGCTGAAAATAGCAAGGGATATAGAGTCTATAATCCAATCACTAAGAAGATTTGATGAGTAGTGTTACTTTTGATGAAGATAACTACTACAAGTTGAATGTGAAAGCTTCTAATCCATATTATGTCAAGGATCTTGTAAGGTCTGAGGAGGAGCCTATATGTGATCAAGATCTTGAAGATCCATCTCAAGATCCGAGGACTCCAAGGAGATCTACAAGAAGGAAGGCCAAGCCCTCAAGGATCACCTATGTTGACAAAGGTGAACAAAGGGAAGATCTACATTCACTTACCTCTTACACCTTTCTAACTTCTATGTTTGATGAGCCAAGTTTCTTTGAAGAAGCTATGGAGTCACAAGAATGGAGGGATGCCATGCAAAAAGAGTATGATGGTCTTATGGAGAATCATACATGGAAGCTTGTGGATCTTCCTCAAGGAAGAAAGCCACTCGAGTGCAAATGGATCTATAGATTGAAGTACAATCAAGATGGGAGCATCAACAAACATAAGGCAAGGCTAGTGGCAAAGGGGTTCTTGCAAACCAAGGGAGTAGATTTTGATGAAACTTTTGCTCCTATTGCTAAGCCAGTTTTCATAAGGTTAATTATTTCTCTTCAAACTACTTTCAATTGGCCTCTATTTCAACTTGATGTGACTAATGTTTTTCTCAATGGATATTTGGAAGAGGAGATTTTCATGAGGCTTTTGGTGGAATTACAAGTCATGGAGGCCGAGGAGCAGCCAACAATATTTTGTGACAACCAATCAAGCCAAGCATTAGCAACCAATCCCACATTCCATGCAAGGAGCAAGCACATAGAGATTGCTCACCATTTTGTGAGGGAAAAGGTTCCAGCAAAGGAGATCAAGCTACATCATGTGTCTTCTTCAGATTGCCTTGCTGATCTACTCACTAATGTAAAATTCACACGTGTGGGATGCCCTACACATGTACTTTTGATCTCCTAAGCCCAATAATACCATAAAGATCAAACTAGCATTGATTGACAATAGGAAAGCTGATCATACAAGAAATATTATTGTGTTACAAGCAAGATCTATCAACAAAATATGAAACTAAGTACAATAAATGCCTCAACTCGGCTAGAGAGAGAATATGAATATACACACTCGAGTAGAGAGAGAGGGCACAAAGAGCTTAGTCTCCAAATTTGCATTATACACAAATATCATCATCTTCTCAATGAGAGTACATCACATATATATAGATCCATGGACTCTCCTCCTACTTGAATTGGAGTTATGAATCCACCTCTCAAGCTATCTAGACTTATTCAAGCCACCTCAATATGTCTAATTGTGCCACCTAGTATTTTCATTCATTAAATGTGGCATGCAAAGTACAAATGGCAATTCCTATGGTAGCTCGAGTTTCTACTTCTAACTACCTTGAATATTTTATTCTAAGATGGGTCTTTACTAAGCCAAAAGAGCTCAATCCATCTTTGGCATTTTTAGGACCTCTACTTACAACATTAGATAGATTTTTCCAATATTTCAACACTCCTCCTAAAAATGTATCTAATGTGGATCAAGCATCGATCTTGAGATAAGACCAAGATTAGATCTATGCTTTGAGAAGGCACTTTTGCAAAGTGGCTTTGTGAGAAGCTCAGCAATACATGAAGATGTGTTGACATGTTCCAAGTTGATTTCACCTCCAATGAGCTTTTTCCTTACAAAATGGTGTGCCACTTCTATATGCTTGCTTCTTGCATGAAAAATAGGATTGTTTGCAAGAGCTTGGGCCGATATATTGTCACACTTGATCAAGGGAAGATCATGCTCTTTGATGCACTTTAGCTCCACGATTAACCTCTTGATCCAACCATTACTCCTTTGCTTGCACAAGGATCATCCTTATTTCTCATTTTCAAGGGAATATGGACAAAGCATATGCATCCAAATACTCTAAGGTGATCAACCTGAGGTTTCTTCAAATAAAGTGCTTCATATGGTGACTTTCCTCCAAGTGCAACATGAGAGAGTCGATTGCAAAGATAGTTTGAAAAATTGATGGCCTCACCCAAAAGCCTTTTGGCAAGGATGCCTCAATTCTAATGGTTTTGGCACATTCACACAAGGTTCTATTCTTTCTTTCAGCCACCCCATTTTGAGGTGGTGTATATGCACAAGAAGACTCCCTTTTAATGCCTTCAAGCTCACAATAATCATGAAATTTATTGGAAGTGTACTCACCACCTCCATCACTTCTAAGAATCTTGATTTTGTATGAAAAATGCTTTTCAACTAGAGCTTTGAACTTTAGGAAATAATCATACACCATAGACTTTGAAACTAGAAGATATAACCAAGTAAATATTGTGAAATCATCAATGAAAGTTACAAAGCAAGTAGCACCACCCTTGCTCTTTGAAGATGAGAAGTGCACATCCGAGTGTATGAGCTCCAGTGGATAGGTAGTCTTAATATATGACTTTGAAAAAGGCTTCTTATGAGATTTAGATATGGCACAAGCCTCACATGGCTTGAAATTCTTGGAGATAAGATTAGGCAAGCCAATAGATTTGGCTTTCTTGACCATGGACACCATAGAACTATAGTTAGGATGCCCCAACCTTCTATGCCATAGTTCCTACAAAGAAATATGAGAAGCAAAAGCACCATCACAAGAGTTAGCATACTCTTTGGGATCAAGCTTGTAGATTCCACCATATCTAGACCCAAATGCAAGGATCTCATCATGCTTCTTGATTGTACATGTATCAACATTGAAATTCACATCTAGTCCATTATCAAGCAATTGCCCAACACTAATAAGATTTTTTGTTAACTTCGAAACAAAAAGTACTTTAGACAGAGAAAGAACTTTTGATGATGAAAGCTTTAAGGGAATGGTCCCTATGCCTTCAATAGCACACTCATGATCATTTGCTGTGTAGATGGACTTCTTGGCTCCTTCATAAGGTGTCATGGATGAAAAAGAATGCTTGGAGCTACACATATGTTAGGAAGCTCCACTGTCGATGTACCACGAACCATCCTTCTTTAAAGGTGATGAAGAAAAACTCGAGACCATAAGAGATCCCTCTCCATCACTTGCATGAGAATCTTCCTTCTCTTCATTGGAAATGTTGGCTTGTTTGAATTGACTCTTCTTTTTGAAGCAATTGGTGGCATAATGCCCCTTCTGCCACAAAAGAAACACTTGATGTTTTTCTTCTTCTTCTTGGATGTAAAAGCTTGAGAGGACTCATCCTCTTCTCCTTTCTCCTTGGAAATAAGATTGTTCTTGCTTGAAGAGGGTTGGTGTTGATTCTTACTTCTTGACTTGTGCTTGTCTTTGGTAAAGAGGGCTTTACCATCAATGTTGAGAGACAGTCTTTCCATTTTTAAGAGTTTATACTCTTGTCTTGATTCTTCAGAAATGAGCACACTCTGGAGTGCTTCCAAACTTGGTAGCTCCTCTTTAATGGCATAACTCTGAACAAGGTTGTCATATTCCTCTTTTAACCCATTAAGTATGACTTGAACAAGTTCATTTTGGTTGATGGAGTCTCCTATGCATGACAATTCTCTATGGAGGTCTTTAACTCTCATTACATACGCTGAAGCACTTTCATCACTTCTCTGTACACTTTGAAAAATTTGGTTTCTTAGTGTTAGAAGTCTAGAAGTATTCTCTGCCTCATAGATGGACTTGAGAGTATCCCAAGCAACTTTGGCATTAGTACAAGCACCAATTTCTCTTTGAGACATTCATTTTAATATAATGCAGAGCCATCCTAGCTCTCTTTTTGTACTTTGGAATTTCTTGAGGAATTTGTGGTTCTTCTTCAATACCAAGTACAATATCCATCACATCTTGTATAATTTAAGACAAATTCCATCCTAACCTTCCAAATTGAGTAATTGGATGTTGACAATCTTTCACTTGCTTCTAATAGAAAGGCACCTATTGAAGCTATAAAGAATGTTGGAAATAAAAAATGATAGATGAAAAAATTGCTTATCTTCTCACTATAGGAACCAATCAAGGGCAAAAAATCAAATCCTATGTGAGACTAAGCAAAAAATTGTGAGATAGATCTCACTAGTATGACAATCTCTCCAAAACAAGATTTGAATCATCAAAAAAGATGAAGTATGGCAAAAATTATGGTTCTCTGAATTTCACACGTGTGAAATACTCCAAAAATGTCAAATTGACTCAAATACAATCTCTTTGTATGAAATAATTTGCCTAGATCCTTTAAATTTTTGCCTAAATCACATATAGATGAGATTGGTCAACTTCTGGGTGATTTTTGTGATCATTCAAGCAATAAATTACATGTACTCATGATTTGCCACAGGTCTAGGCGCCCTATCTACACCTATTCAAAAGCTTATAGCTTTTGATTGGCTTATTCAACTGTCATGATTCAAATTGCATCAGATTCTACACATTTCTAGCTTTTTAGTGGGCCAAATTGCATGAAATTTGGATCTAAGGTGAGAGAGAACCACCAAACTGAAAATGGGCAGATTTCACACGTGCCTGCACTTGAAATTTTGTATAGTACCTGATCTGGACCGATCAAAGTGGTTTGAGGCTCAAAATCACCAGAAAACTGCAAACTAGCTAGAAAGTAGAATCTAGACAATTCCTAGCTTGAAATCTGATCAAATTTGCAAACTTTTTTATTAGATTTGCTTGTAAATCTTAGGTAGGCTCTGATATTATGCAAAATTCACACGTGTGGGATGCCCTACACATGTACTTTTGATCTCCTAAGCCCAATAATACCATAAAGATCAAACTAGCATTGATTGACAATAGGAAAGCTGATCATACAAGAAATATTATTGTGTTACAAGCAAGATCTATGAGCAAAATATGAAACTAAGTACAATAAATGCCTCAACTCGGCTAGAGAGAGAATATGAATGTACACACTCGAGTAGAGAGAGAGGGCACAAAGAGCTTAGTCTCCAACTTTGCATTACACACAAATATCATCATCTTCTCAATGATCGTACATCATATATATATAGATCCATGGACTCTCCTCCTACTTTGAGTTGAATTGGAGTTATGAGTCCACCTCTCAAGCTATCTAGACTTATTCAAGCCACCTCAATATGTCTAATTGTGCCACCTAGTATATTCATGCATTAAATGTGGCATGCAAAGTACAAATGGCAATTCCTATGGTAGCTCGAGTTTCTACTTCTACCTACCTTGAATATTTTATTCTAATATGAGTCTTTGCTAAGCCAAAAGAGCTCAATTCATCTTTGGCATTTTTAGGACCCCTACTTACAACATTTGATAGATTTTTTCAATATTTCGACAACTAAAGCCTTGCCAAAGGCTTCATTTATCAAGTTAAGATCAACCTTAGGTGTTGTAGATAGATGTACTATAGTTGTATCGTGTAAAAATTGAGGAGGAGTGTTAGAATTTAGCAATTTTCACATGGTTTTTGATGAATATCAGACATCTATATGGATCCACACGTGTGAGGACCTGTCCACATGTGTGAAATGACACTTGTAATATTCAGATCCATTTTGATTAGCTTTCATTTGAGTCTAATATGACATCTCCTAAATTATAGGAGTCAGGTCCTAGATTGTAGGAATCTAGAAGGTCAACACAAACCACCAATGGATAATGTGACAAACTTGATAGATCTTATCCAAAGTGGATATGAATAAGTACAATGAGCTATCCTACACGTGCTGGATGCAGCTTAGAGAGAGATTATGGTGATTTTGTACTTGATCCATGATGGATCCATTTTTGAGTTACTGATGAGAAATCTTGGTTTGTGTAGCTATCATTGTGTTTTGACTCTCTTAAGCACTTTCTTTGTGGATGAATGCTTTGTAAATGATAAGTAAAGTATTTCTCTGTTATCAGGTCGTACAGTAGCTGTACTTCACACCTGTGAAGTCGTGGATCATCTTTTTTTGATTTTTCTTGCTTGGAATTACAAAGATTGTCAAGTAGAAGCTAGATTTGGAAGCTAGTCTTGATATAGATCAAGATCCCAAGCTACCAATCACTCTTTGTGATCATTTGTAGATCAATTTCAGTCCATAAACTCTGAAATTTGACAAAGATCATTGAGGACTTCAACATGCTCGCATGCAAAGGTGTGCATACTCCCATGATACCTGAAACAATACTGAGTAAGACAGATTGTCCATAGACTCTCGAGGAAGAGGAACGAATGGCCAAAACACCCTATCATAGGCTGATTGGATCATTGTTATATCTAGCAGACAACACCAGACTTGATATAGCATTTGCAGTATACAGGTTGAGCCAATATAATCAGAACCCAGGATTGTTGCATTGGAAGTTGGCAAAGAGAGTACTACAATATCTCCAGGAAATAGGAAATGAAAGACTATGGTATTCAAAGGAAGCTAGATTTCACATCGAATTTTATAGTGACACAAGCTGGGCATCCATGAAGGATGATAGCAAAAGTATCTCAGGAGATTGTACTCTAGCATCTGGCACATCCATACTCTGGATAAACAAGAAGCAAACAGTAGTAGCTCAATCTTCATGTGAAGCGGAATATGTAGCAGCAGCCAAGATGGCAAACGAGCTGATCTCGATTAAACAGATGTTGGAAGAATTTGATGAATCTATTTCTGAACCTTATGTCTTGTAAATGGATAACACTTCAGCAATCTATCTTACAAAAGATAGAACCTTGTCGCGAAATATTCTGTTTCTTGTTCAAATCTTAGATGTTGCGAAATTGTCGCGAACAATGCGCAAAATCTTCTGGACTATTTTTCAAGCACACCTATCATGAAACTATCGCAAATAGCTCACAAAATATTCTAGATTTCTTCTTCAAGCTCAAGAATTGTCATCTATCGCGAGCAATTCGTAAAAGACGAATGTGTCGTGAAGAAACAAGTAATCAAAGGCCTAAAATACTTCTATTGTAACCGGGAGGGGGAAATGAGTGGCTATTTATGAAGTGAGCTTTTGCGAACAATTTGCGAAACAGGAAGCTGAGACGAAGAGATAGACTGTCGCGAATAATTCGCAAATAGAAATTATTTGGCCTAGGAAACAGAGCATCTATTTGAATATCAACCGTCGTAAAGGGTTAGATATCTACTATTTAGCATTAAAAGGCCAAAATACTTGTAAATAAAAGGCCAAAAGACCTGTCCTGTAGCAATATAAATACATGTGCACTACTCGTTGTAACACACTCACTCAATCAGAGACACAACAACGAAATAAGACAACAAGGGATGTATATTGATGAATCAGATTCAGAGTTATAAAAATTCGTTTTTGATCAATAATTTTTTATTGTCTAAATTGGCTTAAGTTGTCTCTTACTTCTGCATATTATTTCCGCATGCATATTCAATCAAGGCAAACACTGTTCTATTAGTACATAGATCAAATACAGTCCCGATTGAAGACACTGATATTAGTTTGATTTATTCAAACTTGCATCGTGTTCTTTGTGGAAGAATAATTACTATTTTTCCTACAGTGGTATCAGAGCATACAGAATTACATCTGATACAATAGTGTCAGAGTATACAGGTTCAAAGTTGATAAAGTGGTATCAGAGTCGATACCGTGGTATCTTCGCACCCCTCTCAGCATTATTCATACATCTATCAACAAGTTGCTATTTGGAGTGTTTCAGAAAATTTAGAAGATGTCATCCATCATCGATATTCAGGCTAAGATCACTACAATCTTGGACCCAGAAGGTTCAAATTACTTGATTTGGAAATTAAAGACTTCACTCTTATTGAAGGGTGAAGGTCTATGACAACGGGTAGAACCAATTGAGGAGAAGCCAGTAGCTACTCCTGGCAAAGAACTTCGAGAATTGAGTTTAAAAAATGACAAAGCTATATCAATTATTGCGTCTTCAGTGCATGACAATATAATGCTAGATCTTACATCAATTTCAAACGCAAAGGATTTATGGGAAGAATTGCAAACCAAGAATGAGACTTGATCTCGTAATCAGATCTTGTTCTTGGAAGATCAAGTAACTTACCTACAGTGGGACGACAAAGACCTGACACATTCGTGTGAAAGATTAAAGATTTGTTTATTTCCTTGCAAAATTATGGTGTAGAAAATACAATTTCTAAAAAAAAAACAGCTTAGTTATTTTCTTTGAGCACTACCTACGTCATTTCACACAACAAAAATCTTATTGGCGAAAGATGCCACAATGACTCTTCAAAAGACAATAGACGAAGTTAAGGAGGAAGTAGAAGCTCATGAATGCTATGACGACAATGGTAATTCCAAAAATGCTCTATTTAATAAGAAGAATAAATCTTCTAAGAAGTCTAAGTTTAAGAGGGAGTCGTCTAAGAAGAATGAGTCTAAGACTAATGAACAACAATCTAAAAAACAACAGAAGAATTCAGGAGATAAGAAGATCTGCAACAAATGTAGAAAATCAAGTCACATAGAAGAAAAGTGTTGGTTAAATCCAAAGATTGAATGCATTCATTGTCATAAATGAGGTCATGCAGCAGTAGACTGTTATCAGAATACCAGAAACAAAAAGGAGCAGAATTGAAGTGAACCTTCATATTCAAACTATGTTGAAGACAATTCAGAGTGCTCCAGAGCAGTAGAAGACATGGCAACAAGGAACTCAGCAGTTTATGTTAGTGCTGATCTATGTTGTTCATCTAATTCAATTCGAGAAGTAGTACTTGATTCGGGAGCCACCTCACATTTTGTTTTCTCGAAACAAATTTTGTTTGAGTACAAGAAGACGAACTATTCGAGATTCATTATACTTGGAGACGGTTCTAAAAATGTGGGTGATGGAACTGGTGTATTATGGCTAGACACAAATCAGGGTGACAAGAAACTGGAGGAAGTTCTCTAGATACTCTTGATAAAGATCTTCTATCTATAGCTAAGATAGTCGATACATGCATGTTAGTAACCTTCACGAAGAACTCTTGTAAACTGTTCGAGGAAGATTCTGATAACCTGGTTGCTAAAGGCAACTGAGAAGGAAATTTATATCACCTGAACATTCGAACAAGAAACGAACAAGTCAATCAAACTTAGGAATCGACAGATGTATTGTGGCACAAGATGCTTTGTCACATGGACATGGAAGCCTTGTACCAAGCCAACAAAAGTCAGAGAATTCAGGCAGTCGAAATCAAAAGTAAAGACATTCAAACTACCTGCGAATCCTGTCTTAAAGTCAAGATGACTAGAACACCTTTCAGTAAGGATGTTTATAAAGCAACTAAGGTACTTGAAATTGTGCATTCAGATATTTGTGGTCCATTCGGAGTATTGTCGTTGGGTGATGCAAAGTACTACATTACGTTTATTGATGACTTCAGCAAGCTCACGGTGGTATACTTTATTTGTACCAAATCTGAAGCTTTCGAGAAATTCGTTGAGTATATGAATTGGGCTGAGAAGCAGACAAGGCAATAAGTTGAAGCAAATTCGCACAGATCGTGGAGGAGAGTACATTTCCAACGAATTCAAGGCTTACTATATTGATCGAGGTATTATGCATACAAAGACTGTATCATACACACCTCAGCACAATGGAATAGCTGAACGAAAAAATCGTACACTAATGGAATAGCTGAACGAAAAAATCGTACACTAATGGAAGCTGCAAGCTGTATGATGGCTCATGCGAAGGCACCAAAACAGTTGTGGTTAGAAGCAGTGGCTACATAAAATTATCTTTAGAATCTTATTCTGAAATCTCGAATACCGGATAAAACTCCTCATGAGATATGGTGGAAGTCGAAGCCAAATCTAGCACATGTTCGGACATTTGGATGCGTAGTGTATATGCACATACCAGATAAGCTGAGAAAGAAACTCGATGAAAAGATGAAACAAGGTTTTCTGGTAGGATTCAAGTTACATTCGTCATATTATTGTGTCTATGTACCTGAAACAGGCAAGATAAAAGTTGTTCAAGATGTTAATTTGATAAGACAAAATACATAGCAGACAATGATCTAGTCGGCTATGAAATTTTTAAAAACTATTATGAGCTACCAACGACGACAGAAGAAAAACAAGCAGAAGATGAAAGAAAGTTACCAGATTCATAGGGAGGTCAAAATCGAGTGCGTAAATGACTCAAATTGTCAGTTCAAATTCCAACAGAAAAGTTCATGATGGCTCATGTGAAGGCACAAAAATAGTTGTGGGCAGAAGTAGTGGCTACATCAAATTACCTTTAGAATCGTATTCTGAAATCTCGAATATCGGATAAAACTCCTCATGAGATATGGTGGAAGTCGAAGCCAAATCTAGCACATGTTTGGACATTTGGATGCGCAGTGTATAGGCACATACTAGATAAGCTGAGAAAGAAACTCAATGAAAAGACAGAACAAGGTTTTCTGGTAGGATTTGAGTTACATTCGTAATATTATCATGTCTATGTACCCGAAACTGGCAAGATAGGAGTTGTTCGAGATGTTAAATTTGATGAGACAAAATACATAACAGATAGTGATCTAGTCGACTATGAAATTCTCAAAAACTATTATGAGCTGCCAAAGACGACAGAAAAAAAAAAAAGCAGAAGATGAAAGAGAGTTACCAAATTTAGAGAGACGTCAAGTTCCAGTGCATAACAGACTCGAATCGCTAGTTCGAATTCCAGCAGAAAAGCTTGAATCAGAATCGAACTGTATAATCGAACTCGAAACCACCTGTGAGAAGATCGGACAGTCAACTAAAACCACCAGAAAGGTATGGTCAGGATGTTTTTGATACATCCATTGAATTTTGTGGATTCTCTGACGAACCTCAAACATTCGAGGAAGCCATTGATGGACCAGATAATAATCACTGGATTTAGGCAATGGAGGACGAAATGTCATCCATGTATAAGAACAATGTATGGACACTTGCACCTATACTTGATGGCAGAAAACCAGTCAAATGCAAGTGGATCTACAAGATCAAAACAGGTCCTGATGGAGAAAACATTAGATACAAAGCAAGGTTAGTTGCGAAAGGATTTTTTCAGAAGTATGGGATGGACTACACTGATACTTTCTCACCAGTAGTCAAACATACATCAATTTGCTTGTTATTCGCATATGCAGTGGCTCCTGATCTAAAAATCCATATTGTGGATGAGAAGACTGCTTTCCTGCATGCAAAATTGGAGGAAGATTTATTCACGGACCAAACCAAGAATATCCAGAATATGGATGTCTTATTAATAAAAGCATTTATGGTCTGAAACAAGCAGTCAGACAATGGTATAGAAAGAAGGACGAAGCACTACGTTCCTTAGGCTTCAAATCTCTATTTGCTAAGTCAAATGTCTATATCAAGCATGTCCAAAATGAAATAATCATACTAGTTGTCTATGTTGATGACACACTTATCTTCTCAAGAAGAGATAAGTTAATTTCAGATGTCCAAAGAGACATTTTTGAAATATTTGAGATTGCTAACCTAGGAGAAGCTAAAATCTATCTAGGCTTGCAGATCGTGAGAGACTTTGAAGGTGGTAAGTTGTATCTTCACCAACAAAAGTACACTCAAAAGATCATTGAAGACTTCAACATGCTCGAATGCAAAGGTGTGCATACTCTCATGATACTTGGAACAATACTAAGTAAGGCAAATTGTCTGCAAACTCTCGAGAAAGATGAACGAATGGCCAAAACACCCTATCATAGGCTGATTGGATCATTGTTATATCTAGCAGACAACACCAGACTTGATATAGCATTTGCAGTATACAGGTTGAGACAATATAATCAGAACCCAGGATCGTTGCATTGGAAGTTGGCAAAGAGAGTACTACAATATCTCCAGGAAATGAAAGACTATGGATTGTGTTATTCAGAGGAAGCTAGATTTCACATCGAATCTTATAGTGACACAAGCTGGACATCCATGAAGGATGATAGCAAAAGTATTTCAGGAGGTTTTACTCTAGCATCTGGCACATCCATACTCTGGATAAGCAAACAATAGTAGCTCAATCTTCTTGTGAAGCAGAATATGTAGCAGCAGCTAAGATGGCAAACGAGCTGATCTGGATTAAATAGATGCTGGAAGCATTTGATGAATCTATTTTTGAACCTTACGTCTTGTTAATGGATAACACTTCAGCAATCTATCTTATGAAAGATCATGTATTTCACTAAAAACAAAACACATAGCTATCAAATATCATGTGATTCGGGACTTAGTCGAGAAGAAGATACTGAAGACAGTCTTCATACCTACAGAGGAAATGACAGCTGATATCTTTACGAAGCCACTCAGTAAGGCTTTGTCCGAGAAGCAGCGAAGAAGATTGGGGTTAATCCAATTGCCCACTTTGAGAGGGAGTTGTAGAACAACTGATCAAACAGATCTCCCCTCTATAATTTTCAATGTCAGCTTCTGTTTTCTTTGTCGAACATGGTTTAGAAACCGCTAATGGTGATGATTTGTCGCTTGTGAGCAAGAAATTTATATGCTAGCCTTCTCTGTTTACAAAAGCTGTATGTGTGTGTGTGTGTGTGTGTATTTATTTATGATATATTAAGTAGATTTAATATTAACAAGAAACTTAATCTTTTTGTTTTTCTAGGCACAATCTAATGATACAAAAGACATTTGAAATGGGATTTCTAAATTTGGATCTATTTCAATTTCATTGATAGGAATACATAAAATATTGTTGATGTCGATTACTACCTGTAATCCATTATCCTTCCACATGGTAATTATTCAAATTGGCAAGGATTGATCCCGAAATAAACAAAGCTTTTTTGGAAGCTAGCTCAATGGGTCAAATGATAGAAAGAGAGAATACCTTGGAATAGTTGTAATCGCTTTGTTTTCATCATAAAATGATTATTTATTGTTTTCAAAATTGTCGTACTAGATCTAAAACCGGAATAGAAAATTATTCTTTTTATAGACATTTTACAAAAAATCGTTTGAAAGAACACTGAGCAAGCTTTGTAAAATATTTGAGATGTTTCCACAAGGTTAGCGTTTGTTAGAAAAAGTTAGCTGTTAAAGAGCCATCTTTTTGATCAAGTGTAAGATGGCGGAGGTGGTGATTTTCCTCTTGATTTTATAAACTAGGAGATTTGCCTTTCTCCCAAATGCCAATGCAATATGAAAAATGAAATTCGAAATTGCCATATGCAAATTGCCATGAAATATTCCAAATATTCTACAAAGCTTGCAAACTTTTCTTTCAAATAATAATTCCTTATTCTATATATTCTTAAATCCAAATCGTGAAAATAGATTTTGTTATTTAGCATTTGGAATTCAAATTTTCAAATTCATGGTTACAATTTAGCATTGATAATTGATTCGTTATGAGCATCAAAATAATTATCAACATGTTAACATATTTTACATTCAATTAGAATTTATTATAATTTCATATAATTCTTTTTTCATGTTCTTGCAAATATACAAAAGCCATGTAACTCTACTTTGTAAATTGCATGGAAAAGGAAAAGGTATAAATTAAAATTGTTAACCTATTTTTTGATTATTGTTCTATTGAAATCTTTTCCTAAATTGAAAATAAGAGATGGAGATTTTTAAGCTATTTATTGATCCTTCTAGGGTAGGTTCCCTATCATAGGTAGGACACCAAACATGTTTCTTTGTAACCTATTAACCAAATTCTGAATGCTAAAATAGATGCTAAAGAAATACCCCTTCCTCATGAACTCATTTTGAATCATGATCTTATGACTCAATTTTATCCAAGTTTTGGTAAACGATTAATTCCATTTTTTATTTTGAATTGTTTCAGCTCTTTTGTCATAATTAATGTATGCCTTCTCTTATGAATCTATCATTTGATTGCTCAAATGCAAGCAATAGATTTCGAAATTTGTATAGGGACTACACAAAAACAAATTTTAATGATTACATAAAATTTGCTTTGATAACATTCACAATGCGAAACTATTGTTAAGCTATGAAAAATTTGAAAAATATTTTGCTGTTTTATCTATTTTTTGAAATTTCGTACAATATGAATTTCTGGGGTTAACCTGATAAAAGTGAAACCATGAATATTTCTGACTCATATGACGAATACAAGAAGTACTTGAATGAGTTCTGAGGAGCTCATAAATCCACTCTACAACAATAGAAAAAACAAAAAATACAATGATGTGTAATTAGCAGTTGTTTTCATAATCTTCAGTATCAAATTGTACACGATCAGTCCGATACAATAATCTAACTCTAAATGATAGATTGAAATTCCTCTGAACATACAAATGAAGTAGTAAAAAATGTACTTTGAGTAGTGGGACTTTGTATTCTTCAATTTGTTTAAGAAGTTTGCAAGAAATCAAAGATTATAATTGTTCTAAATTTGTATAAGATTTTTATGCACTAATTTAAGTTAGAAAAGCATCTGAATCTATGCTATGTTTTCGCAAAGAGTAGTCAAATGCTAGCAGACTTAGAGAAAGCAAGTGGTAAACGGCAACAATTTAACTGAAACTAATCACTTGTCTACTTGTTGAGCTTCAAAAACAAGTACACAAAGAAACAAAAACTGAGCAAGAAATACACAAGTTCTCTTGGAGCAAATTCTACTGAAATCAATACAGTTTGATAATTTCTACATGCACTCTAAAAAATATCTCATCCCCCCCACACATGTACAAACCTTAGAAGAGTTCTAATTGCATATTGTTCTACAAAACGCGACAACAAAATACCTGGTAAAGTTCAAGAAATAATTTTTTGAATGTCTCAAATAGCAGTGTTCTTGTGAATCACAGGAGTCCAGCTACAAACTGCTAGTCTGGCAGCAAAATGTGGTCAATCTTTTACGTCGCTGATGTGGCAGCAAAACTTCCACCTGACTGAAATGCACCTGCAAACTAATCAAACCCGATCACTCTTCTAGCAACAAACTTATTCCTTGTCTGACAGCCTGTTGACCGCTAATAAGATGCAAACGAATACGTTCACACTCAACGAGGCAGCAATACGTTCACACTCAACGAGGCATCAGAGGACTTGCTAAGAAAACGATTTCCACGATTCAGGCACATGTTATGTGCAACCTGTTGATTGTTGACCACATGCAATTGAAACAATAGTGAGAAACGTTGGAGTCTCTGTTGATCGCTGTGTTTCTATTTGCTACTTTGCTTTTTGTTGCAAATTGAGACAAACTGATATCAACAAACTGCTCCATAGTCTGCAAAAAAACATCCACTGATTTTGTGCAGCAAACGTCCACTCCTTCCCTGGTTTTTCACGAAAATCTACCTGCAAATATGAACTCTGCAACGTTCTGCCACCTTCAACTTTCTAACGTTGTAAGCTGTGCTACTCCTTTGCAAAGCGCTACTCTCCTATTGTAATCGTTTATATGCTATGCAACAACAACACAAGAAAAAGCAAGATAAAAGCACATCTACGACCAGAAACTCGCATCGAAACTGCCAACAGAAAAGCGGTTCTTGCCTTTCGGACATGCAATAGAGGAAGAAGAAGAAATTCGCATGCAAACTGCAAAGACAAAAGCTCTTCTTGCTTTTTGGACATGCGGCAGATGAACAAGCGCTTAAACTCTCTATTTGGACAAGCGCCTTTTCGACATGCGACAGATGAACAAGCGCTTAAATTCTCTATTTATGTCAGCCATGAAATCGTAGCCTTTCGTGGCAATACAAATCTACAGCCTACAACATTCCACATAGCTACTATCTTTGAGCAAAGATCCGAAAATTGGGTATAGGACAAAATTAAAAAAAAAAACATTAAGTGAACTATTGTGCTATGTGGTGGGTTCCAATGCAAAGAAAACAAGAGATTCACATTATTCTTCATGGAGGTGGGCTAACCTATTGTACCACTCCCAGCAGCTGGAGCAGCGAGGGTGGCTACAACACATTGTACCACTCCAAGCAGCTGGAGCGGCGAGGGTGGGTATAACACGTAGCCCACCGTTGGATGATGAATACCGGACATAGCACTTGTAGATATAACATAGCACTTGTAGATCTACGGTGAATATTAAAAAAGATCACCTATGGCTCACAATCTCTTCATAGCGAACCTGCGTTGGAGGAGTGACAAAAAGCAAGCAAATGGGTTTCATGGCAGCTTTTCGAACTGCTGCGAACAGGATTGGCAAAAGCAGATGGATGATGCTTGTAGCAGCTTTCCTTTTCATGTCTAGTGTTGGTGCATTCTATTCCTTCGGTGTCTACTCTCAGTTCATGAAAACATCTCTGAATTACAATCAGCAGACTCTGGATACAATTGCATTTTTTTCATCCTTATATCTGGGAATTGTTCCTGGGCTGATCAATGACTACTTAGGGGCATGGTCGGCCATCTTAGCTGGCTCAGGGTTGAACATTTTTGGGTTTCTCATGATTTGGCTGGCTATCACAAAAAAAATTCCTCGCCCTCAGATGTGGCAGATGTGTTTCGGTAATCGGATTACTGAAGGGCTTTATTGGGTTGAGTGGGGCTCTGCTTACGCAAATCTACCTGGCAATTTATGGAAATAACCCAAGCTCCTATGTCCTTCTAGCTGCTTGGCTTCCAGCCATCCGCCCCTTGCCTCAACATAGGGGGGAGAATGAGACGCAAAGACTTTATTTGTTTTTGAGTGCAGCTGTTCTTCTGGCTGCATATATGATGCTGGTAAATTTTGTGCAAAATTTTGACAAAGTGAGTCATATAGCTAACGAAATTATTGCTGCTTTCATGATTGTCATACTTTTTCTACCATTAATTGTGGTCTTCCGATCCGATTTCTCACCCCAAGCTCTGAGAGGGAGCAAAATGAAGATGAGGAGATTGTAGAAGACCCTGTGGTGGAAAATTCAGAACCCTCCTACCAGAACGCAAGCCATTCAGTTAGTTCCCACACCCCTTTACTGTCTGAGATCTGTTCAAAAGACCAAACTTCCAGCAATCCACGTGAAGAAGTGTCGTGTAGTCCGATCCGGAGGCATTTCAAGTTATACGACTTTCTGACAGGAGTGAGGAATCAGCCGAGCAGAGGCGATAATTACACGATTTTACAAGCTCTGATGAGTCTAGATTTATGGATCCTTTTCGCAGCTTTAACCTGTGGTTTCGGCGCTGGAGTGATGGTGATTCAAAATATTGGGCAAATTGGCTCCTCTCTGGGTTACTCGCATGTTCATGTGACCACAGCAGTATCCCTACTTAATATCTGGGGTTTCATCGGTAGAGTTGGATTCGGCTTTGCTTCAGAGCTCTTTCTTCAGAGGAAAGGTGTCCCCAGGCCACTGTCCTTCGCAGTGATACTAGCTATCTTATGCGCAGGCCAACTAGTCTTTGCTTTCAATCTTTCTGGCTCATTTTATGTGGGATCTATGTTGGTGGGAATGTGCTACGGAGCTCAGTGGCCGGTTATGACAGCTATGGTATCTGAGATCTTTGGTTTGAAGTTCTTTCGAACCTTTTACAGTTTCGCAACTCTGGCAAGTCCTCTTGGATCTTATATTCTATCAGTGCGTGTGGCTGGTTATCTATATGACCGTGAACCTAATAAGCAGCACGCCGTGCATGCCATATTCCACAAAAGAGCTTCATACAATTTACACAAAAACCAGCCCTTCTTTGCTATGGAGTTCAATGCTACCGACTTTCCTTTTTCATCATGGCGACTTTCAGCATGTTTGCTTGTTTACTCAGTTTGATTTTAACTGCGAGAACACGTGGATTCTACAAACATCAGATATTAAATCATAACAAGTGAATCAGCAAGCCGAAGAGAAAGTTGATAATGCTGCAACCTGCAAGCATATATGTGCAAGCAAAGCATGTATTTGGAGTTTCTTTTTATCCTCTGGTATGAGATGCTAGAGCTCATTTTTTAGACCAGATTATGATAGTTTGCTGTAAGTTAAGAGTTTTACTGCAAAATAAGTTACATGAGCTGAATACATTGATTGCTTAAGAGTTTTACAGCAAAACAAGTTAAATGAGCTGAATTCATTGATTCCAGCAGGTGCATAAAAGTTTATCGAGCTTACTGTAAGAACCGAGGTTTGAGCAGTGAACTGTGAGTGCCTCCTTGGATGTGCCTTTCACATCAATGATCATAAACACCCGTAGCTCCTAGCATATGCCATTAACCTTTTGGATGTTTGAATTCCACAAACACCAATAAGGATGAAAGATAGCCATAAAACTCACATTTGTTGGCGATTGCAAATGCTGCTATTCGAATACAGAGTAGTATCTTGAGACTTGCAGCTCATAAATTGTAGTCAATATTTTCTCTGTACATCTGGCTCAGTATAGACACATTGTACCACCGTGATTATATTCCTATGCGAATTAGATATGCTTCTCAGAGTCAATATAAATGCAGTGTATCCATTTTGAAACATAATGCGTAGATTCATTTATGCTAGAGTATCATGGGCAAGTAAAAAGAAAAGATCTACTCCGTTGTAATATAGGGAGGTTGGGAATCGATCCTACGAGGAAGGTGCAATCTAAAAGTAAATTAAGTCACTACAACCAGTGAAGTGGCAGTTTGTCAAGTTGCCTCTACACTACATGTTTGAAGGATCAAAATTACTAAAGAATCGTAAAAAAAAATGCAAGGGAGGTTTTGAACTAAATCTAAATCTACTTCATGGCTCTTTGGGTTCCAAGACTCAAACGTGAAGGCCTCTCAGTCATGGCTAATCTGCCATTCTTGTAATTTTTGATTAGTTGTAGATGTTTAATCGCTCTAATCTAGAAGTTACACGACAAGACTATATATCTTTCTGGTTAACGCATGATATAACAAGAGACAGAGAAGAACAAGAAGTCTAATGCTAGTAAGCAAGTAGACGAAAATACAGAATACGAGTCCGCCTGCATGCGAGACGGTTTTCTGATAGGATCTGTAGATCCACAAGTCCGCTAGTAAAGCGAGACACGAATTCTCTCGCGCCAACGCATTGCGTGGATTTGCATGCAGTGCTTGAAGAATTAGAAAAATCAATAGATGATTTTTGTAGTCGTTGCGCACATATCTTGTCTGATCTCGAATGAGAATTAGTCTGCTGTTATTCGCGTGTCTGTTTCACTTGTTCATTTAATTCCACAACTTCATTTGAATCTTGTTGAATGCTACATTAATCTGTTAATGTAGTACAACAGTGTCTGTCTACATTCTGGAGGATTGTAGGAATGATGCAGTTGGCAGTGACCAGCTGTCAAGTCCGAACTCCATCTGAATCGTAATGTTTCGTGTTTGTTTTGCGATTTTTTCGCATCAGTGATATCAGAGCCTACCTTGTCATAGTCTGACGTAGCCGAAAAGCTATTAGATTCAGGAGGTCGAGCATTCAAACAAACGACCATCAACAAGAGAACATTGTGAATTGGGTAGAGACATGCACGGGCAACAAAGTGAAGCAGATCAGGACAGATCGAAGTGGCGAATAGATCTCGAATCGTTTCACTGACTTCTGCAATGATCATGGCATCATTCACAGAAGGACTGCAGTCTACACACCGCAGCACAATGGTGTTGCAGAGAGAAAGAATAGGACCCCTGATGGAAGCTGCCAGATGCATGATGGCCTACTCGAAAGCTCCAAGAGTACTGTGGGCTGAACAATAGTTACAACTGCATACATCCAGAACAGGACAGGAAAGTCTGGTGTCCCTCACACGACACCACATGAATTATGGTGGGGTAGAAAGCCCAACCTGTCTCACATCAGAATCTTTGGCTGTGCATCTTATGCACATATTCCTGATAAGCTTCAAAAGAAGCTTGATGAGAAGGCTGAACATGGATTTCTAGTAGGTTATGACAACAATTCGTCATACTACAGAATCTACATGCCAGACACGAACACTGTGAAGACAGTGAGAGATGTCAGATTTGATGAGAGCAGGACAATGGCCAATGACGATCCTGTCAGCTATGAAGTCTTGGAAAGACAGTTCTATGATTTGCCACTAGTGACAGAGGGAGCAGAAGACGAACACGAAAATGAAATTTTTTGAGTTGCTTCACATTCGAGTGATGAATCAGACATTAGAGGAGTTCTCAATATCAAAAAGACCCTTTAAGGAATGCCATGTAGGATATAGAAAAATATCAAAATAAAAAAAACAATATTGTTTATTTGCTTGCCCACACCACTCCCAAGGCCTCCCAAACTCCCAATTATCTAACCACAATGTCTATAGTCACAGTTAAAAACTGTTAACAGTTCGTAGTATAACTTACTAAATTCAAAAATATTCCTTCCATTCGTTACGAAAAGGGCAATATTTTCAATAGATCTAGAATATGACCGCCATCCCCAAATTCGAATCAGAAAAAATTGCAAAATCTTTACATATGCATTCCTTCCACGAGAATGGAAATATGGGTGCCATCTCCAATTATGAATGCCATCATCACTTTGGAATGGAAATATGAGTGCCAACTACCTATTGGAATGAAAAAATGAGCGGCATTTCCAAATTTGAATCAAGCATACAAGCATGGAGTTTGGATTGATCGTACATAGTATATAATATAATCAAAGATGAGTACTTTGCTTTGCTTCATAGAATCTGGTCATAGTACTTTGATGCAACGAATTACTCTATTATTTTTTTGATGATGACATTGTATCATCTACATGTGGATATCCCTATTGATTTGGCACCTTTGTAGAGAAGAGGAGGCAAAGGAATTCAAATATCTGCTGAGGATTGTTCTCGTTACAGGACAGAAGGAAAAAAAAACTTGGATTTGTGGATAGATGGAACATTATATCCACAAGATCCAAGCACTTTGACACATCCCACGTTCTCTTCAATAACTCATTTAGTTACATGGATATGCAATGGACATAGTGGATTACTAGGATATTGTGAAAGATTGCAGAACCATGGAAAACAACTTTATATGAATAAAGTTCACTTTTTAGAAGGTGAGTTAATGCGAATGTCCTCTTATTGTCAGAATAGAGATTGTCATCTCCAAAAGACATTAGAAGAAAATGAACAACTTAGAAAAATAATGAATCATTACAGTAACAATCAATATCAAATCAGAACTAGAGCAAATGCAATTAGTCTTACAGTCTATTCGTATTGAAAACTTACAATTATTGAAGGATGTGGATTTGGCAAAGAAGAAGGTTGAAAGTAAGAAGCGAAAGCAAAAAAGTTGCAAGGATATTCAAACGCTTTCAAAAGGAGGTTATCGAAATAGAAGGATCCGTGCATTCAAGTAAGCATATTTTGATTTTTGTAAGTTTTTCAATGACATTTGGATTTAATTTCAGCTATGGTGATATTCTGTTAACTATCTGTTTTTTTTGTAGATCTGCATTAGTAGCTCCTCGGAATATTAAAGACAATGCTTCACGAGGAATGTCATTGGGCACAATATTGACTTGCAAATCCACTGAGCGTATCATGATGAACAATAGGATTTCAAATGTAAAGTGTAAAATAGCAGAGTCTTTGATGGTGGACATTCAAAAAAATTTAGATAAGACTATAGTTCAGGGTGCTTGTGATTTTGCAGGTATTAGCAGGGAAGCATATGCAACAATATTTAAACTAATTAGAGAAGCTTTAAAGCAAGTTCAAATTAGAAAAGTCCCAATCCCTAGGACATATCACTTGAAGAAAGAGAGGGATACATCAAACATAGATATGCATAAGATCACTGGAACTCCATTTCATATTGAGGAGGTGTATGAAACTGATGGAAGATTGATATTCTATAATTCATCAAACGATTTATTTGTTGATCTAAATTACTTGCTGAGATACATCGTCACATTCTATGATATAACCTACGAAAAGGTTAATGGTAAAATAATCATAATACTTAAGTTAGATGAGTCAAAAATTGTGAAAGGGCAGAAGATGGAGAGGGTTAGTATAACTCTCATGAATGGTCCTCTATCACAAATAGAGAACCAAGAAGATTTCAGATTCAGTGTCCAGTCAAAAAATGATATATGGTGGTTGGCAGCGTTTCAGGTAACTAGCCTCATTATTACATTACAATCATTGAATAGTATTAGTACATTGTAAATTAAGTCTGATTAATTTTTTTGGACAGGTGCTAAAAGAGGATCATGATATATTATCATGGATATTCTCAAGGACATCTTATCCTAGGATCATCAAGGACCATATGGATGGAGGACTTCTCAATGTTCCAGGAGTTGGAGACTTCAATGTTGAATGGCACTTAGTAGGTGATTTGAAAACATTAAAATTTATGTATAATGTCTCTCACGGTGCTACATCAAAACACCCTTGTTTGTACTGTATGAAAATGGCAAAAGATGTAACTAGGAGCATATGAATTACTAGAGAATATGCAGATCCAAACTGGAAGCCTGTGCTGCCTATCCCCTTAAAAAATGTGCATGTTTGCACTCTTCATGCAGAAGTTAGATTAATAGAAAAGATCATTTATCTTCATATAGTTTTTGCTTGGAATGATGTTTTATCAAAAATAGGACTCCATAAAGGACATGTCAAAATTCAAAAAGATGAAAAGCTTTCAGGAAAGAATGAGAACATGCCAACTAAGCCAAGCATAGGAGGAGCAAAAGCACGTCGTTTCCTATCAAATCATACTGGTAGGGCTTCTAATATTCAACACTCAGTATGGACAGATATTATTGCTGCTACTCAGGACTTCAAGAAAGACGGCAAAACCAGAGTACTAAAAGTTGATGTATGAAAAAAGCTTGATAGTATGATTGCTATTTTAAGAAAAAAATACTCTGATATTGATAAGAAAGTTGTCCAAAGGACTTGTGTCGAGTTTGTTAATGCAGTATCAAAAGCATGGAGAGATGATCACATCACTCATTACATGCTTTCAAATTTAAATATATATTTAGATCCAAACATAAGACTAACATTATGATTTTGACATATGCAGCACATACTAAGAGATCATATAGCATTTTTTGCAAATACATATGGAAGCTTGAGTGTATGGTCATCACAAGGGATGGAGAAGTCACACTGGCAAGCACGAGCAGCATTTAATCGAAATACACAACATGGAGGAACCAATGAAAAACGAAACTACATTTGTCAATTGTTTTAGTAGTTCTACCGCAGAGTTCAAATTCGACATATAACAAAGTCCACACAATACAACAAGTTTAGAAAAGCATGCAAGTTCATACAGGAAGAGAAAATTAGATGATTGTTGAGTACAAGATCATCATTATCATCAAATCATGACATGTTCAGAATTGCTTTGCAAATTCATTGAACAAGAAAGGAGAAATACTCAATGTAAATGTATTGATTGTATTATACCAAAATACAAAGTGTCAACTATTCATCATCAGATCTTGTGTCAGATTCTATGGCAGTATTGTCATGAAGAAATTCTCTACTAGCGTATGCATCTAATAGATGTGCATTATTCTTATTCCCACTAAGCTCAATATAAGTGGAATACAATGAATAATGGGAGCTCCTTAAAGGAACATTCCCATCAGTAAAGCCTAAAATGTTCAAAACATAAGATCTTTTGACAAAAATGATCTTATTTGTCTTTACAAATTTATGTCCTCCTAGGTAAAATGATAAAGCTTTAACTGCCATTATAAGAGTCTCCCCGATTGGGCTCAGTTTGGAATGAGCAATACAAATCTCATTCTTCAGAAAATGCCTAAGATAGTGGCCAAGTCCACTATCCCTTTGGAAAGATGATGCGTGTTTTCTGAAACCACCTCGTCTCGCAGCAAAATCAGCTATTATGAGAGCATCCTACAATAGGAAATTTGTTAGCAAAAATACATTCAGTGATTAGAAATATCGTAATGCAAGGAAGTTTAAACACTTACACATTCTTCATCATCAACAGCAACCAGATCAGGATGATCAATATAATGACCATGTACTGAACTGGAATCATCCGTGAAATGCAATAATGATGGACTAGGGAAGGCCATCTGGGATTGAAATGTCGTGAAGTCTTCATCGGATGGTCTGCCTCGCCCATCCTCAACTATATTTGATAAAGTCTTAGTCAAGCATTCTTCAGCAATCATAATTCCCTCCTCATCATCAAAATCAATACCAGCAACAAGATCATCTGTTTCAAAATCTACGAAGTTTTGTTTTGGTTATCGATATTTCACAATCTCTTAGTTGTCAGAGTTGTGTCATTTGAGTTGAGTAGTTGAATGCTATTTTGAGTTCTAACAATATGTAAACTTTTAAGTGGCGTACAGTATGAGTAACATGTGTAAACTTTCAAATCATTTTTATTGAAAAAACTTGTATAGTAATAACATATTTTAACTTGTTAGGGTCCAAAATATCTTTTTATTGTTACAAGTTTGCTAAAAAAAATACATAATATTAACTTGGCTGTAATTCACACGTGCTTGAGCACTGAATTCTGTATAGTACCTAAAATTATTCAATCATTATAATAATGAAACCTCTTGATCCAAATTTCCTTGAGATATGCAATCAGCACTCTCTAGATCTTGAATTTCATGAAATTTTTGAAACTATGGATGATAGATGCATCAAAAACTAATACCATGTGAAAGTTCACACATGTGGGAATGTCATAATGTGTGAAACTGATCTCCCAAGCTTGGCTCATGCACTATAGATCACCTATCGATTGAATCCAAGATCAATGAGAAGATCTAAGGCAAAAAGACCATTCTACATGCATTCATTCATTACCAAAAGGTGTTTCACACATGTGGTAGACATCATGAAATAACATAAGTCCCAACAAGCTCGGGGTAGAGAGAGAAAATACCACTTTTGGGCTCATATACAAGCAAAATTGGCAAGTCTCCAAATTGACTCAAAAAACTCACAGATCTCTCATACATTAATGAAGGGAATGAAAGTACATATAGAAACTCATGGAGATCCAATCTTAATTCCTATTGGACCCCTTAAACATAGCTTCTCTAATCCTATTGGATGTGTGATGCAACATCCCTAACTTTTGATTGGACCCTTCCAACACATCTCTCTCTTATGATTGAACCCTTTGACTTACCACATAGGGTGCATCACTTATCAAACCTAAACTTGACATGTGTCACAAGCCTAACTACCTCAAGTTTGCATCACAATCTACTTTTGGCCAAATTGAGGCTTTACATGTGGGTTTGACCATCTTGACCTCTATGCCAATTTTGGCCCTATCAAGGTCCTACACCAAGATGCTTGATACAAAACCTTTATGATACCCCTAAAGTCAACATGACTAAACTATTTTTACTTTTTCTACATGTGGAAACATGATCCACACATGTGATATTTTCTCACAAACTAGAAACATAAAAAATGTCCAAGATAGATTTTGAGATTTTTTCACAAAGTACACATTGTAGCAGACTAAGAGCTAACTGAAAATCATTATTTGATATTCGAGAGCTATCACTTCTGCCATGTGAGTGAGCATATCCTCTGTCATCGATGCCCATCCAATGCTGCCTATGTTTAAAATTTTGAAATACTGAAGGGAAGAGATTCCATATCGGCCAGCCAATTGAGAGAGAGCAATGAACTTTGAAGGTTTTGATGTATACTCAAATTTTCATCCTATGATTTTTGAATAGGTTGGGTGAGGAGGTGTCCCACCGAAGTAGTAGGTATGTGGTTTGATAATTTTTGAACTTTATATGCACGTATCTTTCATCCATTGTGAAATGCATTTTGAAAATGTTGAGTGCTATGCCTTGGGTATTTAGCTCTTTTGAAATGCCTTCGATGTTGATATAGATGTTAACTACTGAATGCCCAAACACTGAATGTAATAATATAGGTCATTTCTTATATAGCTTGATTTGCTTGGTTAAAAGCCTTAGTTATGATATGGGATGGCGATACTGATTTGTCTTTAAAGTGAATTGAGTACTGATTGGATGACTGTTATTTATAAATTGCAATTCACTCCTCTCTCCTTGGAATACAAGAGAAGGATTATACCTACAATGGTTGGAACACACCATTGCAGGCTAAAAATCAACCCCTCATCAATTTCATATAGACTCACTGTGGCCAGGATACCCTGTTGGAACATACAGTTCTTGGCCACCCACTATCAATCATCTGGAAACCGAGATGGTTTGGGGTTGTGCATCACAGTAGAATCAAGCATATGATCGATTAATTGAAAAGAGAACTTATATCTAAAAAAGCCTTCATGATCTATAAGAATGTGCACTTACTTTGAGTTGAGAACGTATATTACCTTTGAGACAAGTATAGTTCTAGCCTTGCATGAATCATCCTATCACATTGCTAGAACTATGATTAGGATAGATCTTCTAGGGCCGTGATCATTGTTAATAACCAGAGTGACCAGAGTGGAACACATTTCTTTTGAATAGTGAAAAAAGAGATATTAAATCCCAGATTGTCTTAATGACCTTTTGTAATGCCAACTCATCAATACGAATGAGTGTGAGACGTCGAGTCGAGACAAGTTTTACTCGTACCAAGTGATTTGACATTGAGCATATGAGCTATGTGAAGTCTAAGAGAAACCCAAGGCTATCAGATTCTAAACAAGAGATACATGCTCCTGAGGTCATATACCTGAAGGCCTGGAAAACCTTCATCGACTAGGGAGTACAGTTTGGTTGGTGAAACATGTTGGGGATCACTAGTTTAGTATTATATCTAGGACATGTCCAACCATCGTTCTAGCGGCACAACACTACAGAACAGTGGTGCTGCATTCAGGTTGTGTTGTTTTCTCTCCTATGTTACTTCCATGGTGAGAAAATGTGAAAAATACAGATCCTAAGTGGATCTAAACTCCAAGATCATTGGCTTGAATGCTTGCACTCCAAACTACATAAGCTAGGAATTGGCAACACATTCTATGCTACCTAGAATGCAAAGAACTTGATCAAAAAGCATTTATCACAAATGGAAACTTCCATAAACATCAAGTGCGGCCCAAAATAGCATTATACAGTCCATAATACATCAGCCTATCACTTTTGGAAAGCACCTAAGATCATACACAATAGCTTGAAGACAATACACACAACAATGCTCTCAATGGAGGAAGAAACAATGACAATGATCTATTGATCTCAATGAAGCATACAAAAGGTTTCTCCAACCTGTTCTCCAAGACTTCCCTACTATTTATGGATGAGGAAGATGACTCTCTCTCCTCTCTCTAGAAGGTACTTGACCCTAGATATTCCCTATATAGAAAAAATAGCTAAAAATGGCTTATATGACCAAAATACATCAAAATGGTCTCATTTTGAAGGGTATGAAGTTTGACACTTCATCATACTGAAAAAATACAGTAAATAAAAACATTGTGGCCTGGTTCACACGTGTGAAACTCCAGAACCAAAACTATTTACAATTTTAGCCAATTTAGGCCTCAAACTAGCTAGGAAATGTTGACAATTTTCACACTCCCTCTTCAACATTGGATGCTAGTTTCAACATAGTCTTTGAGCACATTCCAAGATTAGATCTATGCATTAAATATAGGTCCTTTCCCAATGGTTTGGTGAAGATATCAGCCACACACTCCTTTGAAGAGACATGTTGAAGCTCCACCTCTTTGGCAATGACTTGATCTCTCACAAAATGGTGAGCAATCTCAATGTGCTTGCTCCTTGCATGAAAAACAGGATTGCTTGCCAAGCTTTGGGCTGAAAGGTTATCACAAAGTATGATTGGAGTCTTCTCTGGTTCCAGCAAGTGAAGATCCAATAACATCCTCTTGATCCTAAGAATCTCCTTGGTGCATGTTGTTAATGCCTTGTACTCGGCTTCGGTGGAAGATAGAGAGATAGTTGGTTGCTTCTTTGATAGCCATGAGACCACTCCATCTCCAAGATAGATTGCAAAGGCACTTGTTGACTTCCTATCCATTTGATCACCTGCAAAATCTGAATCTGAAAATCCACAAAGGTTAGGTGTAGTACCTCCATACAAGATGCCAAAATCTCTAGATCCCGAGATGTATCTAAGTACTCTCTTTCCTAGCTTCCAATGAGCCTCACTAGGATCTTGCATAAATTGACTTAGTTTACCAACCACAAATCTTAGATCAGGTCTTGTGATGGTTAACCATATAAGAGATCCTATTAGCTTTCTATAGAGAGTAATGTCCTTGAAGGATCTTTCATTACTTCTTGTAGTTAGCTTTACATTTGATTCCATAGGAGTAGAAACAACTTTACAATCTTCCATATGAAACCTTTTTAGAATAGAGTTAACATACTTTTCTTGACATATGAATGTAGATTTAGAAGTTCTAATAATCTCTATTCCTAAGATATAATGAAGTTTACCAAGATCTTGAATTTCAAACTCTCTTTTGAGTGCCATCTTGATTTCATCTATATCTAGATTGTTACCACCACTTAAGATAATGTCATCAACATAGATCAAAAGTAAAGTGATATCATTTTCATTCAATCTAAAGTAGAGATCATACTCACTCATAACAAAGTTTTGAGAAAGTAAGAAGGAATTGAGCTTAGCATACCAACTCCTTGGTGCTTGCTTTAGCCCATACAAACTCTTTTGGAGATAGCACACATGATTAGGCTCATCATGTGAAACATAGCCCTCGGGTTGCTCCATGTAAATATCTTCTTCAAGATCACCATTCAAGAAGGCATTAGTAACATCCATTTGCCACATATCCCAATCATAAAGAGTTGCAAGAGAGATTAGGATTCGAATAGTTACCATCTTTGCCACGGGTGCAAAGGTCTCATCATAGTCAATACCATATTCTTGAGCATACCCCTTTGCCACCAACCTTGCCTTGTACTTGTTGATTGATCCATCTTGATTTGTCTTGATCTTGAAGATCCACTTACAACCAATTGCCTTCTTGTCCTTTGGAAGCTTTACCAACCTCCATGTGTTGCTTTTGATGAGTGTTTGATGCTCATGATCCATGGCTTGGATCCATTCCTTCTTTTGAATTGCTTCACCTACACAAGTTGGTTCATCAAAAGAGGTAAGAAAAGCAAAGTTAGAGTTGTCCACCACTTGCTTTCCTTTTTCATCATAGGTTAGCCTTGATGGCTTAGCCCTTTGCCTTTGAGTCTTCCTTGAAGTTTGCTTTGGAGTGGCATCTCCATCTTCATCCAAGACATCTTGCACATCATGATGATTAGTAGGCACATCAACATCAACATCAACAACATTGGAAACATTCTCTTCATGAAAGATGACATCCCTACTTATGACAACTTTCTTTGTAGAAGGAATGTACACTTTGTAAGCCTTGCTTACTTCACTATAGCCAACAAACACACCCTTCTTTGATGAAGGATCTTCTTTAGTTCTATCATCAAGTGTGATATTGACAAAACATGTACATCCAAAGATCCTACAATGCTTGACACTCGGCCTTCTACCATAAAGAACCTCATGAGGAGTTTTACCATCCAAGGAAGCACTTGTCCATCTATTACATAAATAGTTAGCACATGCTAAAGCTTCCCCCAAAAAAGACTTAGCAAGATTAGCATGTAGTCTCATTGCCTTGGCACATTCACAAAGGGTTCTATTCTTCCTCTCGGCCACTCCATTCTGTTGTGGAGTCCTAGGACTAGACATCTCCCTCTTAATCCCATGTGCTATACAAAAGTCTTTGAACCTATTTGAGGTGTATTCCCCTCCATTATCTGATCTTAAGCATTTGATCTTTGTATTGAATTGGTTTTCCATTTCATTCTTGAACTTGACAAATGCAGCAAACACTTCATCCTTACTTTTAAGAAGATAGATCCAAGTATACCTACTAAAGTCATCAATGAAAGTTGCATACATCTTTGCCCCACCATTTCTAGTTGTACTAGAAGAATGAATATCAGAATGCACAAGTTGAAAAGCTTCTTTAGATCTAGAAGTAGATCTAGAATAAGCAAGTCTATGAGATTTGGACAAGGCACAATGTTCACAAACACTATTGTTTGCAACAAGACTTTTAGGGAGACCAAGAACAAGCTCTTTCTTTGCCATTACCTCCAAAGATTTGAAGTTGGGATGGCCCAACCTCTTGTGCCAAACTTCTTGGTTTGTCAATTGCTCCCTAGCCATACATCCTTCATGATTAGAGATCACACATGCATCAAGCTTGAAAAGTTTACCATGCCTCCCACCTTGAGCAATCAAGGATCCACATTTACTTATCAAACATGCATCTCCAATGAACTCCACATCAAGTCCTTTGTCAATCATTTGACTTACACTAAGCAAATTCTTAGTGATTGAAGGAATGTACAAAACATTTTCAAGATTTGCTTTCCTATTTGTTGAAAGGGAAATAGGAATAGTGCCTATGCCTTTGATGTCACATTGACCATCATTTGCAGTGTAGATGATGTTACCTTCTCCCTCATAAGACAATAAGGATGTAAAGTATTCCTTATGTCTTGTCATGTGAGATGAGGCTCCACTATCAATCCACCAAGGATCATTATCATCTATGTTGGCTAACAAACTTGAAGTCATAACAAGTGATTCACATGTGTTATGTTCTTCCTCATCTATTGTAAGATTTCCTTGCCTCTCTCCTTGCTCTCTTTTCTTCTTATAACATTCATTTGCAAAATGACCTTTTATCCCACAATAAAAGCACTTGAACTTTGACTTATTGTTCTTAGTAGAAGAGGAAGAGGAAGAGTGATCATCATGATCAAAGTTACCACCTTTGGACCATTTCCCTTTGCCTTTACCTTTGCCCTTGAATTTGCCTTTTGTGAAGAAAGCCTCTTCACCTCCACCTTGCAAGGATGCACCATCAAGCTTTGATTGCAACCTATGTTCTTCAGCCAATAAGATTTCTTGCAAGTCAACCACACTTGGCAAGACTCTTTGAATGGCAAAACTTTGCACAAGGTTAGCATGTTCATTTAGCAAACCATTCAACATAACTTGGACTATTTCACCATCTTTTATGTTCTCATCAATGCATGCTAAATCATCACTTAGGGACTTAACTCTCAAGATAAATGCATGAGCACTTTCACCCTCTCTTTGCCTACTAGAAAATATTTGTCTCCTTAGGGTCAATACCCTAGATGTGGACTTTGATTCAAAGAGCTTCTTTAAGGCATTCCATGCCTCACTTGCACTTTGACACTTTCCAACTTCCTTGAGAAGTTCATTTGTAACATTCATTTTAATGATATGAAGAGCCCTTTTGGCCTTCTTATCAAACCTTTGTTGCTCTTGAAGTGTGAGAGGTCTCTCTTCAATTTCTGCAACTATGTCCATGAGTTCATTCAACTCAAGTAAGGACTCCATCCTCACTTTCCAAGTAGAGTAGTTTGATGAACTCAACCTTTCACTAGACTCTAGCATGATCCCACCATTGGAAGCCATGATTCTAATGTTTCTTCAACTTTTAGGTTCTGTCCAAAGAGATCTATGAAGATTTAGGACCCTGAAACACTTCTATCTTGAACCTAGATGGTTTCCAAGCATAGAAAGGAAGATTGAAACACATGCAACACTTTGCACACACTAAGAATGGATTACAAAATCAAACCAACCTGAACACACTCTTGCTTAAGCTCTCAAACTTTCTAGCAAGTGACCAAATCAAGTTATGGTGTGAAGAGTTACTTGCATTCTTAGAAAATACCCAAAACTAGGATGCCAAGATTACCTAGTAATGAACAAACTTGATCAACATATGATCAACACACTAAGATATTGATTCAACCTGTAAAACCACATGTAAACCACACTTCTAAAAGTTTATAAACTCCAGCAAGTGATAAATACAAGATTTAGAGGTGAATGAATGAGCACACTTAGTGAATCACAAGACTAGCTTCACTATCTTGTCAAATCTTGGTGTTTAGATGTAGATCTAAGATCACTTCACATGAGAATGTTCCTCAACCTGTTAAGAACCTGAAAACACACTTGCATAATGGTTAACACCTTCCAGCAAATGCTCCAATCAAATTACATAAGGAGAGTTACTTACATGCTCAACAAAGTACACCAAAATTTATGCCAAAATTGATGACAATCTTTACAATATGCTCTTCACAATGGAGCTTACAATATGTTCACCCAAAAAAGGGGATCTTTCATCCAAATGGGAGCTTTGCTCAGCCTTTAGGAGAATTACAACTCACTCAAAAGAGCATTTGTCATCCACTTAAGGAGAAGTTTCATCCACTTAAGGAGAGTGTTCATCCAAGAATGGAGATTGTCAACAATAGGATTGAAAAGAACATTGTTAGTATTGAATATGCACAAGCCTCACAATCACAAATGATTAGGTGTTATGATCTGATCCAAAATAGTTTCTTTTCAGCCTCTGATCTTCAATAGACCTGAAATATGCTTTTGATCCACAAGTTCAACTCACAAAACAAAGGTTAGTAAGATTTGATCAACAAAGCAATGCAAAATCATGCTAGAACTTGATCAAACATCCAAATATCACCAAAAATGGAATACTTACTGTAAATAGAAGCCAACCAGCTCTGATACCATGTGAAAAATACAGATCCTAAGTGGATCTAAACTCCAAGATCATTGGCTTGAATGCTTGCACTCCAAACTACATAAGCTAGGAATTGGCAACACATTCTATGCTACCTAGAATGCAAAGAACTTGATCAAAAAGCATTTATCACAAATGGAAACTTCCATAAACATCAAGTGCGGCCCAAAATAGCATTATACAGTCCATAATACATCAGCCTATCACTTTTGGAAAGCACCTAAGATCATACACAATAGCTTGAAGACAATACACACAACAATGCTCTCAATGGAGGAAGAAACAATGACAATGATCTATTGATCTCAATGAAGCATACAAAAGGTTTCTCCAACCTGTTCTCCAAGACTTCCCTACTATTTATGGATGAGGAAGATGACTCTCTCTCCTCTCTCTAGAAGGTACTTGACCCTAGATATTCCCTATATAGGAAAAATAGCTAAAAATGGCTTATATGACCAAAATACATCAAAATGGTCTCATTTTGAAGGGTATGAAGTTTGACACTTCATCATACTGAAAAAATACAGTAAATAAAAACATTGTGGCCTGGTTCACACGTGTGAAACTCCAGAACCAAAACTATTTACAATTTTAGCCAATTTAGGCCTCAAACTAGCTAGGAAATGTTGACAATTTTCACAGAAAATACCCCAACAGAAGTTTAGAAATGAGCCAATAGAAAATTGTCATTTCAACTCTTTTGGACCCAACTATAAAAGGGCCAAATCCTTTATATTTTATGATGCAAAAAAATCATGAAACAAACGCGCAACATTACGATTCGGATGGAGTTCGGACTTGACTGTTGGTCACTGCCAGCTGCATCATTCCTACAGTCCTCTAGAATGTAGACAAACACTACTGTACTATGTTAACAAATTAATGTAGCATTCAACAAGATTCAAACCAAGTTGCAGAATTAAATGAACAAGTGAAAGAGACACGCGAATAACAGCAGACTAATTCTCATTTGAGATCAGACAAGATATGTGCACAATGGCTACAAAAATCATTTATTGATTTTTCTGATTCTTCAAGCACTGCATGCAGATCCATGCAGTGCGTTGGTGCGAGAGAAATAATAATGAGCTTCTAGATCTTGCCCTCTACAAAGGAAGGAACTCTTAGAAAATTGGATCTCTCTCTACACATTTGCCATAGACACCTTAATGAATCTTTTGAAACCTTACAACCACTCAAACAAATTGAGTAGGGTTGAACAATGTGACTTGGATCTCAATCTCTTTTCTAGAACTGTCAATTGAAGCCAATCTATGTCAAATTCTACAAAAGATTTGCATAGATGCTCTATATGCACTAGAAACTCTCAAAGGTTTCACTTGGAGGACAGATCCAAAGATGTTTTCTAGAAAATTGATGCTTCTAAACTTAACCCTATCAATCTTGAACAAATCTAGAGTGATGGTACAATGGATTTCAACCTCTCACCTTGCATATCACTCCTTAATCTATGATTTTTAGCAAAATCTTTCTTAAATTCAACATACACTCAAAAAATCAGAGAAGATCAATTAATGCACCTATTTCAAGCTTCAATTTTAATTTTTTGGCTGATCTAATCCAATAACTAATCAAAGGATTAGATTTACTATAGAAAATGCTTGATTTTGCACCAAAAATCACTCAAATTGGGTATGTGAGTCAAATTCTACAAATTTTTGAAATTTCTCAATCAAAATCGGAGCTATACGGTCTCACACGTGTGAAAAGGTTCCTACAGCCCACAACAAGATCTGGACCAAAAATTTTGAGGATAGCTATCAAATCTAACTCGCTACACAAAATTTGACTAGTTTCCAAGAAAATGCTAATTTTAGCCTTTATTTGGATTAACCCTATCAATTTCAACAAAACCTCTTGTACTAGGCTCTGATACCATGTGCAAAAACCTAATCTGATCCTCAAGAGGGATTGGTTGTCAGATTACTTGATCTATCAATCTACTTGAGATTAAGATCAATCTAGATCAATTCTAGACACAAAATCCTAACAAGAACAATCATTAATTGAAGGTAGGTGTAATTTCTGGTTTCACACGTGTGAAACACTGTCTGAGTACGGAATCCAACCTGAAAATCAAGTACACATTGATAGAACCTCAAAACAATCAAAACAAATGTAGACAAATGGAGAGAATCACTCAAAATTGCTTCCAAAACCAAGATTGGTGTCTCACATTGATTATGGCCAAATGTGGCTCTATATATACAATAAGTGGGAGCTCGTGGTACTAATTATCCCTTTGATTCCACATGTGTGAAGGTGCTTTGTCATATGATGATTCATAATGCAAAATTGACACTTGGACAAAACCTTCTATTTTGAGCACTTTTGGTCCATTTTCCTTCTATATGGAGATCTACTTCAAAATCTTCTAGAAGTCAAAATTCGTCTACTTCAGCTTATTCCACACATGTGAGCTGTCCTCTACACATGGGATGTGACACCTAACCAAAGGATGTGGCTCATGCAAGCAATAGATTGATGCCATGTGTCATATGTCTAGAAAACTAGTTTTTGTCCTTTTTAGCCACTAGAACTTGAATTAAATCATATGTACAACCTATATGATTATGGTACATGACAAGTACACTATTTTCACGCGTGAGAACAGGCTCCACACATGTGTAATCATCCTATATACACGATTTTTGGCCTCTACCAAGCTTACTTTTGTATTTTTTCACACTACCGACGTCATGCTATCAGATCGGATATCTGTACTTCTGGGTACTTGCATAATCATCTTGAACTTTTTTATTTTTGGAGCATGAGGGAAGAAAAGATGTCGCAACGATTTTCATGTCGCTTCGAGTCGTTTGACTTTTGCATCGTCTGACTTTCTCCCGCTGTACCACGAAAAATTCTCGTTCGCAAATTTTTTGAGTTCGTGTCTCTTCGTCAGGATGTTTGCGATCATTTTTGCTTCATGTCTTTTGACTTTCGTGTTCACAAACATTTTCGTCAGATTGAGGGCTAAAAGCTAGCAAAGCCTTGGTAACAAAAACGTGTTGTTTCTTCAGCTCCCTCTCAAAGCGTGATAGCTTGACGACTCCAAAACTGCTCCTCTGTCTCTCGAAGAGACCTTTGTCTAGGGCTTTCGTGAAAATGTTAGCAACCATGTCTTTCTTTCCAATGAAGGTGGTCTACAACATCTTCTTCTCGATTAGATCCTTGATCAAGTGGTATTTGATCGCGATGTGTTTCGTCTTTGAGTGGAACACAGGATCTTTGGTTAGATGTATTGCAGATGTGTTATCCATCTGCAAAACCAGATGCTCATTTCTTGTTTCGCCCAATTTGTCCAAGAACTGCTTGAGTCAAATTATTTCGTTGGCCATCTTTGCTGATGCAACGTACTCTGCTTCACAAGATGACTTGGCCACAATGGTCTGTGCGATGGCGCATCCTCCTGAGATGCTTTTACAATCGTCCTTGAGGGATGCCCAGCTAGCATCACTGTATGAAAGCATATTGGACCCTGTATCATGACAATAACACAAGCCATAATCTCTCGTTAATTGAAGATATTGCAAAATTCGTTTTGCAATCTTCCAATGTGTGGAGCTTGGATTCATGTAGAATTGGCTCATCCTAAACACTGCATAAGCTATGTCAGGGCGTGTGTTGTCTACAAGGTACATCAGCGAACAAATCAACTTCCTGTAAGGTGTGAGCTACATTTGTTCTCTCTCTTCTTCAGTCCGCGGACAATCATCATTTGTCAGCACCATTCCCACGAGCATTGAAGTATTCGCTCCTTTGCAATTCAGCATTCCAAAATCCTCTAGGATCTTCTGGGTGTATTTGGACTAATGAAAGTACAACTTACCTCCCTCATAGTCCCTGTCAATTTGCAAGCCAAGGTAGCACTTGGCTTCTCTCAGATCCACAATTTCGAAATGTTTCGAGATGTCTGCCTTCACTTCAGCAATCAGCTGCTCACTCTTGCAAAGTATCAGAGTGTCGTCCACATATACAGCCACAATAATGATCTGTCCATCTGTAATTCTGACATACACATTGGAATTAGCCATCAGTGGCTTGAATCCTAATGATTTCAGAGCTTGATCTTTCTTTTTGTACCACTGTCGAGCTGATTGTTTCAGACTGTAGATTCTTCTATGCATTCTGTATGCATAATCAGGAAGTGAATTGGAGACATAACCTAGGAGTTGATCCATGTAGACCTCCTCGTCTAACTCACCAAGAAGGCTGTCTTCTCATCCACAATGTGGAGCCTGAGGTCATAAGCAGCTGCATATGCAAATAACAATCGTAGGGACGAATGTTTGATGATAGGAGAGAAGGTTTCAGAGTAGTCAATACCATATCTCTGAGAAAATCCCTTCGCTACCAATCTTGTCTTGTATTTCGATACGTTACCATCTAGTCCGTACTTGAGCTTCAACACCCATTTGCATTTGACAGTCTTGCACTTATGTGGTAATGGCTGCAACGTCCATATATGGTTCTTCCTTATGGATTCCATCTGTTTGTTCATGTCTTGGATCCATTTGTCCTTCTTTGGACATTCGAATGCTTCTTCGAAAGTTTGTGGTTCGCCACTAAATTCACAGAACTCTTCTGATGTAGAAGCTGAGCTACCTGGCATGTATCTTGTTGGCGCTCTTCGCGATCTTGTCGACCTTCTAGGAGATCCTCCTAGGACAGCAATGCCCTTGCCTTTGTCTGCTCTGCTAGGTCCGGAACCATCTTGGTTTACAGGCATTGTAGTAGAAGGTTGCCTCTCGAATCTTTCGTCTCATTAGAGGAGTTCTCAATATCAAAAAGACCCTTTGTAAAGATACTTTTATTTTTTTTCTTTAGTTTCGACCGTCACCAGGCCCAATCAAAATGCACAGATTTGAAATCTACGTAACGTAGTTCAAATTAACTAAAAGTAAAAATGCAATATAGAAAACTTTGAAATCTGTGTCCGGGCAGCATGGACGTATCCAATTGGTTTCTTCTTCCTGCCCGACACGTGCTAATCTGTCCGACGTCAATACCTCAAGTTAAATTTACTTGACTATGCTGGTTAGTATAATGAAATTTTCTGAGTATACTAGTTACAGTTATAGAAATATAGTATGTACAGTTACATAAAATATGGTATACGTAGTAATTGTGACTATGTTGGCATTCACATTAGATAAAATGTGATACGAAAAATTGAAATCAAGTATCATATCAGAGAGATTTTTGGCGCCCAAGCTTTGAAAATAGCAATGGCAAGGAGACCCAGATCTACAATCGATTCTGTGATTCTTTACAATCAGAAAGATGAAGCTGATAACTGGAAGCCAACAAAATATATGAAGAACTCATGGTTATTGCTGCATCCATCATCAAAGGACAATTTTCGACAAAAGAAAAGAGCAAAAATGACTTACAAATCTTATTGGAAAGCAAAAATTTTGGAGTTTAAGACTACCCCGGGAGGTCAATCTATATCAGAAGTCTTAGTACAACATGTATATATCAAAGTACATGATATCAATCCTCATGATCATAAAAAATGTAATTGTAAGTATATCAAAACATATGCACTCTACAACAATCATAGGTGATTTTCTATATTGATGCTCTTCAGATTATGATTTAAATGCTTCAACATTGTTTTTTTCTTTCAGATTTATATCCATCATGCATAAGTGAATGGCAGCCCGCACAATCACTTGTAGGAATATTAGACGTGATTCACTCTGATGTTAGAAAGCTGCAATACAGAGGAAGAAGTCCAAAGGAACTTGCAGATTGTGGTATCTATTTTTATGAATCTTTATATACGCCACAAACAGATGGAGGTTTTGGCAAGTTCGAAGCAATTCCATTGCCTAGTTTTCAAAGTGATGAGTGGCCTACTCCTGACAGCATTGTTTCTGAATCCTTCAGATGCAAGCTACTAATTGATATTAGAAATGCTATGAAGATAAGCACAGGCTCGAAAATTGTTCACCTAAGTTGGTTTATCTCATTACATATATTTGTTGATTTTTTCTCGAGTGCTAGTGTTCACACCAACTTTATTTGTTTGCAAGGATTTATCATATGAGACTTTGTCAGATCTCATGGATCAAGGCTGGGATAGTAAAACAAATAATGACATAGAATGTAGGATTAAAAAGATTTCAATGATCTTTCGTTATCATATCGAAAAGCAAATGCTCAGTCTCACATTTAGCTACCAGAGATACAAGAAAATTGAAGGTACATGGCTACCACTGGATCAAGACTTTGAACTAAATGGTCACACAAACCGAATGGAGATAAGCATTATCTACAATGAGAAATATTTTACTATGGTTGAGGTGGAAGAACATTGGAAGCTTGATTTTATCAGAACAGAGCTCATGCTATTACAAACCAATCTACCAACATATTTCAGATTTATCATCAACGGAAGACTTGTAAGTACTTTATGTTTATTGCCATGTCAAAATAGAACAAAATAATAGACAATGTCATGATTTACAATTGCACATTCACTAATATTTGTCATGTCACAGATGCAAAAAAGATAGGAGCTGATAACGTGCTGCAAAGATCTACCTACAACAATCACCATTGTGGGAGAACAATAGTTTCAAATAAACTTTAGTAGAAATCATTGTTGCGCACGACGGGGAGGATGAGAATGGAAGGGTGACAAAAATCTCGCAGAGGGCCGATATGTACGGAAGGAACGTACGGTATATTGGACCTATGCGAGCTGAATATAACAGAAAGAAATTAGTTCTGAAGAAACGCGCACAAGTGCGATACAGGGGGACACGTAGGCAGGTGTATCGGACCTGTGCGCATGAAAGGCGGTAGGTGGAAATTTGAGTGTGAAGGACGTGCACACGTCCTCCAAAGCCAAAGAATATAATCTCTTCTAACCTCTGAAAAGTAGGCTGATTTTATGTCTATATGCTACGATCATCTTTGTGACATTCTATACGCTTGAGGTAGACAATATACATACTTATGTCATCAACAAGATGGTCTAGCGCAACCACATGGGTATCGTACGAAAGAGAGTTTAGAATTGCCTACATCATACTCAAAATGAAAATTCTGGTGCATGATACTGCCGATTATAGAAAAGCCTTCACGAGACTTCATTCCCAAACAAATCAAATTTTGATCCTGTATGAAATAGTTCTCTACAGGGGGGTTAAAGTTGGCATCTGTCAAATGAAAGCTGAGAGTGGGAATGATATACCTACCCCCACCCTTCTATATGATAACAAAGGTCAAATTGGGTACCGAATGGCACCTCTGCAAGTGGGAGTGTGATTGCAGTCTTGAATGCATCTCGAATGATAGAATACGTAGAACCTTCTACAGAGGTATAAGTGCTGCCTAAATCCACGATCGTGCCACCTGCCAGATTGACTTTCCACCAACACTGAGTGCATTAAGACCTATGTAATAGAGGGGCGATCTGGCCCGCATGAGAATTGGGGTAGATTGAACTCCAGGAATATTGATTGTCGTAACAAATCCAAACAATAATGCACTTTTAATGTGAGATGATTTCTCAAAGGACACCAAACAATATGCAAACTTCTGTTCAATCACCAATTCCAACTGATTAATCAGAGAAGCTACAATGCTCGCTTCATCTAGAGTGACAAAATCTTTACTTGACATGAAATAATATAACAGAGAAGGGCGCTATTTGCTGTACTAAAGCTATCATGATATCTTCCTGCATAGATAAAACTCCAGCATGCATACATAAAATTCCAAATTGTAAAACCAACCTTGAATATTATTGATCTTTTACCAATTCACAGAATTGCTTGAAAGCAATCTATCCGAATGCAATGTGTTCACCATCTAAAGCTCTCATCAAGTATCCTATATTTTTATTTGAAATAGTATTCTCTTGCTCTGGTAAGAAGATCGAAGCAAGAGCGAAGCGAACAAAACTCTTGAGATTTGGGTCACGAATATAAGGCAGCTTATATCCCCTCTTCTCAAGGTATGCTTCATCTTGGAAAGCTCTGCTCCTAGTAATATAGTCGGGCTTGGTAACTGAAATTGTGCCGTCAATAGGCAAGCCTAATACACGACAATAAAAACTCTTTGTAACAATAATCTCCTGATTACGGACAATGCTGTGAATATGTCCGTCATCTGTTTCATCAATATTTCTAATGAATTCATGGCAAAGATCTGTTAGAATGACTGAGGGATCGAATTGGAGTAATCCGTCAATCCGTGTTCTAATAGCAAAAGGTTGTAAAATTGGTAACACCGACTTAGGATGAGTTTTGAAAACGATAGCCATGGCAATAGCAATAGTAAGCTAGCGATGGCAGAAGAGAGCTTGATCATAAAAATCGTGAAAACAAAAAGCAAAGAGTGATGGAGACGAGAAACGAAAAACAGAAGTGTTTAAGTTATTCGGTGTATTGATGATATATCGGCGGATTAGACAAGTATTTAATGAAAGTATGTCCTTACTTTGAAGGTACAGGCTCAAAAATAAAGTATCTAGTCCTAAAAGAAAATAAATAAAATAAAATAAAATACACAAATGCTTCGCTCAATTCGCAAAAGTTTAGCTCGTTATTCATGAGTATTGAACTGCAAAAATAAATAGTATACACAATCTATGAAACAATGTGTATGATACTGGCGGCAAAGACTATCGCTTTTTCTCATCAAAATATATGAGCAAAATTTGCGAAGGTGAAGTGTCGGAATTTTTGCAAAAATAAAGTTGGCAAATATGAAAGGCAAACAAGTTTTACGTGCCAAAAAATCTTGAAAAATGCGAAGGTTCAAGTGTCGCAATTTTTGGTTTTTCCAAAAATGGTAATTTCAATGAAACTGAATATTTTCTGAAATTTCCCAAAGGTATTGGATGGAACTGAAAGTGTCGGATTTTTCGCACTTTTTAAAAACTGGAAAATAATTATTTGGATGAAATGTGAGCAATGTCGGGAATTTCACATATTTTACAAAAGCTCAACTTCGTCTTATTCATCAAGAATTAGTCATAGTAGCGCTTCACTCTTGATCCATTTACTCGGGTATCAAGTAATTGTCTTTCAAAATCTGCTAACTGTAATGATCCATTGTTAAAAACTTCTATGACTTTGTAAGGTCCCATCCACCTGGTCTGCAATTTCCCTATAAAGAACATGTGTCTGTTGTCATACGAAAGCACGTAGTCTCCTCGTTTAATTTTTATTTTTTTGATCGATTGATCAAAATTATCTTTTCTCTTATTCTGGCCTCGTTCAGTCTCGATCAATGAAAGACGACGATCCTCCTCTAGTTGTGTCAAAGTAATCATCTGCTCCCGAAGGCTATCATTTTCGTCCATTCGTTCCTCATTATCAATACAGAAGGTTGGAACTTCAAATTCTATGGGCAGTATCAGGTGCATTCCGTATACTAAGTAATATGGAGTCTACCTATTTGTGATTTTCTCGGCGGTTCTATATGCCCATAAAATACATGGTCACTTCTGATCCCAATCGGAAGAATGTGTTTTCGTCACTTTGTTCAGAATTTTGCACAAAATTCCATCTGCACTCTCAGTAAGCCCATTTGCTTTTGGATTATATGGAGTGGTTTGACGATGTGTGATGGAAAAATATGACAACATAGCTTCGCTGCTCTGATTAAGAAAATGGGTTCCCCTGTCATCATTTTTAATTGTAGCTTCAGCCTCTACCATCTTGTTAGCATAGTCTGTTGCAACAAGAATGTAAGGATGACAAGTTTTATGAGTGGTCGGCTTGATAGGGCCTACAAAATATATGTCCCACTTCTCAAATGGTGCTAAGGGAATGATTGGTGTAAGAGGCCAATGTGTCACAAAGCTGGGTTTCCCCATCCTCTAACATGGATTACATTTTTTAATGAACAATTTGACATCTCTATAAAGTGTAGTTAAGCCCATAATGGCCCCCCAATCTTCCTCATGTAATGCACTTATTACAGTGGTTGTCTCTATGGGTTCCAAACAATGGCAAAGATTGTTGTCGGCTCCTAATTTATATAGTATCTTATCTACAATTGTGTAGGGTCCTACTTTGGCAAGAAAGACTGTCTTTTGTTGCTTATCAAAATGCTCAGGATAAATTTGATCTTGTAAAAAGTTTATAATATCTTCAGTATCCAAGAAGCACAAGCGGAGGAAGCTACTCAAGCTGCACATCAACCGACAGCTCCTCAAGACACTGCACCAGAAAGAGATCAACAAGCGAACACACCGCAAGGTTCACCACACAGATTAGATGTGAACATGCAACTACACCATCGGGAAGAACCATTCCATATGGCAGAATCCAAAGCTCCAAGGACGGAACTGTTGACAAACATCTTATCCAGCAGAATGAACATCTCTATTGGAGAGTTCCTTCGACTTGCACCTCAAGCAAAAGATGTCTTGTCAGATTGGTTGAACATTGAATCAAATATACCATCCAAAGAACCAATATTTTGCACTGGTTTCGAAGAAGCCAACAATGTTCTAAATGTGGGAGTGGCTTGGGAGAGTGAGCATCACAATATAGCTCTTCCTATCAAGCACAAACTCTTCGGAGAAGAAGCTGCTATTGTAGATGGAGGATTGGGTGTCAATCTTATCTCTACTACTTTATATGAGAAATGGAATCTACAAGGCCTGGAAGCTGCCAAGTTTGCCATCAAATTAGCTGATCAATTATGTGTGCGGTCGAAGGGGATTGTAGAAGACATTATAGTCAAGATAGTAGGGGTACAATTTGTTATTACATTTGTGGTGATGGACATTCCTGAAACACCCACTGTTTATCGGGTTTTGTTGGGACGACCCTGGGTGCGAATTGCACAAGTAGTTCATGATTGGGGGACCGGCAAAATCACATTTGAGAACAAGAGAGGGCAGTAAAGGTGGATCACTCCACATGGGCGGTGAAGCCTGTACCACCCAAAGCTGATGACACTTCTTCCACAACGGACCATAACATTGATCGTCCAAAATCTTCAATGGGTGTTCATTATGATTCACAAACAGATACCGTATTGTGGATGGATGCATTGGCAACTATTGATTGTATGGTTGGGCATACATGTCATCCAGATCCAGATTCAGATTCAGAACCCAGCGAATCACCACCGAGAGGATTTACCCTTGACACGCTTATCTCATATGGGGTGAACATGATAAACGTAGCATGGCTATCACCAGAACCCTTGACACACTTATCTCATATGGGGTGAACATGATAAACATAGCATGGCTATCACCAGAACCTATTCCAAAACTTGTTGAAGATGATTTAGTTCCTTGGCAACATGCATTGTCCTATGACAAGGAAGCTGAGCTGACAGATGAGCAGATCCTACACCACATGGATTCTACGCGTTATGGTTACCATTCACAGAAAGCATCCTAGATCAAGTAGCTGGAGCGGAAGCCTACAATTTTTTGGATGGCTTCAGTGGCTACAACCAAGTGAAGTTTGCACTGGAGGATCAACACAAGACTACATTTGCTACTGAATGGGGTACATATGCCTACAAGGGCATGTCGTTCGGTCTTTGTAATGCCCCTAGCTCTTTTCAGCACGTCATGCAAAAGGCATTCAAGGACTATTTATAAAAGTTCCTACAGATCTTCCTTGATGATCTTTGCATGCACAAATTTAATGATGAACACTTATCTTAACTAGAGAAAGTGCTTATACAATGCCGCATATTTCAAATATCATTGAACCCAGAGAAATGCCAATTTTGGGTCACACATGGTCTTATCCTGGGCCATATTGTATCTAGACACGGGATCGCCACTGATTTGTCTAAGATACATATTATCATGGATCTTCCACCCCCTGGAACGATTCGTGGAGTTTATGTATCTATGGGACATGCCAATTACTACCGAATCTTCATTCTATTCTTTGCGGATTTGGCACGTCCTATCTACAAGTTGACAATTGATCCACATTGGATGGAGGAAGCCCTACAAGCTTTCCAAAAGCTGAAGGAAGCACTTATATCTGCACCAATCTTACAGCCTCCCAATTGGACAATTGAGTTTCATGTGCATACTGACAAATCAAAGTATGCTATAGGAGCAGTATTGACCCAGCCAGGTGAGTACAAGAAAGACTTTCCTATTTGCTTCGCCAGTCGACAACTCAACGATGCTGAAATCAACTGTTCAACGACTGAGCAAGAAGCCTTGGAAATGATATTTGTGGTCAAGAAGTTTTGGCATTATCTTATGGCCATTCATTTTGCATTCTACACTGATCATCAACCTTTGCTCTACCTAGTCAACAAAACTTGCAACATAGGGAGAATCACTAGATAATTACTCTTGTTGCTCGAGTTTGATTTTCGAATAGTGGTACGTAAGGACAAGCAACATTATATGGCTGATCATGTATCTCGAATCAGATCAACATAGAAGGATCCCCAGCCTGATGATGAGTTATCAGATGCTGCTTTATTTTATGTGGATGTTGTACCCAATTGGGCCGCAGACATAGTTGAGGATTTGATGAACGACCAACCAGATCGGTCACTATCCAGGGTGCAACAGCGAAAACTTGTACTTAAAGCTCATCCATATCAGCTGATTGTCGGCCAACTGTATCGAAGAGGGGCGGATAATATCATTCGTCGTTGTATCCTGCCCCATGAGACAAGTCAGATAATGTCCCTCTCGCATGAAGCAATGGCAGGTAGACACTTCGCAGTAGATGTAATAGTACGCAAGATTCTCCAATCCAGTTGTTGGTGGCCAAAAATGCACAAGAATACTGAGGCATATATCAAGCAATGTGATGTATGTCAAAGAGCGGGTAGACCAACCAAGGCAAATTATGAGCCGTTACATCCTGTATTGTCTCAAGCGCCATTTGAGAAGTGGGGACTTGATTACATCAGCCCTATTCACCCAGTCGTTCGCAGTACCCAAGCCCGATATATTATTGTGGCTACAAATTATCTCACGAAGTGGGTTCCAGCCAAAGCAGTGCACGTATCAAATGCTAGGTCCAACTCAAAGTTCCTTTAGAAAATATCATTGTATGCTTTGGATGCCCAATGGAGATAGTTAGTGATCGAGGAACTCACTTTGTCAACGAGACCCTCAAGGTCTTATTAAAAGAGTTCTTTGTGATCCATCGTTTCAGCATGCCTTACTACCCAAGAGGCAATGGCCAAGCCAAATCTTCTAATAAGATTATGTGCGGCATTTTGACAAAGACAATAGAAGCAAGCATATCAGATTGGGAGCACAAGCTACACGCTGCTCCGTGGGCTTTCAGAATTGCATACAAAGGCAGCACCAAACAAACTCCATTCCAACTGGTGTATGGCCAAGATGCAGTCATGTCGGTGGAATTTCTCATTCCATCTCTTTACATTGCCACAGTGCAATGATTGGATGGTACAAGATCGCTCCACCTTCGTCACAAAGTGCTACACAAGTTGTGCAAAAGATGCTTGTTAGTAGTCCATACTCTTGCTGCAGAGAAAGCACGTCGCAAGGACTGGCATGATCGTCGTCTTCACAAGAAAGATCTTCAAAAAGGAAATTTGGTTCTCATGTACAAGACAAAGGTGATCAAAGAAAAGCTGAAGTTCACTGGTGAAGGCCCTTATCGCATCACCGACATCCTATCGCAAGGGGCAGTGACTTTAGAAACAATGGATGGGACACCGTTTGCTACGCCCATCAATGGTAGTCGGTTATGCAAGTATTGGTCGCCACCAGCCTCCCCAAACACTTCTTGAAGAGTTCAAGATAGGCTCCTCATCATCGAATAAAGCCTCAGGTTTTACTTAAGCGATCTTTATCCACGCTTTTCCTTATGCACTCCATCATCCGCAATAAACGTGTCGACAACTTTCTTCCACAACAAGCACAGGCAGGTGTCATGGGACCATCACCTATTTAGGTGGGGGATACTATTGGGCAATTAGTGGGTCCTGCCACTAAAGTACTACTGGCTAAGCTTACCAAGTGGGCCTCGCCACAGTACATTGTACATGTAGAGCAATAAGTGCGAGGGCACAGGCTTCTTCTGTGTATAAGCCCAACCCAATGAACACGCAATTTGGTTTTGTAAAACTTGTAGAATTAGGAATAAGTGACTAGGGGCCTAAAACTCTAAAATAACATTAGAGGCCCTAAGTCAAGTTGTTAATAAAAAAGCTAAAAGGGCCCTAATTATAACTCACATGAATCATGTGAGTGCCCTTGTGCTTCTTAAAGAACCATTAAATTCATTTTGTGTTAGTTTAGGAGGCTTGGATTAGGATCCTTGCCATTGTAATTAACCAATAGGAGAAAGGGGCAAGGGCCTTCCCCATCCATAAAAAAGCACCCTTTGTACTATATTTCCATGTTCAATAGGAGGTGGAGATTCTTCCCAAATGTGATATGAACATCCTTGTCTCCTTCTCTCTCTCTCTCTCTCTCTCTCTCTCTCTCTCTCTCTCTCTCTCTCTCTCTCATTTTTGTGTCTTGCATTTGCTTTCTATTTGCTTCTTTGTTCTATTTGCATGATGTTGTTAATGATTTCTAAGAGAGTAGAGAGAATAGGATGTAAGCACCTCCCCCATTGTGATCTATTCTTCCTTCTCATGCTTGTGGTTAAAGTAGGGTGGATAGTTAGATGTGGTTAATCTAGGTGTGGTTAGAGTAGGATTTGCAAGCTAACTTCGCAAGGGAAGCACTATTCCCTTGGGAACAAATCTATGCATGACAGGTGAACCAAGGCCGCCACACTACTAGTTACTTGATCCAGCAAAAAGAGGAAGATGAAGGAGCCTTCATGACCAAGGTCGAAGAACAATAGGAAATCGAACACATGACTCACCATCAAGATTGGTGCCAAGAATACAGTTCATTCACCCACTCTCAAATTGTGCAACTTGGAGACAATTCATCTCATTCTGTCGAGGGTGAAGGAATAGTCAGGGTCGAATTTCAAAGAGGTAAAGTAAAGTTGTTCTCCAATGTTTTTCATATCCCAAATTTAACCAAAAATCTGCTTTCAAGAAGTAGAATCACTGATTTTGGTCATAGGGCCGAATTTGATAGACATGACTGCACTATTATTGATGAATCTAAGAAAGTTTTAGCTTTTGGTAGAAGGTGTGGCTACTTGTATAATTCAGTCAGTCTTATTCTACAAATAGTCAAGCTTTTTTTACTTTGACTTTTGAATAAACTTATATGCTATGGCACTTCAAATTAAGCCATTTAAATTTCAATAGCATTCAACAAATGTCGAATCAAAATTTAGTACAAGATTTTTCATCTATTAGCAAATCTACTTCTTCTTGTGACAGCTGTATTATCAACAAACATGCAAGAAGTCCATTCATTTTCGATTCAGTTAATTCTTCTAAAGGTTTGCTAGATCTTGTACATAGTGACATTTGCGGACCTATGCAAACTATTCCCACAAGGGGAGCCATCTTCTAACTTTTATTGATGATTTCTCTCGAAGAACTATTACTTACTTCTTGAAGAACATATATGAAGCATTCAAGTTCTTCAAACAGTTCAAGGCATCTGCTGAAAATCAGACCCAGAGAAAGATCAAGGTCCTATGTACTGATGGATGGGGATGTTGTGAATGTGTCACGAACTGATTCTTTTCGAGTTCATTTGGTCTTCTTTTGTGGAAGTTTTCAGACCCTAGGCAATCTATTTTTGAGTTTCGAGTGAGTTGGTTAGTGTCTCACTCGTTGGTGGCTTGACGCTCACCTCAATTGTTGTGTTTTGCTCGTTGGCAAACTTTCATGCACATCTATTCTATGTTTTCGTCTCTCTATCTTCTTACATTTTTTGATAAAAAATTGTATATATATCTCCACTGTGTGGAGTTTACAAGATAGCTAAACAAAATTACAAGACAAATCAATGCCAATCAACTAGTTAGTTATTCCCTATTATTGCTAACTCTTTCAATTGAGCATGAGGTACAATACACCACGCTCGTCGAGCTACCAGTTGGCAGAGCAAATTTTTTTTCTTCATCTTCGTTTCATTTTCGTTTTGTGGTTCCAGTTGGCAGCGATAATTGTTTTCCTTCGCTTCATTTCACTTCATCACTTTCATGACAAAGTTGCAGGAGTTTACAATTTCTGACCCTCCCTCTTGAACCTTGCAACTTTGTATATTTAATTTACTGAACCTTGAGATCAAGTCTCGAATGTGATGGTATTTCAAAGGTATTTTGTCTTTGAATGGATGGCACTTTGAGAATCCATCATCAACATGCAAGATTCTCCTTGTGGTATGCCAATTGCCTCCAACATCGTCTGCAACCATAGTACCTCATTCGCCATCTTTGAAGCTGCGACATATTCAGCTTCGCATGAGGATTGAGCCACCAAGATTTGCTTGTTACATATCCAACTGATTGTTGTTCTGCACACCATTGAACATCCTTCTGTCACTGGACTTGTTGTCATCTTTGCGACTTGCCCAGCTTGCATCACTGTAGTGGTGCAGCTTGAATCCTTTGCCTTCGTTGTTTGCTTTGTAGGTTAATTCCATGTTTTGGGTACCCTTTAGATATTGCAGGATTTGTTTCACCCAAATTGTGTTGTGTAGCATATGCAAAGAGCAATCGAATGTCATTTGGACCATTGGTGAATATGTGTCAAAAAAATTGACTAGCATCCAATAGTGCCATTTGATTTGATTTTTCTTTTGTATACCCACTTGTAATCGATGATCTTTTTGGTTTTGGGCAGTGGCTCTAGTTTCCATGCCTCATTTTGCCTCATGGATTCGATTTCTTCTGACATTGCCTGCTTCCAAAGTTCTCCCTCTAGACTCTAGATAGCTTCTAGGTATGTAGTTGGCTCTTTAGTGAAGCTGCAGTACTCAAACGCTGTGTCTTCGCTCCACTGAAGATTGTCAGTGTATCGATATGGAGGTCTTCTTTTTCTTGTCAACCTTCTAGATTTGATTTGTCGTTGTTCGAATGTTTCTTCTTCATCGGGTTGATCTTCGGCTTCCTGCTGCTCAAGAGTCTGGGGCTCAATATTCTGATTTGATGTTTGTCCTTGATCTCCCTCTTGAATCGGCATCAATGTGAAGATCTCACGGTCTTTTTCATCCTTCAATCCAAGAAATGTGGACTCATCGAATTTTACATCTCTACTCGACACGACTTTCTTCATGGTTGGATTGTAGAGTTTATACACTTGTGATCCATTCGAGTATCCGACCATGATTGTCTGCTTTGATTTTTCATCGAACTTGCTTCTTTGTTCCTTTGGTATGTGCTTGTATGCTGCACATCCGAATACACACATGTATGACAGATCAGGCTTTCTACTTGTCCACATTTCATATGGTGTCTTGTTTTCCAGGGCTATTGTCATTGATCTATTCTGCAGGTGTACTGCTGCAGCTATTGTCTTAGCCCAAATTTGACTTGGCAATCGAGCCTATGCCATCATGCATCTGGCTCCTTCAACTAGCATCATGTTTCTTTTTTCTACAACACCATTATATTCGGGTGTGTACGCAGGAGTGAATTGATGCTCTATCCCTTGTTCTTGGCAGAATCTAAAAAATTTGGTGTTGTACTCACCTCCATTATTGGTCCACAGACATCTGAGTGGATGAGCTCAAGAACTTCTTTAGCTCTTTTTTCCTCATGTGTGAATGGATTCCGATGTTGTTTGCCCTTCTGACCGGCTTCACATAACTCAATATTAGGTCTGGATATCTTCAGGCCTGTGACTATGTCTTTCTTGCTCATGTTGTATAGCTCCTCATATTCAGATGATACATTCTTCTGTGCCAAAGTTGATCTTCATTTTTTGATGCATTTAGTATGCTATCAAAATTGTTGATTATCAACTATTAGCAACTTGTTTGTTGTTTTCTCGATCATTCGGCATGTATTGCCATCAAATAGAAATCGCATTCCAAGATCTGTCATCTTGGAGACTAATAGCAGGTCTCTTCTTAATGAAGGTACGTAGAGTGCTCCTAGCAGCTCTGCTTGACTTTATAGTGTTCGCAACTGTAGAGTCCTGATCCCCTTGGCATCATGTCGGCTCCCATCGCCTAGAATCACTGCTCTATTGTTCTCGAATTCTCTGAAGTCTATCAAGATTCTTTTGTTGCAGGTGATGTGTGAGCTTGCTCTTGAATCAATGACTACATCCTAGTCTTGTTCAGTGTAGCTTGTTGAATCTTCATCAAATATTGTGAAAGCTTCATCACTTTTGTCTACATCCTTGGACGATTCTACAACATTCGCTTTGTCAACTTTGTTCATTCTTTTTGGGTTTATTTGCAATCGTATGCAAAGTGCCCCTTCTTCTTGCAGTGCATGCAAGGTATTGTTGGATTGAACTAGCATCTATTGGCTGTGTGTCCTGGTTTGTGATAGTGATCACAGGAAGAAGATTGTTGGTTATCATTCCCTCTGCTCGAAGACTTTGTGTTCATCCTGTCGAATCTGGGCTTGTTCTTGTTCTTCTTCCTTCCTTTTGTGAAAAGGGCTTTCTCCTTATCACTGCTTCCTTCTCCTTCGTCCCTCATCAGTCTCTCATCAGCGACAAGACTGATTGCTCTCTCGAATGTCATATATGGTAAACTCAGTATGAGCATTCTCAATGGCTGATAGGACGCAGGTAGGAATTTCATGAAGTACATTAGCTTTTGTGGTGCTGGGACCTGGTGTTCCTGTCTTGATGCTGCGAGTTGAGCAAAGATCATTCTGATCTTCTCAATGTGCTGATCCAACTAGTTGCCATCCCATTGTATAGATTGCAACTGATTGTGAAATGTAGTGGGTTTCTTTTCTTGTCTAACCTCAAACCAAGATCTAATCAATCTAGCATCAAAGAGACGAAGTTAGTTGTCACGTTCCCATGAGAGCGATAGTATAATTCAGATTTCAATATGAATGGAGGATTCACATTTAACTCTAACATCCATTAACCCTAAACATCAACACTACATCCACTAGCACTACGATCCATTAACACTACGCATCCACAATAAGATAGCTTACTCTTTCTCTCTCTCCCTTTCTCTCTCATAAAAAGTATAATAACATACAATCCCAATAACAATCATCCAACAATTAGCAATATCCAAAGAAAGCATGAGAGATGGAGGAGAAGTGGTAGAGAGCAAGGACATTCATCAATCCATTTCACAAGTAAACCAATCTGCTTTATTGAAATGAAAAATGAACATGTGTAGGAACTCGAGTTGGTCCCTTTTTATATTAGAGAGGAGAACCCTGGCCTTTGAATCCTATTGGTCCATTTTTGCCTCCCTAATTATTCAAATTTAAAAAAGAGTGGGAACCATCCAAATTGGAGGAAAACCCAACTTTGTTCACTAACTTGACATTTAGGCCCTGCGACATTAAAAGTCCCACAAGAAGGCTTAAAATCCTTTTATTGACTTTCAACTAATCAAATCTCTATGTGATCATCGGATTGCTTCCAACACCTGAGCGACTGCTTTTTCATAGGCACTGATGGTTTCTTTAGCCTTTGCCAACTTAGTTGAAGCTGCTCCTTTGAACCTGTCAAAGCGGCCTTGGAATTCCTGAAGGGCCACTTTGTACGTTTCCACTTTCTTGAACAAATACGCGATCTTCGTCGAAGTGACCAAATGATTTGGTATTTGCGTTTGAAGATACGCATCACACTCAAGGGTGGTCGCATGGAGACGTGTGTGATCCTACTCCACCATCTGCAATTGACAGTTTAGCAGCTGCACCTATTGCTTTGCATCCTGCATGGCCTTGTCCACCTGATCCTATGTAGTTGTCAGGGCATTTTGCAGGGAGCTGACGTATCCTTCGAGACGATCAGCGTGTTGTTGTGCCATCTTCTTTTCAGCTTTAGATTTGCCTTCATGCTGCTTGGCGATCTTCAATTCTCTATCCAGCTGGACAATCTTCTGACTGATGAGAGTGTTTTTCGATCCCAGATCTAAAATTCTCTGCTCCATTTCTTTTTTCTTGTCAAGCATAGACTGGATCGCTTGTGCAAGGCTTGAGACTAGACCAAGAGCATCACCAGATTCTACTGTTGTGGAGGCGACAGCAGGAGGAGGACCTGATGGTACTGTCCTTGGTTGGCATGAAATAGGTGCCGGTACTTCTTCTTCTTCAAAACCCTTAGACATGGTGGCGTCGAACTGCTTCGGTGATTTCGCAGCCTGGTCGACCCGAAGTGTGGCTGGGTTGTCTTCAGCTTGAAGTTGCTGGCTTGAGTCTTCAACACCGACAGTAGTATCATGGATTTGTTCGAATCCTCTTCCAAGGGATTGGAGTTCAAAGGGCATAGGGCTCTGGGGCATTTCAAAAACTTCGGAGTCCCCAAGGGGGTCAGAATCATCGAACATATCCATGAAATACTACGTGTTTGGTGATATAGCTTCGGTGTGCGGGGATGAGGCGGCCTAGGGAGCTATGATGGGAATGGTAGTCCCAATGGTCACAAACTCTCCTTGAGTGGAAGCAGAGGCGAGGGAAGCATCAAAGGTGGGGGGAATAGAAAGTTCAGTGCAAACAGCAACAGGGGGTGTAAGCGCAGCTGACGATGTATGCCTAGTACGACATCGTGATGCGGAAGGCGTGGACGACGCCGACTACGTGAACTGGAGGCCTGGTGGGACGACTCGGTCGGTGCTTCTTCATAGACTGAAAGCACAGAATCCAGGTGGAAGCCATGGATTTTGTTTTCCAGGTGAGAGGCAGCTAGAAGAGACAATAAGGAACCAGCAGCAAACTGTTGTTTAGTATTGCTCTTAATAGATTGTTTGAACTCAGCAAAAATAGTCTTAAAGGTGCTCGGCGAAGGTTCCCAAAATGGCATATTGTTGATCATTCACCTAGCTCCAAAAATGGATTTTTTTTGGTCAAGAACCTTCCCCCACTTCAAATTAGATAAATCTGAAGTGGATGTATGATATGAGAGCTCAACGAAGGAAGTTGATACTGTATAGGCCAAATCTGACTAACACAGTAATTTTCTAAGTCATTTTTCATCAAAAATGCCGTTCTTCCTTTTTTCCATGTTGATGCCTTTTCTGACTTTTGCTCATCAATTTTTTCTCATTTTTTTTTTTTTACTGTCTTTTTCAGAAAAACTCTGAACAATCAAATATTGAAAACAACAAATTGAAAAACAAATAATTTAAAAAATCTTTGAGATCGGACTTGTTGATCTAGCGGAGCAGGCTGCCAAAACTTGTGTAATTGGCTGCCATTCACCAAAGTATCAAATCGTTTTCCATCCAAGTGCTCAAGAATTACTGCGCCATAGTTCAGCATTTCCTTCACTTTATACGGGCCTTCACCGGTAAACTTCAACTTTTTGTACATTAATGCAAGATCTCCTACTTTCATATCCTTTTTGTGCAATTGACAATCATGCCATGCCTTGCGGCGTGCTTTCTCTGTTGCTAATGCATGAACTGCCATCAATCGGGTTTCACATAATTTGTGCAACGCTTCATGATGTAGTTGTAAAGACTTATCATCATTTAACCGTTCTGTTGCTGTTATGCATAAAGATGGGATTAAAAATTCAATCGGCATGACAACATCTTGACCATAAACTAGTTGAAAGGGTGTTTGATTTGTACTATTTTTGTAAGCGGTTCTGAATGCCCATAATGCTACATGCAGTTTATGTTTCCAATCAGACTGACTCGCTTTAACTATTGCAGAGAATCTTATTGGAATATTCAGCTTGGCTATTCCCTCTGAGATAGTAAAGAGTGCTAAATCTATGTATCACAAAAAAATCTTCCAGTAAACACTTTATTGTTTATTAATAAGGTGTGTACCCCCGTCACTGAAAATCTCGATCGGACATCCAAATTTGATTATAATATTTTCATAGAGAAACTTGGCCGTAGATTTTTCATCAGCAATTTTGACAGCTTTGGCTTCAACCCACTTGGTCATATAATCAGTTGCTACGATAATGTATCTGGCCTGAGATCCTTGCGCAGCAGGATGAATAGGACTTACATTTGTCCTAGTAGCTATTGTGCACTTTATTAATCTAAATGATTGTATGATCTTGACTATTCGTGTGTCTAATTCGCCTACTCATTTAATTTCACACCTTGGTTTGATATTGTTGAATGCAGTATTAATTTGTTAACATAGAGCAAAAGTGAGTTGTTCACTCATAGTTTGAAAATTTGTATTGAGGCAAATTGTAAACTCTTTATGAGAGTAAGTGAATCATCTTCTAAAGACACTTATCTCCATAATAAAGTATTTAGCCTCATTGGATCTGAGATTAGCATGGTAAACAAGCATGAAGATATGATGAAAACACTTTGTTATTACAGCATGCATAGTCTTGCCAATTTGGATGAGTCTAATTCTCTAGATCGTGGTAACATGATGTTAGATCTTTGTGATCCTAAAAAATCAAGAAGAAGTCTTTATTTTCTCATGAAGGAGCATGCAAATGAAGAAGGAGCAAGTCTCAAGGTCAAGCATCTACATGAAAATTGGAAGGAATCAATTTTGGAAATGTTAGGAGGGTGCAAAGCTCTCAAGCTCATCTAAGATGTCAACATCAAAGAAGCACTGTCATGAATATGGTGATTTCAGATCAACATCAAGCTCATTGGCTGATCTTCACACCTTCTAAACCAGCAAAGACCAATTCAGCCCATGGAGTCAAGTTCAAGGTCATCATGTTTTCCATCAAGCTAGATTTTTGAGGAGTCTGAAAAATGCAAAAATGAGTTTGGTAGAGGCCAAAAATCTTGTATATAGATAAACACACATGTGTGGAGCCTATTTCCACGTGTGAAACTAGTGTACTTGTCATGTACCATAATCATATATGTTGTACATCTGATCTAATTCAAGTTCTAGTGGCTAAAATGGCCAAAAACTAGTTTTCTAGACATATGACACATGGCATTAATCTATTGATTGCATGAGCCACATCCTTTGATTAGGTGTCATATCCCATGTGTAGAGGACAGCTCACACGTGTGGAATAAGCTAAAGTAGGCGAATTTTGACTTCTAAAAGATTTCCAAGTAGATCTCCATATAGAAGGAAAATGGACCAAAAGTGCCCAAAATAGAAGGTTGTGTCCAAGTGTCAGTTTTGCATGATGAATCGTCATATGACATTGCACCTTCACATATGTGGGATCAGAGGGATGATCAGTACCATGAGCTCCCTCTTATTACATATATAGAGCCACATTTGGCCATAATCAACATCAGACACCAATCTTGGTTTTGGAAACAATTTTGAGTGATTCTCTCCATTTGTCTACGTTTGTTTTGATTGTTTTGAGGTGCTATTAATGTGTACTTGATTTTCAGGTTGGAGTCCGTACTCAGACATAATTTCACTTGTGGGGAACTAGAAATTAATGATTGTTCTTGTTAGGATTTTGTGTCTAGAATTGATCTAGATTGATCTTAATCTCAAGTAGATTGATAGATCAAGTAATCTGACAACCAATCCCTCTTGAGGATAAGATTAGGATCCACTCTTGGTCCTTTTTTAATTTATTGCACATGGTATCAGAGCCTAGTACAAGAGGTTTTGTTGAAATTGATAGGGTTAATCCAAATCAAAGCCACAATTAGCAGTTTTTTGGGAACTAGTCAAATTTTGTGTGGCGAGTTGGATTTGATAGCTATCCTCAAAAGTTTTAGTCCAGATCTTGTTGTGGCCTGTAGGAACTCTTTTCACATGTGTGAGGCTGTACAACTCCAGTTTTGACTAAGAAATTTCAAAAATTTGTACAATTTGACTCACATACCCAATTTGAGTGATTTCTGGTGCAAAATCAAGCATTTTCTATAGAGAATCTAATCCTTTGATTAGTTCTTGGATTAGATCAGCGAAGAAATTAAATTTGAAACTTTGAATTAGGTGCATTAATTGATTATCTCTGACTTTTTGAGTGCATGTTGAAGTTGAGAGAGATTTTGCTAAAAATCATAGATTAAGGAGTGATATGCAAGGTGAGAGGTTGAAATCCATTGTACCATCACTCTAGATTTGTTCAAGAGTGGTAGGGTCAAGTTTAGACGCATCAATTTGCTAGAGAACATCCTTGGATCTGTCCTCCAAGTGAAACCTTTGAGAGTTTATAGTGCATATAGAGCATCTATGCAAATCTTTTGTAGAATTGGACATAGATTGGCTTCAATTGAAGGTTCTAGAAAAGAGATTGAGATCCAAGTCACATTATTAAATCCTACTCAATTTGTTTGAGTGTTTGTGAGGTTTGAAAAGAGTCATTAAGGTGTCTATGGCAAATGTGTAGAGAGAGATCCAATTTTCTAAGAGTTCCTTCCTTTGTAGAAGGCAAGATCTAGAAGCTCATTTTGTGTTGTTATTGGTGGAGTGTTTGTCTCTTCCTAAGTGATCAAATCTTTCTAAGTGGCATTAGCTCTTTGAAGCACACTATCTTAGTGAGAAAAATCACAACTTTTGATTTTGAATTTCATTCCAAGTCTTAAAAAGTAGAGTAATTGGTGGAACCCAATAGGAGTGATTAAATTCAATTTGTTGAGCAAAAATTGACATAGTATGTATGAAACTCAAATTAGTTTTATTCAACTTTCTTTGTGAGAGTGTGAGGGTCAATTTGTGATCCCATTGGATGTCTAGAATGAGTCCATATTTGAGTATTCATGCATGGTTGAGATCTTTGTGAATCTCTAGTTGTCTAATTTTTTAAGCTTTGTGAAAAATTGGTGGTACAGTTTGTTGTCAAATCAAATCAAATTCATTCTAAATCTAAAGTGTGAGATTATTTGGGTCAAGAGTGATCCAAAAGAAGTGATTAAGTTTGATTTTTAGGTGTTTGAAACAAAACCGATCTTTTGTTCAAGAATCTCAAGTGTTGAGAGAACTAGTCATGTGAAAAGGAAAATCTAGGTGTCAAATCTTTTCATATGCATTTGAACTTTCAAAAGAAAGAGTCATTGGTATTTGATGAGTCCAAGAAGAGAGTGGATTTAATTTCTTCAGTGATTTGATTCAAAGATTGTGTGCTTTTGTCTTAATGATCAAAGCAAAATTTCCAAGTGACTAGTCATAATTGTGAAGATTTATTCTTAGGTTTGTGAGTTAGATCTTGTGTAGATCCTTCTAGATTGTTGAAGATGTTCAAATCTAGTCTCTTGAAAGTCACAAATCACATTTGTAGAATCATATCACAGGTTTTTGTTCACATGGCATCAATAGGTGGCATCCTATTTAAGGAAAGAAAGGATCTTGAGTGCAACCTTTGTGCCAAGGGAGGATATTTTTTCTCAAGATGCTACAAAAAGAAGACCAATCCATCCAAGGAGAACCAAAGCAAGGGGGCCGAGGTGAAGGATGGAGCTTCAAGTTCAAAATGCAAATACAAGAAGGACAAGTCCAAGGAAAGGTGTTTCCTTTGTGGAAAGGTGAATGAGGCTTGGAGTCTCACAAGGACTTGCAAGATTTGTCTTCAAGACTCCATCACAACACATGTCAAATCTTTTGAAACTTTTCATTTGGAAGTGCATTGTTTGGTTCAAGATGCAAAGATAGATGTCACTTTCATGAAAGTAACTTGGACTTATTTATGTCCTTGGAAAGTACTTTGCTTGGAACTTAAGACAAGCTAAAACTTATTGTTATTATCCAAGAGAAATCAATCAAGAATAAGAAACAATCACAAAATAAAAATAGTTTCATTTATGCTCTCCTGTCAACTTATGAAGAATCATTTTGCTTTGAAGAGATTTTTGTATCTCAAAGGTGGATTAAGGCAATACTAGTTGAGTGTGATGCCTTAAAAGATAGCAAAATATGTTTTCCTTGTAAGCTTACATTAGTTATGAAGTCAAGGAAATGAAAATATCTTCATAATGTAGGATCTTTTGGTTTCGATAAGATCATGAATGATGTGTTCATTCATAAAGATAAAAATTGTAAGTTTTCAATCTTAAAGACAAGTTGTAAACTTCTTATGAGAATAAGTGAAGCATCCAAAGTGGAAACTTATATCCATAAGCAAGTAGTTAGCCTTACTGAGTTGGAAATACCTTTTGATTTCAATATTGGAAAAATCATGCCAAGTTGTGGTGATTTTTGGACTCATGTTTCTAGCATGAGTAATCTTGATAATCATAGGAAGTGCATATTGAATGGTCATACTTGTTGTAATCATTATGAGACATGGAGGTCTCGGATTTCCATCAAAAAGGAGCATCATGAAGAGGATCTTAAGGAGTCATCTCAAGGTTCAAGTGTGCCAAGGATTGAGGAGGAGAGTCCTTCTCAAGGTTCAAGTATGTCAAGGATTGAGGAGGAGAGACCTTCTCAAGTTGTGATTCCAAAAAGAATCTCAAGAAACATGGTTGAGTCCATGTGGCTCACATTTCAAGGGAAAGAGGAGCATACGTCATGTGGTACATCCCATACTTACTTCTCCTATGTCATTTGATAAATCAATTTGCTTTAGTGAGATCATTGCATCTCAAAATTGGAGTAAAGCCATACTAGTTGAGTATGAAGTCTCTCTTGAGAACATAGATGATGTTTTTAAAAGGTTGAAATTGATTTTAGATCAATTAGAAAGAAAATGGTTATTTCATCAAATGTATGCTCTTAAATCATGTAAGAGCAAAAGTGAGTTGTTCACTCATAGTTTGAAAATTTGTATTGAGGCAAATTGTAAACTCTTTATGAGAGTAAGTGAATCATCTTCTAAAGACACTTATCTCCATAATAAAGTATTTAGCCTCATTGGATCTGAGATTAGCATGGTAAACAAGCATGAAGATATGATGAAAACACTTTGTTATTATAGCATGCATAGTCTTGCCAATTTGGATGAGTCTAATTCTCCAGATCGTGATAACATGATGTTAGATCTTTGTGATCCTAATAAATCAAGAAGAAATCTTTATTTTCTCATGAAGGAGCATGCACATGAAGAAGGAGCAAGCCTCAAGGTCAAGCATCTACATGAAAATTGGAAGGAATCAATTTTGGAGGTGCTAGGATGGTGCAAAGCTCTCAAGCTCATCAAAGATGTCAACATCAAAGAAGCACTATCATGGATATGGTGATTTCAGATCAACATCAAGATCATTGGCTGATCTTCACACCTTTTGAACCAGCAAAGACCAATTCAGCCCGTGGAGTCAAGTTCAAGATCATCATGTTTTCCATCAAGCTAGATCTACCAAGCTAGATTTTTGAGGAGGAGTGTGAAAAATGTAAAAATAAGCTTGGTAGAGGCCAAAAATCTTGTATATAGATTAAAAACACAAGTGTGGAGTCTTTTCTCAAGTGTGAAACTAGTGTACTTGTCATGTTCCATAATCATATATGTTGTACATATGACTTAATTCAAGTTCTAGTGGCTAAAATGGCCAAAAACTAGTTTTCTAGACATATGACACATGGCATCAATCTATTGATTGCATGAGCCACATCCTTTGGTTAGGTGTCATATCCCATGTGTAGAGGACAGCTCACACGTGTGGAATAAGCTGAAGTAGCCGAATTTTGACTTCTAGAAGATTTCCAAGTAGATCTCCATATAGAAGAAAAATGGACCCAAAGTGCTCAAAATAGAAGGTTTTGTCCAAGTGTCAGTTTTGCATGATGAATCGTCATATGACAAAGCACCTTCACACATGTGGGATCAGAGGGATGATCAGTACCACGAGCTCTCACTTATTGTATATATAGAGCCACATTTGGCCATAATCAACATGAGACACCAATCTTGGTTTTGGAAGCAATTTTGAGTGATTCTCTCCTTTTGTCTACATTTGTTTTGATTGTTTTAAGGTGCTATCAATGTGTACTTGATTTTCAGGTTGGAGTCCATACTCAGACAGGGTTTCACATGTGAAAAACCAGAAAGTACAGCTACCTTCAATTATTGATTGTTTTTGTTAGAAATTTGTGTCTAGAATTCATCTAGATTGATCTTAATCTCAAGTAGATTGATAGATCAAGTAATCTGACAACCAATCCCTCTTGAGGATCAGATTAGGATCCACTCTTGGTCCTTTTTGTACTTTTTTCACATGAAATGCTTTGACATATCATGCTGGACTTCCTCTGATTGTTCTTTGTCAAAAGGAGTAGTCTTGGATCTTCGCTTAGTTTTTTTAGCAGGAATCAATCGTGGAGGCAATGACTTCCGAGAAGATAGACTCTTTTTTGAAGGTGAAGACTTCCTAGATGGTGATATCTTGCTAGAACTTAAACTTGAGGAATCTTCATCAACTTTTCCTTTGTCTTTATCCAATAAAGGTGGCACATTCTTGGAATCAATCTTTTGAGGTGGATTTTTTCATTTTAGGACCGTATTATAATGTTGCTTAGCTTGTTTCTTTGCCATTGATCCTATAATCTTGTCTTCCTTCAATATAACTGCCTTCGACGGTTTTATTGTTGGTTCATGGGTAATATCACGTACTCCAAATCTGGTAGGATCCATGTGATTTAGAACCTACTCATCAGTAAGTTCTACATTGTCATCATAAGTCAAGGCGTGACTCACATGAATAAGTTCATCTTCAATCGGATTTGGTATGGGTTCCGTTGATATCCAAGCTACGTTCAGCACATTCAAAAGAAAAGTGATCGGTGTATCCAAAGTTTGATCCAATAATGAAACCTCACTCAAGTCAAACTGATTATCTTGTTGACACATATACCCTGTTGTACAATTAATTGTTGCAAGAGTTTAATTCCAATTGACAGTATCAGTTTGAGAGTCATAATGAACTCTCCAGTTTTTTATTGGTCGGCAGTCACAGGTATGATCCATTGTTGATGAATCATCATCCTCTTTTTGGGCCACTGTTTTGATAGTCCAAGTGATCGGGTCAACTTTGACTGCACGTTCACGATTTTCAAAAGTGATTTTTTCGGTACCCCAATTATGAATTACTTGCGCAACTCATAATCATGGACGTCCTAATAGGACTCGGTAGACATTTGGTGCTTCAAGTAATTCCATTACTACAAAAGTAATGACAAACTGGACTCCAACAATCTTGATAGATATGTCTTCAACCATTCCCCGCAGATGAACTGTCGTTTGATCAGCCAGCTTAATGTCAAAATTCGTAGGCTTTATCTTTGTAAGGCCCCATTTTTTACATAGCTTTGTTGAAATCAGGTTAATTCCCAAAGAGATTCGGATCAAAACATTTAAATCGAAGCCTCGGCTAAAGAGCCTCGGTTTTGTCGATCAATTGGTGCTGGTAGTATACTAACCATCGAATATAGCATCAAATGTAAGATAGGAAGATGGTCATCGAGTGTATTTCAATCAATGACGAGGGATTGAGAAGTCAGATATAAAAGATGAGGACTCTTGTCGGATGTGACTTTAGTTACAGTTTAGAGACTTGTCGGATCGGCTGTTGGTTACAACTTCAGATGTACTTGGTCACGAATGGATATGTCTTAGACTATTTTGCCTGTGATTGAATCTTATACCAGAATCAAATTAGCAATATGAGATTTTGTATTGATTGTTTCTCAGATATGATTGAACTCATAGGAATTGATTTATATGTCAAATCAATCATGAAAATCTGATCACTATCAGAAACTCAGATTGCGCATGAGATGTATTCGGAAGCTCGTCGGATGCAAACTGATAGTCATAGGATGCAAATGGAATGTAGTGGCGGATGCAACATAATGCACTGTAGGATGTTTGATGCAAAAAAAATTGTCGGATGCAAGATGGGTGTGGGATGGAAATGGACAGATGCAAAACTAGGTCAAAAAAAATAAACGAGGTTGAGAAAATAAGCTTGATTGAAAAAATACATTGGGTTGAAAAATGAAACTGGGTCGAAAAATCCAAACTTGTCGCAAAATCAAGAAATCGAAAAATTAAGGGATCAAAAAATAAGAAATGAAAAAAATCAATGGATCAAGTTTCTGAAGTTGGTGCCAAACGCAAAGGGAGTATCAGCACAGAAGTTAACTCAAACTGAACCAGAGGTCCATCAAGAATGACTGTTTTGTGCTGGATTTGAAGAATCTAATGAAGTACTCCATGTCGGAGCTGCCTGGGAAAGTGAGCAAAAAAATATCACTCTGTCGATACAACATAGGCAATTTTCTAAGGAAGTAGCCATGATAGATGGTTGAAGGATCTGTTCCTTTTATTGCACAATTTTGGACCCCAACCTAAATGGATCGACGAAGTTTGTGAGAAATTGTCAACTAGGTTGATATTTTGGACATATTTGTTTATTTGGCAATTGAGGCCAATTTGCATTTTAGACTTAAAGATAAGTATTTCAAAGTTATTTTAGTCTAGAAGTATTTAAATGACCACTTTTGAAAAGTGTGAGAAATGTAGTAGATTCAGTTCGAACACATTCAAATTTGAATGTTAGATGCATTGAATCTAGTCATATTGTTGATAGGTTTTTTGATCTAGAAGAGTTCTGGAGGGAAACCAAACTCATTAATCAGACATGGATCTGTTATATATAGATGTACACACGTGGGAGAAGAGAATACTCTCTCTTTATTCTTATTCATGCTTATACATGAGATCTCCTTGGGGTTACATACTCATTGGTGCACATTGGTGGTGATATCTCAACTTTTTGTGTATAGAACAAAAGCAAGAGAGCGCGAATCAGGGCCGTTGGAAATGGCAGTAGGCAGGGTTAGGGAAGAAGAAGAAGCCACGGGCAGGTCTACATCGCAGGCAAGCAAGAACACGGCCTAAGTAGGGCTGAGCATGGACAGACAACTCCTTCACGGATTCAACAACCAGCAGGTTCAGATCCGAACTCATCAAGTATCTCATGTCTGATATTGTACGCATGCCCGTAGGTCTGAAAACATATTTGAATGCATCGTTTCTAGATCCAAAACAGGTCTGATGCAAATTTTGGCTCAACGACAAGGACTCAGACAGGTCCACAGAGATTCATAAACCATGCAGACAGGTTTAATACATCTCTCACTGTTCATATAACATTCAACAGAAGCGTGAATCATGTCAACAAGGTAATGATTGAATTCACACATTCAACTTATTTATAAGAGGTGAATTATATAGTTTGCATAAATGAAACAGATCGCACTGATCCAAAAATTGGAGGGCTAGGACCCAAAAAGGTGGTGTACCACTGGAAGAAGCAGCTTCAGAAGTAAAAGGGCCAGCTTCTGAATCATCAAAGTCCATCACCACAAATGTAATGACAAATTGTACCCTTGCTATCTTGACTGGAATGTCTTCTACAATCCCCTTCGGCCGCACACATGATTGATCAGCTAGTTTGATGGCAAACTTGGCAACTTTCAGGCCTTGTAGATTCCATTTCACACACAAAGTAGTGGAGATAAGGTTGACACCCGATCCTCCATCTACAACAATAGCTTCTTCTCCGAAGAGTTTGTGCTTGATAGGAAGAGTTATATTGTGCTCCTCACTCTCCCAGGCTGCTCCCACATTCAATACATTGTTGGCTTCTTTGAATCCAGCACAAAATAATGGTTCTTTGGAAGGTATGTCTGATTCAATCTTCAACCAATCTGACAAGACACCCTTTGCTTGAGGTGCAAGTTGAAGGAATTCTCCAATGGAGATGTTCATTCTGCTGGATAAGATGCTCGTCAACAATTCCATCCTTGGAGCTTCTTCCCAATTAGATCCCTGATCAAGTGGTACTTGATCGCAATGTGTTTCATCTTTGAGTGAAACACAGGGTCTTTCGTTAGATGAATGATCCTCAATTGTGAATGATCTTATTAAGCTTTATGATTAGCACACAAACTGATTCTAGATTAAATTTCAAGAAATAGTATAGAATTTAATGGCTTAATCACAATCTAGCATGATAAGAATCAAAGAATGATAGCTTTGATTAAGAAGAGAGAAAAAATACAAGAATTTAATGCATGAGCATAAGCCTCAACTCGAATTAGAGAGAGAAAGAGAGAGCAATATTCAAGCAAATGATAGTGTAGATCCAAAATGGCATGGAATAGCTTCAAAGTTTGGTTCTTCATCAAAGATTATGAGAATGTCTACACATATTTATGGAGTTTGAGGTAGCTCAAGGTAGAATTACATCCATCCACCTTCCATCCACATCTATGAGTGAAAACTAGATTATTAGTGACATTTGCCACTTCTCATGCATGCATTTCTACCTACTTTTACCAAGTGTCATTTTTCCAACTAGAATTGTACAAATCATCATGCATGTGTCCATTTCACTTTGTGGATGCCTTTCATGTCACTATGGATCACTTACAACCATTGCATGTGATATGCCACGAGTTTCTACAAGCATATTAATGACATTTCTAAGTCTATAATCTATATGCAAGTTGTATACTACCAACTAGACTTGAGAAACCCATATAGCTCGAGTTGCTTCTATGCCAAATTTGGCATTTACATTATGAAACAACAAACTTACATAGAGAAAACTTTGTGACAAGCCTAAAGTCAAGATAGATGATTTTTCATTTTCAACATTTAGTAGATATACCCAACAAAATCTACTAAAATCATCAATAAAAGTTACATACATCTTAGCACCTCCATTGCTAGTTGTAGTAATTGTTAGATTTTAATGCTCATTCTTAAAACTATTCAAATAATCACCATCCTGAAAAATTGCCCGGATTCTGACTACGTTCTGTTGGACCTTCGTATTTTTTGCACCTTCGCATGTTTCCAACTTAACCTTTTTAGCAAATTTCACAGTTTGGAGGCACCTTCGCATTTTTTGCACCTTCCAATTTTTTGGGATTTTTGCTCCAGTGACAAACCGACCTCATCAAACCTAAAACAAACTGGAGTTACCCGACTTGTAAAATATCTCAATGACAGTTACCTACTTTGTACAGATACAAAGCGGTTGTAATAAATATAGTAGATATCATTTAATGCTTGTGAGATTTTTTAGCAAGTAGAAGACACTTGTAATATATCAATCTTTGGGCAGATCTAAGATAATCAATCAATCTAATTCTAATCAGAATCTTTGTTGCCAGCATTATCACGCTCAACGAACAAGTTGAAGTTATTATTTTATGTTATTGTACTCACTATTGATATTAATCAGAGTGGAATTTTTGTCTCACTACTATTTTATTCTATTGCACATTTGTATTGATTCATTCAGCTTGAATATTTTTGTCGCTAACTATTGTGTTTTCGTTTCTACACGCACTCGCTCAATCCCAGTCATCTAGATTCGACAACATGATATCAGAGCTACTGTTATCACAAGGCTCCACTACTCCGATATCAGTCCATACATTCACAACATCTCCATTTTACGATATGGTATCATAACGGGCTATTTAGTAATCTACATTTCTACTGCGGATTATTAGTCTTGTTTCCATCAAGACATCATTCTAGCAAGCGCGTAGCCAACAGTATTATGGAATTATTGTTTCTATCAACGATCTCGCTCAACCAGAATGGATCCATCTTCTAGTTCTTCTCTAACCGACAAACTCGATGGAGATAGCTACCATCTTTGGAAGTTCAAGATGAAGGTCATACTACTAGCCAAAGAACTGTGGGACATTGTCGATGGCACAAAACTCAAACCAGTAGGTGATGCAGCCATCATCACCAAATGGAGATTGAGAGATGGCAAGGCATTTGCCATGATCACTCTCAATATCAAGGATACCCAAATCATCCATATGTGTGCTGTTCAGACTGCTAAGTATGCATGGGACATCCTAGCAAGTCTCTACGATATCAGGGATCTCACCTCCAAACTTTATTTGAGGAAGAAATTCTTGAGAATGTTTGATGCAGATAGTATTTCGAGTCATCTCAACACTTTCAAAAATTTTATGGAGCAGATGAGTGCAACTGGCTCAACCATAGAAGATTTTGATGTTATTATGACTCTATTATCAAGTCTACCTGAAGCCTACAAAAATTGGGTTATGGCAATTTCAACCCGGGAACATTTCACTCGATCAAGAGTAATTTCTATGCTTCTACAAGAGAAGATCAAAAGAACTTCATCAACCTCAGGCTCAGGATCAGATCCTCAAGCTCTATATTCAAACAATCAGAAGTTCAGATCAAAAAAATCTACAAAGTCAGCTTATCTAGACAAGAAGAGCAATATGCAGTCTAGACCAAATTTTGGTTAGAATCAAATTCAGACTCTGGATCATTCCAACTAGTGCAAAAACTATTCTGCAGATACTGTAAGAAAACTAGCCATGAAATCAAAGACTACCGAAGTACAACAACGAAAGGAAGAAGCAATTCCAATAGCAAGCACATGCTACTACAACCAGTCAGATTTCTTTTGTCACAGAAGAGCTATTTAAACTCTCTTGATGTTTCTTATATGTCCAATATTTCAAAGGAGGATGATCACACAAGATGCACATATATTCTCTCTTCCAGTATTATTGTGTATGATTATTCCTTATTATTCAAAGCATATGTTGAGAAGAAATTCTCATTGAAGATCAAAGCTTTGAGGAGTATTGGAGCTCTTGAAGGAATAGCACCATATGAAGTTTTATTCAAGATGAAGCCTAAGGTTGATCACCTTAGTGAACTTGGTAGTTCTTGCTTTGCACATATTCCCTTGGAAACAAGGAGGAAGGATGATCCAAGCTCATGGATCATGATTGGATACTCATCCATCAAGGAGGCCTTTATTGTCTTTACACTCTCTATTTCAAATATGATCGTGAATAGAGATGTCATATTGCATGAAGATTCAATCTTGGAAGTGGCCGAGATCAAGGCTTCTCAAGAAGCATCACAAGTTATCTTTTTTGAAGGTATTCAAGTTATGATGGGGCCAAGGTGTGAGGAGGAGTTTCTTCTTCATATGATTTCAAGAAGATCTTCAAGATGCATGGCTGAGTCTTTATGGATCACCTTACATGGCAAAGAGGGGCATCTTTCATGTTGTACCTACTACAACACATTCATATATGCTTCTCTTCCTTTGCTTGATATGATATCTTGCTTCATTGAATTTTTTGGATCTCAAAGTTAAAGAAAAGCTATACTAGTTTTGTATGATGCTTATGGTATGGACATGTTTCTTGTCATTATTGACTTATATATGTTTCCAATACTTTTTGAAAGCAAGATATTGTATTGTCAAAAGTATGCTCTTGGTTCTAGTAAGAACAAGATTGAGCTTGGTATGCACTTTTTTGAAAATCATGTTTTCACATGTTCTGAGACAAATTGTAAACTCCTCTTGAGATTAAGTGAAGCATCCAAAGTGGACACTTACATCCTTGAGAGAGTAACTAGCCTAAAAAAGATCAAGATAGTCTTTGATATCAAGATTAGATCCATCATGGATATAGTTCATTGTATGTGGACTACTCAAGCTAGAAAGCATAATCTTGATAATCATCATTGTTTCACATCTTATGATCTTGATCTCCATGATGATGTCTTTGTCAAGTTAAATATTGCAAAGGAGGTCCAATTATCTACCAAAATCAAGTGCTTGAGGAGTGACAATGGTGGTGAGTATATTTCTACCAAGTTCAAGGCCTTTTGTGATGAGCATGGGATCAAGAGGGAGTACACAAGCCCAAGGACACAAAAAAAAAAATGGAGTGGCTAAGAGGAAGAATAGAACCTTATGTGAAGGTGCTAAAGCCATGAGGTTAGGTGCAAATATTCCTAAACTATTTCGGGATCAAACTTTAGATGTTGTTTGGTAGAAAGATGAGTGTCAAGTTTTTCAAAACTTTTGGATGTACTTGCTATATCAACATAACTCTTGATGATAGGACAAAGGAAGATCCATCTTCAAGAAAGAGTACATTTAATGTCGGATATAGTGAGGTGAGCAAAGCTTACAAGGTTTACATTCCTTCTACTAATAAAGTGATCATTTCAACACTTTTGGATGTACTTGCTATATCAACATAACTCTTGATGATAGGACAAAGGAAGATCCATCTTCAAGAAAATGTATATTTGTTGGATATAGTGAGGTGAGCAAATCTTACAAGGTTTACATTCCTTCCGCTAATAAAGTGGCCATTGGAAGAGATGTCACTTTTTATGAGGGAAATATTCCAATTCTTCAAGTGGAGATGTTGTGGTAGGATCTAACATTCTTGATGTTGATGACATAGTTGATGGTACTTTGGATGTTGATAATGAAGGGCCTTCATCAAGTCAAAAGCCAAGGACAGTGGAACAGACTATGCTTTCCTAACCTCTTTGGATGAACCTACATGTGTAGATGAGGCAAGGCAAAAAGAGGAGTGGATCCAAGCAATGGATCTTGAGTACCAAGCTCTTATGAAGAACAACACATGGAGGTTGTGGAACTTCCTAAGGACAAGAAGTGGATCTTCAAGGTGAAGACAAACCAAGATGGATCAATCAGCAAACACAAGGCAAGGTTGGTGGCTAAATGATATGCACAAGAACATGGTATTGACTATGATGAGACCTTTTCACCCATGGCAAAGATGGTAAACATTCAGGTCATCATATCTCTTGCTACTCTTTTTGGTTGGGATCTATGGCAAATGGACATCACTAATGCATTCTAGAATGGTGGTCTTGAGAAGGAAGTGTACATGGAGCAACCCAAGGGCTACATCTCATATGGCAAGCCTAATCATGTTTATTTTCTACAAAGAGTTTGTATGGTCTTAAGCAAGCACCAAGGAGTTGGTATGCTAAGCTTGTGAAGAATAAAAAGCCATTCAACTTGACTGTAGGGGTTGATGAAGTTTTTCATCATACATGTACATTTACAAGTTGTAAATATCATTCTCTACCATGTAGAAACTCGAGTTATGTCTCATGCATTTAAATCTAATTGTTATTTGTGATATTCACAATGTCTAGATTGGTCAAATATGACATGCATGTAGATTTAGACATAGAAATGGCCAAATTTGGGCTAGTAGGAACCCGAGGTAGTTCAAGAGCATTGTGTCCCAAGTTTCCATTGTGACATGAAAAGCATGCAAAAGCAGTAATGGACACATGCATGTAGAATTGTACATATCTAGTTGAGAAATTGACATTTGTAGAAAGTAGGTGCAATCTTTGCATGCAAGTTGTTAGGTGTCAATATTTTGGTAGATTACACTCTTTGAGGTGGCTAATGTGGTTGCATGCTAGTAGTACCACGAGCTACATCCTCTCCTATTGTGGAGGCCTATGATTCCACATTATCCTATGGAATTGTTATATGATGTAAAATTTTGAATTTTTGTACATGTAAATATGCTATAGAGCCTAAATTCATGTAAAGGCCTATTTGCATCTTGTAAATACATTGTAATTAAGAGTGCGCAATGTTATAGAGCAACACTCCAAAGAGTTATGTAGTTGTTCCCAATCGATGCCCCAATAGATGCACAGATTTGAGTATCAATAGAGAGAAGAGAGCCAATTTCTATAAGCTTGAGCATTCCTTTCCTCTGCCATCTCTTACAACATTACTTCTTACCAATTGAGCGAATACACTCTGAGATGAACTGTAACCAATTGTGATACTTGTTTGTCTGCGCCACACAAATATTCTTGAAGAATGTCTTCAAGTTACACGGAGAATGGCTACACATATTTATGGAGTTTGAGGTAGCTCGAGGTAGAACCACATCCATCCACCTTCCATCCACTTCTATGAGTGAAAACTAAAGTATTAGTGACATTTGTCACATCTCATGCATGCATTTCTACCTACTTTTACCAAGTGTCATTTTTCTAACTAGAATTGTACAAATCATCATGCATGTCACCATGGATCACTTACAACCATTGCATGTGATATGGCACGAGTTTCTAAAAGCATATTAATGACATTTCTAAGTCTACAATCTATATGCAAGTTGTATTCTACCAACTAGACTTGAGAAACCCATATAGCTCGAGTTCCTTCTAGGCCAAATTTGGCATTTACATTATGAAACAACAAACTTGCATAGAAAAAACTTTGTAGGAAGCCTAAAGTCAAGATAGATGATTTTTCATTTTCAACACTCCAAGCAGCTCTCACCTCATCCTCTTAATACAAGTAAGTAAATATAATGACTATGTGTGAACACAAATATTACTTATATCCATTGTTGAAATTTGAAGATCAAGGTTGCCCTTCATGGTTTATTTTCATGACTTCTTTCACAATGGTCACGCCCATCATGTGAGGGCCTGACATAGAACTTGCCTTTCAAAAAGTATTTTGTAGATTTTGTAGAGGATAGGATTTTCATGCAAATTTAATTTTTAAAATTTCAACATTAAATTCCAAGTAAAATATGTGTAAGATTGTCCTATTTACATTTCTCATTTAGATTTCAAACAAACCATTCACTCTTCGACGCTAAATCTAGATGGATCCTGTCACTAGCCCTACAAGAGATTTCAACTTACTTGAAGCCTAGACCACAACATGAAGACTTAATTATGAACTTTGAAACTTTGAAACTTGAAAAGTTGGATAGCTCTAAAGTTGGAAGTGTTAGAAATCAATGATAAACTTCATTGTTACTGTTTACAAGGTACATTAATGTTGACAGCAGTGACCAGCTATCATTAGCCGTAGGCTAGTCTATTAGTCTACTCGTAGGTTTTCTCTCTCTATCAGGGGTTCAGGGTTTATTTGTACATTTTACATTCTGTATGAGTTAGTGTGATAAAGTGACAATGCTTGTTCTTCTTCCGCCTTCTTGTGGTGATTGCTTATGGTGAATGCTTGATGTTGCATATCTAATTCTTGACATGGTATCAGAGCAGCAATAGTCCTACATGCCTAATCAGTGGATACAGCTTGTCACAGGCTCTACAATGAAGTGAGAAAGTCCTTCACGGGAAGTGAAATCTTGGAGAGATAAAAATGGCTAGAAGAAATCCTTCTTTGGTGTATTTTGTAGGTTTGGAGCTCAGAATCATTAGTGGGGAATGAAGACACAGTCTTAAAGACATCAGAAAGGCCATAGAAGCATCAAACAAGTTGAAAATCTGTTGAGTGGGGAGATTTTTACAATACTTCCTAGTTGTTGTGAAAAGCACAGTCTCGGAGGCATCCAAAAGGCCAGGGCAGCATCAGACAAATTGAAAATCTGTTGAGTGGGGGAGATTCTTACAATACTTCCTAGTTGTTGTGGAAAGTGCTATTTGTGTGAGAGGTTTGCCAAGAAATCTCTCATTTGTCTGTTTGGAGTACCACAAATCACACTAGATAGTGTCTAGTACTGTCATTCGAGGTTAGGAAGCTTCATACTTTCACATTACTGATCTCTGTCTTTTGAACGATCACACATTTCAAAATCTTTGCAAAGAGAAGGCGGCGCCGCCGCGCCGAAGTGGGGAATCTAGAATATTCTCTCTGAAAGTTCTTATATTCTCTCTACTTTTCATCTTGTCTGTACCAATATCGGATCGACGCACCAGAGGTACAGAAAACCAAGAGCAGTCGTACATCCGCGTGTCATACCGATATCACATATATATCAGTACCAATATGGAACGATGCACCAGAGGTAAAAAAAAATCTAGAGCAGTCATCCATCCACGCGTCATACCGATATCACATATCTGTACCAATATTAGATCCACGCATGCGAGCTAAAAAGAATCCCGAGTAGTCGTGCACTTGTGTGTCGTACCGATATCAGGTGTCCAACCAAAAATTTACAGTTTTGTGGTGTGATAAATTTTGTGAACCAGACTCATCTATCCAGTAATGGCAACTCTAAGCGAGAGTGTCCTTAATGAGTCAAGCAAATTGGAAGGTGCCGGCAACTATGCAGTTTGGAAATTCAAACTGAAGAACATTTTGATGGAAAAGGAGCTGTGGGAGATCGTGACAGGTGAAGAGACAAGGTCAGTGATTGAAGAAGATCAACGAGCATTTGATAGGAGAAAACGAAAAGCCCGAAATGTCATCACCTTATCAGTTAGAGATGCAATTATTCCGTATATTTCAGATTTAGAAGGACCAAAAAAAATGTGGGATACATTGAAGGCATTGTTTGAAACAACAAATACATCTCGAATACTATTTCTGAAGACGAAGTTGCATACATTGCGGATGGATGATGGTGCAACTATTGCCAATCACATACTGCAAGGTGCTCTCGAGCCTCGACTTCTTATCAAATTTTGACAATTGTCTTTTTGAGTGTCATTGTAGGATCCTTTGCTAGCAGTGTTCTGGTTGTCTAGAAGGATCCTGGTAAGGTTCTCAACAGATAAGTGAGCTGCTTCTCTGCTGACACTGCATTTTCTGTTCCAAAATTGTGTAGTGAAAGGAATAGATCCTTCATCTTCCTAACAAAAGAAATGAGATCTTTGTCATCCCACTGCAGGTTTGTCAGCTGATCCTCAAGCATCATTATCTGACTATGTGATTTCGTCTGAAATCTTGTGAGTAGTGTATCCCACATCTCTTTTTCTTTAGATAGTGTAGACAGGTCAAGAGTCGGTCTATCCTCGAAGGATGACGATAGCAATTCTACTGACTTGTCATTCTTCTCCCTCCATTCATGTAGCTCCTTGCTTGTTGTTGTAGGCATCTCCTCGGTGCCATCTACCTAGGGGAATAATGTGAAAAATGCAAAAATAAGCTTTGTAGAGGCCAAAAATTTTGTATACAGATAAACACACATGTGTGGAGCCTGTTCCCACATGTGAAACTAGTGTACTTGTCATGTACCATAATCATATATGTTGTACATATGATTTAATTCAAGTTCTAGTGGCTAAAATGGCCAAAAACTAGTTTTCTAGACATATGACACATGGCATCAATCTATTGATTGCATGAGCCACATCCTTAGATAGGTTTCATACCCCATGTGTAGAGGACAGCTCACACGTGTGGAATAAGCTGAAGTAGGCAAATTTTGACTTCTAGAAGATTTCCAAGTAGATCTCCATATAGAAGGAAAATGGACCAAAAGTGCTCAAAATAGAAGGTTTTGTCCAAGTGTCAGTTTTGCATGATGAATCATCATATGACAAAGCACCTTCACACATGTGGGATCAAAGGGATGATCAGTACCACGAGCTCTCACTTATTGTATATATAGAGCCACATTTGGCCATAATCAAAGTGAGACACCAATCTTGGTTTTGGAAGCAATTTTGAGTGATTCTCTCCATCTCTCTACATTTGTTTTGATTGTTTTGAGGTTCTATCAATGTGTACTTGATTTTCAGGTTGGAGTCCGTACTCAGACAGTGTTTCACACGTGTGAAACCAGAAAGTAGACCTACCTTCAATTAATGATTGTTCTTGTTAGGATTTTGTGTCTAGAATTGCTCTAGATTGATCTTAATCTCAAGTAGATTGATAGATCAAGTAATCTGACTACCAATCCCTCTTGAGGATTAGATTAGGATCCACTCTTGGTCCTTTTTGTACTTTTTGCACATGGTATCAGAGCCAAGTACAAGAGGTTTTGTTGAAATTGATAGGGTTAATCCAAATCAAAGCCAAAATTAGCAGTTTTTTGGAAACTAGTCAAATTTTGTGTAGCAAGTTGGACTTGATAGCTATCCTCAAAATTTCTGGTCCAGATCTTGTTGTGGGCTGTAGGAACTCTTTTCGCACGTGTGAGGCCGTACAGCTCCGGTTTTGACTAAGAAATTTCAAAAATTTGTAGAATTTGACTCACATACCCAATTTGAGTGACTTTTGGTGCAAAATCAAGCATTTTCTATAGTGAATCTAATCCCTTGATTAGTTCTTGAGTTAGATCAGCCAAGAAATTAAATTTGAAGCTTGAATTAGGTGCATTAATTGATCATCTCTGATTTTTTGAGTGCATGTTGGAGTTGAGAGTGATTTTGCCAAAAATCATAGATTAAGGAGTGATATGCAAGGTGCGAGGATGAAATCCATTGTACCATCACTTTAGATTTGTTCAAGATTAGAAGCATCAATTTGCTAGAAAACATCCTTGGATCTGTCCTCCAAGTGAAACCTTTGAGAGTTTCTAGTGCATATAGAGCATCTGTGCAAATCTTTTGCAGAATTTGACATAGATTGGCTTAAACTGAGAGTTCTAGAAAAGAGATTGAAATCCAAGTCACATTGTTCAACCCTACTCAATTTGTTTGAGTGATTGTAAGGTTTGAAAAGAGTCATTAAGGTGTCTATGGCAAATGTGTAGAGAGAGATCCAATTTTCTAAGAGTTCCTTCCTTTGTAGAGGGCAAGATCTAGAAGCTCATTTTGTGTTGTTATTGGTGGAGAATTTGTATTCTCCTAGGTGATCAAATCTTTCTAAGTGGCATTAGCTCCTTAAAGCACAATATCTTAGTGAGAAAAATCACAACTTTTGATTTTGAATTTCATTCTAAGTCTTAAAAAGTAGAGTAATTGGTGAAATCCAATAGGAGTGATTGAATGAGCAAAAATTGACTTAGTATGTATGAAACTCAAATTAGTTCTATTCAACTTTCTTTGTGAAGTGTGAGAGTTAATTTGTGATCCCATTTGATGTCTAGAATGAGGAGGAGTCCATATTTGAGTATTCATGCATGGTTGAGATCTTTTTGAATCTCTAGTTGTCTAATTTTTTAAGCTTTGTGAAAAATTGGTGGTATAGTTTGTTGCCAAATCAAATCGAATTCATTCTAAATCTCAAGTGTGAGATTATTTGGGTCAAGAGTGAGTCCAAAAGAAGTGATTAAGTTTGATTTTTATGTATTAGAAACAAAACCCATCTTTTGTTCAAGAATCTCAAGTGTTGAGAGAACTAGTCAAGTGAAAAGGAAAATCTAGGTGTCAAATCTTTTTTATATCCATTTCAACTTTCAAAAGAAAGAGTCATTGGTATTTGATGAGTCCAATAGGAGATTGGATCTAATCTTTTTAGTGATTGTAGTGTTGAGGATCTTTCGTAGTATAGCCCTTCCGCCTGTCAACAAAGGTTAGATCACTAGATAGGTGCCTAACTATGCATAGATGCTACTTTTAATTAATTTCCTACTTTCTCCCTTGATTCTACTCACCACTATACTACTCCTCTACACTAACATTCATCATAGTTTTGGTTGAAGGGAAGGGATGGAGAAGAAGAGATTGAGAAGAGAAGAGAAAGAGAGAGAAAGAGAGTGAGAGTGGAGGTTAGCTCAAATGCTCCTTATGCTTGCTAATGGAAAAACATTCACTATGGCAAACAATAAAACATGGAAATAGAAAGCAATAGAAAACACAACCAAGAGCAATAGCAAGTAGTGAATAGCAAATGAGGATGCTTCTCTTCCAAAAATGGTAGAGTTTCCTCCTTCTCATTAGGCATGGAAATAGTGTACAAATGGTGCCTTTCTATAAAATGGGGAAGGCCCTTGCCCCTCAATCTTATTGGCTAATATTCACAATGATCCTAATCATTCATCTTGGACCCAACTTGATCCAAGGGTCCACAAAAAGTACATTAGAAATCACAAAAGATTCATGTGAGTCCCAATTTGGACCCAAATCTAAAAAGTGATCTCTAAGTTTAAAAATGACATTGGGCCTCTAGTTTTATTTTAATTACAAGGCCCAAGTCAAGTTTATTTTATTTACAACTTCAATTGCGTGCTCATTGGGCCATGGGCTTATACACGCAGGATGCCATGCCCTCGCAACACATTTTATTGGAGGATTTTATTTATTTACACTTTTTGGGAATACCCCCAACAGGACCCACGGCCTGAAGTAGTGTTGGTCTCTCGGCACTCTGCCGGTTTAGTAGAGCGTTCTCTTGGACCGCCTTTGGTGGATGAGATATCCCGTAACGTCTTCCATGAAGTTGAGACGGTCCAATTTCTTCGAGTCCTTTGGCATGTGGAAGGATTTGTGAACTCTTGTCAACCATTCTTGATCCACCCATGCTTGGAATCGTTTCGTCCAGGATCGCCAAAGAATGCAGCTCGATAATATACGCGAGCGACTGGCAGCTGGTCTTTGACTTTGTCGAAAACGAGCGCCTTATTTGGATCAAAAAATATGGAGGGAAGGAAATCATCCCATTTTGTTTCAATGCCCATTAAATATTCCAAGTCCCGGGCGTAAGTGGCTGCCGCGTGGACTGTGGGATCGGGGCAATTGATGTAGTGGCTGACGAATGTGGAGAGAGCCCTTCTGGCGTCTACATCTGTTGTCCACCCATATTCGGATTTGATAATTGGCCAGTTGAAATTGTTGAGTGTGATCTGGTCCAGAGGAGTGCCGCATTTCGCCCATTTGGATCTTCTTGGACATGGTAGGAAATGCGCGTTCACCCGTAACTATTGCGGACTCGTCAGATGGCCACAGGGTCTCTCTCAAATAACTGTTGTCGCCACTCCGGTTGTGATTGGAGGGCGAGTAACGCTTGCAGTTCTTTTTCCTTGATGGTCTGAGCTGAGAATGATAACTGCCAGTCGTCTCTTGATGACTCCTGGGGATATTTGGATAAAAATTCATTGATGTTCTCCTCCACGGATTTCAGTCTTCGGAAGGCCCGGCTGGTAGATATCGTTCGTGACCCTCTGGATAATGTTGCTGGGCCCTGGCTGGTGGTTGCGTCTTGGCTCTGGTCACGAGTCTCAGCGGCCGCATCTATCTGCCCTTGGTCCTAGCCTTCGGACCCTTGATCTGGTTGAAATCCCCCTATTGCCTGTTGGCTCTGATCTTGGCTGGTACTAGCTTGTGCAGCGTCAAAATTAGGTGGCGATGGAATTACCACGGGGGAGGGCTGGGCCTTCGTTTCCATGTATTTATGGCATGCCTTGAGGGCTTGCTTGGCGTGGGCGAGCTCTTACATTGCGCTTGTCCGATACTTACTGAACTCTGCTTGGTAGCTATTCAGGGTTTGGCTATAAATCTACACCTGACGTCGTAGAAGATTCATCTCTGATTGGGAAAGCGGCCTTGTGTCCGGTTCAGATTGAGCAAACCAGACGAGCTTCTTATCTTGTAAGGCTTTAACCTCTGTCCCCAGGCGCGTGTTCTCTGCTTCAAAAAGTGTAAGTTGTGTCTGGATGGGGGCAAGCCATTGGGATGCTTTAGTTTGAAGCTCCTGCACCTTTGTGGAGGCCTCCGTCAGTGCTTTGGAGAGGCTTTGAATATATTTGTTTAGGCCCTCCTCCTTCTACTGCAACTTGGCAATCTCCTGGTGCTCTGCTTGTTCGTGTTGCTGAGCTAGAATCAGCTCTTGCTGCAGCGTGGTGAGGTCTGCTCGCAGCTGTGTATTACTTGTTGCCAACTTTAGTACCCTGCTTTCTATAATAGCTTTGGTTGCTATCGCATCCAGTATGTATTTTCCTAGGGTTTGGTACGCCATCGTTAGATCCGTGAGAGTAGCTGGTATACTGGCACTGGCAAGGGCTTGTGTTGTATCGGCCCCGACGACTTGTGAAATTCCGTCGTCATTGTCTTCGATCAGATTTTCATTTATCCTGATGTCATTTGGGGCAGTAGAGTCAGTCCGATCTGGTGATGCTACAAAAATTGTTTGTACAAATGCGTCATCGGGTAGCGGTTGGCTACCCTCGGCAACCTTTGGCGAAGCGGGTGGGGTGTGAGAAACAACTATGGAAACAGGGGCGAGGACGGTTTGTCCGAACGAGAGGATGGGAGAAACAATGGAAAACTGAAGGGTGGTGTGGAGTATGGAAGAAAGTGAGGATGGAGCAGAAAGTGTCTGGCGTGGGGGTGAAAATTTGATAACTTGCATCCATGCCAGAGTGTCGGGGGACAGTTGTGATTCAGAAGGGTTGAATGTGAGAAGAGCAACGGTGGTGGCATAAGTAATGGAGGATGCGATGGTGATGGATAGAGTAGCGGACACTGGAAGAGAAGTAGGAGTGGTATCAACAAAAGAAACGGGGATGGAGACAGAAACAGATGTGGATGGAGTAAGAAGAGAGGTAACAACAACAGTAATTGGAATGGGGAGTTGCATGGAAGAAGAAGTGGCGGTGGTTGATGGAGTAGTTAGTACGGCAGTGGAGACACGTCGTCGGATAACAGGTGGAGATGTGGATGTAGAGGCAGTGCCACGCATTTGTTTGCTGGCCGTTGTGTTAATGACTGCAGGCTGGAATGAGGTAGATGCTTGAGATGGTGAGTAAAGGTTAGTATGTGGCACAAGGGTAGACAAGAGGGATGAGCGTTGGAAACCGCGCACTTTCACCCCAAGAAGTGTGCAGACAAAGTTACACAACAAGGGGCCTGTTGCGATTCGCTCACGATTGTTGGGTTTGATGGAGTTTGTTAGTTCTCGAATAAGAAAATTATGCCAGTCATATGGCACAACAGAGAGGTTAGGCAATTCTAGAAAGGATTCCACTATCTGACTCAGTAGTGTAGACTGGATTCTGTCCTTGCAAAATGTTGAAATAATCAGAAAATTATTCAATAGATGCGCAGTTGTCTGAATGAAGAGTTCTGTGATAGCGTCTATCAGGTAACCATTGTTAGTCTGGATGGAGATTTCTGGTGTGGTTTGGGTGATGAATGGTTTGATCAGAGCTTTGGCGTGGTGATGGGAAATGGGTTGATGATCACCAGACATAATGCCAACGGTGATCATCGAGTCGACGTTAATCCTGACCTTGTATGTGGTACCTTGGTATAGGAAGTGGAAACGAGCCTTGTCCTCATCCCAGGTGGCGTAAGATGTTAATCTTAGAATGGAAGAGCACCGAGTAAAAACCCATTGCTTCAAGGAGGGGCCCGGCTGTCTGCAGCCATGGTTGGATCAAAGTGTCAGAGGGTAGAGGCCAAATCTGCGTGGCCTCGAGGATGTCACGCTGGATCACCTGTTTGGCGCCAGTATTCAGAGGATGAGGAGGCCATGTTAGCAATGATGATTAGTGGTCGAAAAAGTCAAAAAACTAGAAAAATGGTGGAAAATGGAAGGAAACAGTAGAAAATTGAGAATAATGAGTGCTGGATGACAATGATCGTAGTTCAGAGCGTAGATCGGTGTTTGATATGAGCGGATGACAGTTGGTAGAAAGTTTGGTTGAAAACAAAAAACTTGGTATTTTCAGTGGAAATTTCGGTAGAGCTTCACTAGCAAAGGTAACAAATGACTCGAATTCAGCCCTTATATAGCAGAATTTAGAGTGCGTACTAGGTGAAATTCACTTTCCCTTGTTCAGTTCCACCCAAATTTTGGCAGGCACCTTCTTCACAGAATTCTAAGACCTTAGGGAAGTCTGCGAGAGTTCAGAAGGTGATTTGACTACTTTGCGAAGGTTCTGCGAGGGTTCAGACTGTCTGCGAGGGTTCAACTCTCACAGAAAGTGATCTCTTGCACAACTTGTTCCTGTGATTGGATTTTCAAGATCAAACCATGTAGCTAGGTTAATTTCACTGCTCTGATTCCATTTAGGCACCTTGCAAGAGTTGGCAAGTTGATTTTGATGCTATGCGAGGGTTCTGAAAATTTTACTTCTGGAAACTCTTGCATACACTAAAAAATGATGATTGCTCCATCAGGAACACTTGCAAACATTTTCATGGATGCATCTAGGTCAGATCTGGTGACTGTCCAATTTTCAAGAGCTATCTCTCAGGGGATCTCAAAAAATCATGAAAAAAGTGCTCCTTCATAGTGTTTTTTGACGAGATCTCGAGATTTCTTGATTTTTAAATTTTGTAAACTGGTAATCAGCTTTATCCAAGCTTGATCTGACTGTTGGTAGTGCTCTGGAAGTCCTGATGGATTCTTGGTATTAGATCCCTCAGTCAATCTGATGATCTGCTTCCTTTTTTATCCTATCAGGATCTGGATCCTCCTTGGATTCTGATAGATTTTTCCGATCCTGCCAGATCTGGCTGAATCTTGATGGATTTAGCTTGATTTGGCTTGTTCTCCTTCGATCTAGTGGTAATGGTTGAGCAGATTAGCTTTTTGTAACGTGTCACCCCCAATCTAGATCTGTCTTACTGTGGTGGCCAGTACTTGTGCAACCGGCTACCATTGATGGGTGTGTCGAAGGGCACCCCATCAAGCTGTTCTAAGTTCACGACCCCATGATTAAGAATTTCCTTGATCCTATAAGGACCTTCGCCCGTGAATTTTAACTTCTCCTTGATCGCCTTGGTTTTATACATCAGGTCCAGATCTCCTGAACAAAGATCCTTCTTTTGCGTCTTCTCTTTTCAGCTGCCAGTGCATGCATAGCTAGTAAGCATGTTTCACAGAGTTTATGCAGAGCTTCGTGGCATAGCTGTAGAAATTTGGACTCATTAAGATGTTGCGCGGTGGCAATCCTTAATGAAAGAACTAAAAACTCTATTGGCATCACAGCATCCTGACCATATACCAATTGGAAGGGTGTTTGATCAGTGCTCCCTTTATATGATGTCCTGAATGCCCACAGTGCAGCATGCAACTTGTGTTCCCAATCTGATCTGCTAGCTTCAACTGTTTTTGTGAGCACGCTACATAGGATCTTATTGGATGATTCTGCTTGCCCATTATCATGAGGATAATTAGGCGTACTGGTTCTTGGATCACAAAGAATTTTTCCAACAGGACCTTGATGGTCTCGTTGATGAAATGGCTTTCGCGATCACTGACTAGTTCCACCGGGCACCCGAAGCGCACAATGATATTTTCATAAAGGAACTTGGAAGTGGTCCTAGCATCAGCTACTCGTACTGCCTTGGCTTCGACCCATTTGGTGAGGTAGTCTATGGCTACGATTATGTATCGAGCCTAGGAACTCCTTGTTGCAGGGTGAATTGGACCAATATAATCCAATCCCCATTTTTCGAACGGTGCTTGGGCTAAGACTGGGTGCAGTAGATCATAGTTCAATCTCGTTGGTCTTCTTGCCCTTTGGCACACATCGCACTTTTTCAAGTATTCCTCTGTGTCTTTATGAATCATTGGCCACCAACATCCTGATTGCCGGATCTTGCGAACTGTAATGTTAGATGCAAAATGACCTCCACCCATGCCTTCATATGAAAGCGAAATGATTTGGGTGGTCTCATGAGGAAGAATACACCACCGAAGAATTCCGTCTGGACCTCTTCGGTACAACTGGCCGGCAATCAACTGATAAGGTCTAGCTTTCAAGATCAATTTCCTCTGTTCCGCCTTTGGTAGTGATTTGTCTGGTTGGCCCCGCATTAGATATTCAACAATGTCGGCAGCCCATTATGGTATTGTATCCACGTAAAATAAGACAGCATCTACCAGCTCATCGTCGGGTTGGGTTGCAATCTCCTTTCCCTTGATTCATGACACATGATCTGCCATGTAGTGTTGTTTTTCCTTGCGAACTACTATCCGAAAATCAAATTCCAACAACAACATGAGCCATCTGGTGATTCTCCCGGTGTTGCAAGTTTTATTAACGAGATATAGCAAGGGTTGATGGTTCGTATAAAAAGCAAAATGTGTGGCCATCAAATAGTGTCGAAACTTCTTAACCGCATAGATCATTGCCAGTGCTTCTTGCTCTGTGGTTGAATAATTCATTTCGGTATCACTAAGCTGTTGGCTTGCAAATCGGATTGGAAAATCCTTTTTGTGTTTACCTGGCTGGGTTAAGACTACTCCAACTGCATACTTTTATGCGTCCGTATGCACGTGGAACTCAATGGATCAATTGGGTGGTCGTAGGATTGGTGCTGAGACCAATGCATCCTTAATCTTCTGGAAAGCCTTTAGAGCTTTCTCATTCCAATGTGGATCCGTTGTGAGCTTGTAAATTGGTCTGGATAACTCCGCAAAATCAAGAATGAAGATCCTATTAGCATGACCCATGAAATTGTAGACCTCGCGGATCGTCCCCGATGGTGGTAGATCAACAATGATCCTGATCTTTGATAGATCTGTGGCGATCCCATGTCTTGACACTATATGGCCGAGTATCAAGCCATGTGTCACCCAGAATTGACATTTTTCTGAATTCAGGGAGATTTGGTATTCGCGACATTTTTGTAGCACCTTCTTCAAATTGGATAAGTGTTCTGAATCTGGTCCATGCACGCACAGATCGTCCAAGAAAATTTCCAAAATTTTTTGCAAATAATCTTTGAATGCTGCCTGCATGACTCGCTGGAAAGTGCCTGGGGCATTGCAAAGTCTGAATGGCATCACTTTATAGGCATAAGTTTCTCATTCCGTGGCGAATGCTGTCTTGTGCTGGTCCTGGGGGGCTATTTTCACTTGGTTGTAGCCGCTAAAGCCGTCCAAAAAACTTTAGGCTTCGTCACCAGCTACTCTATCGAGGACACTTTCTGTAAATGGTAAAGGAAAATGATCCTTCTTGGTGACTGCATTAAGCGCCTTCAGAGTCACACAGATATGCATTTTGCCATTCTTCTTGGGTACTATAACTATCGGTGATACCCATTCTATGTGCTCAATTTCGTAAATGAAATCTGCATTTATCAGTTTCTGCAACTCTTGCTTGATCAGTTCTGTATAATTCGGGTTGCAGCGGTAGTAACGGCTTACCTTGGGGACTGCTCTGTCCACCAAAGGTATGGTGTGTTGGACTACTGTTAGCGGAATGCCCTTTAGATTACTATAGCTCCAGGCAAAACAGTCTTTATATTCCACCAACAAGGATCGTAGTCTCTTGAACTGCGTGGGTGTTAATTGCTCTCCCACATGCACTATCCTTTCTTCTTCTCCTGGTTCTGCAAGATTCATCGGCTGCGTTTGCGCAGGTCCCTCCAAGACTTGTTTCGCTGGTGCTTGACTTTGATAAGGTTCTCGTAGGGCTTGCGGCATCATGATTACCACGTCGTCCAATGTATAATTCTTGAAAGTATCAGGCATCTCATGAACTGGAGCTCGTCGAGATTCCTCTTTCAGCATATTGATCTTGGCCCAACTGGTCATTTTTTTATTTTCAGTCACCTGTGTAGAAGATGACGTTGTATCTGAGTCCAACTTGATTGACTTCAAGGAATCCAACACCTTCTTCTTGCCCTTTTTTGTCATTTTGATGGGTTCATCCTTGTTGTCTTTCTTTGGGACTGCTGTGACATTCGCCTCATGGTTGCGAATCTCAACGTCTACTGTAGCTATTGCCTCTTTGGGTAGGTCACTCCATCGGATTACCTAGTTGTAGCGTTACTTCAACTGATTCTTCTTATTCGCAGGTGCCTTGGGTGGTTCGATCCTTGAGACTTTTGCCATAGCAGACCTTTGTGAAAGTTGAGCTAGTACCTTCTTGGTTCCGTAACGATCTGGGTCCATGTGGTGTAGGACTTGTTCATCAATCAGCTCAATCTCCTTATTATAAGTTAGAGCATGTTGCCAAGGGACTAGATCATCGTCCACTGGGTTCTCAATCGGCTCCGTTGACAGCCATGCTACGTTTATCATATTCACTCCAAATGTGATTGGTGTGTCCATAGTGTAACATCTGGGTGAAGATGTACTCGAATTTGGATCTGATTCATATTGACATGCCTGGCAGTCAATAGCTGCTAATGCATCCGTCCATCTCATGACATCCGTCTCTGAATGATAGTGACCTCCCTTGGCTGGCCTTGGGGGTCAATCGTATGATCTGTCGTGGATGATCCATCATCAGCTTTGGGTGCAATAGGTTTTACCGCCCATGTGGTTGGATCTACCTTTACAGCCTGTTCTCTGTTCTCGAAGGTGCGTTTCCCTGTACCCCAGTTGTGTACTACTTGCGCAGCCCTCAACCATGGTCTTCCCAGTAAAATACGGTATGCAGATGGAGGTTTAGGTATATCCATGACCACAAAAGTAATCACATACTACATGCCTGCTATCTTTATGGGAATATCAACAACTACACCTTTTGGTTTCACACAGGATTGATCTGCTAACTTGATGGCGAATCTGACTGGCTTCAATCCTTGTAATCCTTATTTTTTGTACAAAGTATTGGAGATCCTCCATCTACCACTGCCGCCTCGTCCTCATATCTCTTGTGTTTGATTGGCAAAGTGATGTTGTGTTTCTCACTCTCCCATGCTGCTCCGATGTGGAGGACATTACTTGTTTCATCATAGCCCGCACAATATATTGGCTCAGGTGCTACTGGCTCCTCATCCGCCTTGGCCCATTCAGCTAAAAGGCTTTTCACTTGTGGTGCAATCCGCAGTAGTTTTCCGAGGGGTAAACTAACATGGCTTGACAGCAAGAGTGTGAGCCTTTCAGTGCGTGGTTCCTCAGGCTCCACCATGTGAAAAGGTGGTTCATGTTGGTGCAACCGATCATTCTGATCAGTGCGCAGTGGTGAGCTCGTTTGCGAATCCCGTTCGACGCCGACTGGAGGTTCTGTGGGATTGTTTTGTTCTTGCTCTTTTTTCTCCTCTTGTGCTTTTTGTACCCAGTGTCTTATTTTCTGGTACTGTCTTCTCCCTTCCCTCACATTTGGATATGGTACTGAAGTTGCGGATTGGTCGTCAGTGACCGATGGTGGTAGTGAGGGAGCCACTTGCTTCCTCTTCTGTGTTCGTGTAACAGCTAACACATGAGCGTAGTCGTGTCTACCTTTTGATGGCATCCCTGTTGGAACTGCTGATTGCTGTATGGCAATGAGGTTAAGAGGTGCACTGGTTCCAGGGCTAAATGGACAATTCTCGAAACAATGTCCATAACCGCAATCCCGGCAGGAGGTTGTATATTGTCTTTTGTAGGGACATCTGCAATTCTGTGTCCCTCGCCGCACCCGTAGCAGCCGTAATTTCTTCCACCTTGATGTTGAGTTTGAATTGCATAGGCCGAAACATATTCATTTATGGCAAGATCCATAAATGGTTCATCTGGTCCGTACCACTGCTGCTGCTCAGGTTGAAGTGACATTTGCAATTCTTGTTCTGCTACTGTCAGGTTTACATGGGCCACTTGTTGATTGGCTGGCCCTGGTGGAGTAGGTAAGGCCATGCATTGTGGTTGATTGGTGTGTCGTACTTTGGTGCCCCTTGATGATAAGGATAATAATTCTGATAAGGACTTCTCTTCTATTGAACAACCCTGGGGTTAAACGGGCAAAATGCCGTATCGTGCGATGTTGCATTGCACAGATGGTAGAATCTATGTGTCAGTCTTAGATTTTGCTTTAGGAATGGACACTCGTTCACTGTATGGTTTTGCATGCATACTGAACATCATACATTTTCTCGTCGAGGATACTGCAGCTGGGTTGGTTTCGGTTGATGTGGAGTTACTGCTACAGTTCCTTGTAAGGCCTTCAGTTTCTGGTCAAACTACGCCTAAGTTGCTCCATCTTCTGGTTGTGTGATTTTGTCATTTGCTCCAACAACAGTTCTGTGGATAGAGCGGATGCGTTTGATGATGATGATGTGATCGAGGGAGTAGGAGTGTGGGTGGAAGGATATTCGTCATCAGATCCCTCATTCTCTTCCATGATGACATCTTCCATAGCTTCTTGTAGAGTAGCGTACTACTCCCATCTTTTCAGTTCTCTTCTGATGCTTCGTGGTAATCCAGCTGAACCACATGATCACCACATGATCGGGAGTCAGGGCTGCACTGCACTCGAATCGTAGATGTTTGACCCATTCAATATAGTTCCGGACCTTTTTTCGTTTTCCCATCTTGACTTTGCTTAGCAGGAGAAACGGGTCTTCCAAGAACTTTCTTGGTTTAAAGCGCGTAATGAGATCCGCTTTAACCGCTTCCCAGATGGATTTCTCTTCCTCTGACAAGTTGAAAAACCAATTTTGAGCCACTGCAAGTAAGGACATAGGGAATAGCATCAGCTTCTCTCCGGGTGTCCGTTCGTCATAGATTTCACAAGCTTGCTCGTAGATCTGGAGGAATCGGATGGGATTTGAGGATCCGTCATATTTTGGTATCTCTATCCATCGTGCTCTCTGAACTGCATGCAAGGGTGCGACAGGTACGGGTTGGCCCATTGGATCCATTGGTGCTGGTTCTGGTTCTGCCTCTTGTTGCACAGCTGCTAATCTGGGAAGGTGTGGTGCCTGATTTGCTATCCTTTGTGCTATTGATCATCCTGATCTCAGATTCATTCGATGGTGGGTTCCAAAGTGATTGGATCTTGCTTATACAATAGGATGCAGTCTGGATCTTCAAGGATCTGATCAATCTGATCGGCCGAAATGAATTTTAGGCCTTTTGTGGTGGTTTCTCCTTGATAACTTTTTACTCCTTGCACTGATTGACCTGAGATTTTGACAGTAGCTGGATCTAATGTTGATCTTTTCACTGATCTGGTCTGCGAGGGTTATCTTGTGCGAGGGTTGGTTGTGCGAGGGTTTTTTAGCTGTTTTGTAGGTAGAAAACTTGATATCTTTCAGATCTCTAGGAAGTAACTCTCGCAAGCTTCACAATAGCTGGATCTGGGTCAGATCTCACTATAGAATTCTCTGCGAGAGTTAACTCTCGCAAGAAGTGAAAATTTCACTGTCTGCGAGGGTTCAAAATCACTTTTTGTGCTTGATCTTCACCAGATATTCATACTAACTCTCGTAGGCTTCATCACTGATGTAAATTGACATTCTGAATCGATTGAGAGGGTCTGCAAGAGTTCTTACTGGAAGGATTTGCTGGATCTTCACTTTTTAGTGATTTTTTTGCACTTAAATCCAATTTTCTGCTCACTGGAATCAAATAACTCTCGCAAGCTCTTTAGTGTCCTGGTCTCATTGAGATGAAACTTCAGAATCCTCTGCGAGAGTTCTTGACCACTGGAACTGAAAATTTTACTGTCTGCGAGGGTTCAATGGTACTTTCCCATCTTTTTTTCACTAAGAACTCTCGCACAGGCACTTAATCATCAAACTAACTCTCATAAGCTTCTTCGTATTCTGGTATCACTGAGATGGAACTTCAGAGGGCTCTGCGAGAGATCTTATGAAGATTTGAATTTTTTTGAATTTTTTCAAGGGTTTTTTGAAATTTTTATGATTCTGTGATGTTTACAATCCGCTTGGAACTAACTCTCGCAAGCTTCTATGCAGGTCTGTGACAGTACCCTAGAGCTGCTGCCAGTCATGCAAGGGTTAATTCCCACTGATTCTGGAGATATAAAAATCTGATGAGTTTTTTTTGGCTCTTTTTTCCTCCAAAATGCAGATTGGTGTGTTTTGTGAGTTTTTTGGATGATTGGTTTGGGTTTCAAGCCCTTAGAGGTTGTTCAGGGCCTCCTCTACCCTCTCACACCTCTTTTGCCAACTGTGAACAGTCCAAACACAAAAAAATAGAAAAAACTAACTCTAAACTCCCAAAAATATACCTAAACTACTCTAAAAACAAGAAAATAGCTAAAATGCAACTAAACTAGTTAGTGGAAACCTATCCGCGGCATCGGCGCCACTATAGTGTTGAGGATATTTTGTAGTATAGCCCTTCCGCCTGTCAACAAAGGTTAGATCACTAGATAGTTGCCCAACTATGCATAGATGCTACTTTTAGTTAATTTCCTACTTTCTCCCTTAACTCTACTCACCACTACACTACTCCTCTACACTAACATTCATCATAGTTTTGGTTGAAGGGAAGAGATGGAGAAGAAGAGATTGAGAAGAGAAGAGAAAGAGAGAGAAAGAGAGTGAGGGTGGAGGTTAGCTCAAATGCTCCTTATGCTTGCTAATGAAAAAACATTCACTATGGCAAACAATAAAACATGGAAATAGAAAGCAATAGAAAACACAACCAAGAGCAATAGCAAGTAGTGAATAGCAAATGAGGATGCTTCTCTTCCAAAAATGGTAGAGTTTCCTCCTTCTCATTAAGCATGGAAATAGTGTACAAATGGTGCCTTTTTATAAAATGGGGAAGGCCCTTGCCCCTCAATCTTATTGGCTAATATTCACAATGATCCTAGCCATTCATCTTGGACCCAACTTGATCCAGTCCAAAAAAAGTACATTAGAAATCACAAGATTCATGTGAGTTCCAATTTGGACCCAACTCTAAAAGGTGATCTCTAAGTTTAAAAATGACATTGGGCCTCTAGTTTTATTTTAATTACAAGGCCCAAGTCAAGTTTATTTTATTTACAACTTCAATTGCGTGCTCATTGGGCCCTATGCTTATACACGCAGGATGCCATGCCCTTGCAACACATTTTATTGGAGGATTTTATTTATTTTCACTTTGTTGAGAATACCCCCAACAGTGATTTGATTCAAAGATTGTGTGCTTTTGTCTTAGTGATCAAAGCAAAGTTTCCAAGTGACTAGTCATTACTGTGAAGATTGATTCTTAGGTTTGTGAGCTAGATCTTTTGTAGATCCTTCTAGATTGTTGAAGATGCTCAAATCTAGTCTCTTGAAAGTCACAAATTACATTTGTAGAATCGTATCACAGGTTTTTATTCACATGGCATCAATAGGTGACATCCTATTGAATGAAAGAAAGGATCCTAAGTGCAACCTTTGTGGCAAGGAAGGATATTTTTCCTCAAGATGCTACAAAAAGAAGACCAATCCATCCAAGAAGAACCAAAGCAAGGGGGCTGAGGACAAGGATGGAGCTTCAAGTTTGAAATGCAAATACAAGAAGGACAAGTCCAAGGAAAGGTGTTTCCTTTGTGAAAAGGTGAATGAGGCTTGGAGTCTCACAAGGACTTGCAAGATTTGTCTTCAAGAGTCCATCACAACACATGCCAAATCTTTTGAAATTTTTCATTTGGAAGTGCATTGTTTGGTTCAAGATGCAAAGATAGATATCACTTTCATGAAAGTAACTTGGATTTATTTTATGTCCTTGGAAAGTATTCGCTTGGAACTTTAGATAAGTTCAAACTTATTGTTATGATCCAAGAGAAATCAATCAAGAATAAGGAGCATCAGTCACAAAATGAAAATAGTTTCATTTATGCTCTCATGTCAACTTATGAAGACCTATTTTGCTTTGAAGGGATTTTTGTATCTCAAAGGTGGCTTAAGGCAATACTAGTTGAGTGTGATGCCTTAAAACATAGCAAAGCATGTTTTCCTTGTAAGCTTACATTAGTTATGAAGTCAAGGAAATGGAAATGTCTTCATAATGTAAATTCTTTTAGTTTCAATAAGATCATGAATGATGTGTTCATTCATAAAGATGAAAATTTTAAGTTTTCAATCTTAAAGGCAAGTTGTAAACTTCTTATGAGAATAAGTGAAGCATCCAAAGTGGACACTTATATCCGTAAGCAAGTAGTTAGCCTTATTAAGATGGAGATACCTTTTGATTTCAATATTGGAAAAATCATGCCAAGTTGTGGTGATATTTGGACTTATGTTTCTAGCATAAGTAATCTTGATAATCATAGGAAGTGCATATTGAATGGTCATACTTGTTGTGATCATTATGAGACATGGAGGTCTCGGATTTCCATCAAGAAGGAGCATCATGAAGAGGATCTTAAGGAGTCATCTCAAGGTTCAAGTGTGCCAAGGATTGAGGAGGAGAGACCTTCTCAAATTGTGATTTCAAAAAGAAACTCAAGAAACATGGTTAAACCCATGTGGCTCACATTTCAAGGGAAAGAGGAGCATATCTCATGTGGTATACATCTCATACTTACTTCTCTTATGTCATTTGATAAATCAATTTGCTTTAGTGAGATCATTGCATCTCAAAATAGGAGTAAAGCCATACTAATACTAGTTGAGTATGAAGTCTCTCTTGAGAACATAGATGATGTTCCTAAAAGGTTGAAATTTATTTTAAATCAATTAGAAAGCAAATGGTTATTTCATCAAATGTATGCTCTTGAGTCATGTAAGAGCAAAAGTGATTTGTTCACTCATAGTTTGAAAATTTGTATTGAGACAAATTGTAAACTCTTTATGAGAGTAAGTGAATCATCTTCTAAAGACACTTATCTCCATAATGAAGTATTTAGCCTCATTGGACCTGAGATTAGCATGGTAAACAGGCATGAAGATATGATGCAAACAATTTGTTATTATAGCATGCATAGTCTTGCCAATTTGGATGAGTCTAATTCTCTAGATCGTGGTAACATGATGGTAGATCTTTGTGATCCTAATAAATCAAGAAGAAATCTTTATTTTCTCATGAAGGAGCATGCAAATGAAGAAGGAGCAAGCCTCAAGGTCAAGCATCTACATGAAAATTTGGAAGGAATCAATTTTGGAGGTGGTAGGATGGTGCAAAGCTCATCAAAGATGTCAACATCAAAGAAGCACTATCATGGATATGGTGATTTCAGATCAACATCAAGCTCATTGGCTGATCTTCACACCTTTTGAACCAGCAAAGACCAATTCAGCCCGTGGAGTCAAGTTCAAGATCATCATGTTTTCCATCAAGCTAGATTTACCAAGCTAGATTTTTGAGGAGGAGTGTGAAAAATGCCAAAATAAGCTTGGTAGAGGCCAAAAATCTTGTATATAGATAAACACACATGTGTGGAGCCTGTTCCCACATGTGAAACTAGTGTACTTGTCATGTACCATAGTCATATATGTTGTACATATGATTTAATTCAAGTTCTAGTGGCTAAAATGGCCAAAAACTAGTTTTCTAGACATATGACACATGGCATCAATCTATTGATTGCATGAACCACATCCTTTCGTTAGGTGTCATATCCCATGTGTAGAGGATAGCTCACACGTGTGGAATAAATTGAAGTAGGCAAATTTTGACTTCTAGAAGATTTCCAAGTAGATCTCCATATAGAAGGAAAATGGACCAAAAGTGCTCAAAATAGAAGGTTTTGTCCAAGTGTCAGTTTTGCATGATGAATCATCATATGACAAAGCACCTTCACACATGTGGGATCAGAGGGATGATCAGTACCACGATCTCTCACTTACTGTATATATAGAGCCACATTTGGCCATAATCAGAGTGAGACACCAATCTTGGTTTTGGAAGCAATTTTGAGTGATTCTCTCCATTTGTCTACATTTGTTTTGATTGTTTTGAGGTTCTATCAATGTGTACTTGATTTTCAAGTTGGATTCCGTACTCAGACAGTTTTTCACACGTGTGAAACTAGAAAGTACACCTACCTTCAATTAATGATTGTTCTTGTTAGGATTTTGTGTCTAGAATTGATCTAGATTGACCTTAATCTCAAGTAGATTGATAGATCAAGTAATCTGACAACCAATCCCTCTTGAGGATCAGATTAGGATCCACTCTTGGTCCTTTTTGTACTTTTTGCACAAATAATCCTTCTCCCTTTAGTATCATCAAGGTCTTTACTATCCATGCTAGGAAGTTAAATCTTGATGAATCTAGAACTATACAGATCTTGGATTGTATATTGCTTATTGAAGCCATTTCTCCTAAATTTGTGTTCTCATTTGTTAATGGTTCTTTGTTGGAATGCTTAGCCTCCTAGATCTGATAGATTTTCGGCTATGTCAGACTATGAAAAAAATGGCTCTGATACCACTGATGGAAAAAAAAAAATTCTAGCTGTAAAAAAAGTGCGAATTCAAAATTCCATTTAAAATTCTGAAAACGAACTGATAGAAATCTCTCGAACGATTTGCGAACAATTTCGCAAAACTGTTCTGATCACGAATAATTTCTGCTTGAGAACAATTCACGATCCAGTCAAGCTCTGCAATGAAATGAAACGATACTAGACGAAAGAGAAGAATTCACAAAAAGATCAATCAGGCTTTGTAACAAGACGAGACAAAATGAAATGAAATGAAACTATACGAAACGAAGAAAAATGAAACGAAACTTAAGTGAGCTCTGAAATTGATTTACGCTTATAGCCAAGTGATCACGAAACGAAATGAAGCGAAAGACGAAGCGAAAGCATTTGCAAATAAAATTAGTTCGTGTAGAATTCAGATATGATTGACGGTCACTACCGGTTATATCATTCTTACAATCCTCCAGAATGTAGACAAACACTGTTGATCTACGTTATAAATTATTATAGCGTTCAACAAAATCAAATCAATGTGTAGAATTAAATAAACAAGTGAATCAGATACACGATTAGTAACAGACAAATAGTCATTCGAGATCATACATCATTCAGAATAAGCATAACAGCTACAATATTATCTATTGATCTTCTGATTTTTTCAAACATTGTGCAACAGATCCACACTGTGCATTGGCGTGAGAGAAATACAGTTCTCTCACAAATAATGTCTCGCTTACTAGCAGACTTCTGGGTCTGTTGATCCTCTTACGAAATTGTCTTGCTCACAGGTGGGACATGTACTCTGTATATTTTTGTCTAACAGTATTATGCATCAAGCAGAAAGTATATAGTTCGCGAACTTTTTTGTGTCGCGTCGTGTAACTTCCAGATTAGAAAGATTAAACATCTACAACTAATCACAAATTACAAGAGTGGTAGATTAGCCACGATCTAGAGTACTTCTGCTGATGTCATGATATCTGATCAAATACTTGTACCCCTTGGTACTTGGCTGATCTTCTTGGTCGTTTGTGGAGCAAGAATGATTTTGTGGCACAAAACAATTTCGTGTCGTGTGTCGCAAAATTGTTCAGATATGTTTTCATGAATCCTAATGAAAAGAACGCTAAATGTAGTTCTACACTAAAACATATACAGATATGTTTTCATGAATCCTAATGAAAATAATGTTGAATGTAGTTCTACACTACAAAATGTGGATCTACAAAATAAAAACATTGGAGACAAACTGCTACAATACGGTACAGGTACGTGGAACTGTTAGTAGTTGTGTCAGTTAGCTGCTTGGTTAATGTTAGAGCCCAAGAATCGACATAAAAAACTGTAAAACAATCTCATATCAAGAACCCATGTAACAAATTCTCATGGGAAAATTATGGAACTGGTCAGCACAATTGAATAGTCTTCTAAAAAAAAACACCCAAGCTTTACAAATGTATCATAACATTCTCATTTGAAGGATTAAAAAAAAAATCTCAACCGAGGTCGGAATAGACACTGGTATGCTGCTAGAACTAGCATGATTTATTCCGAGCTCCATTCTGACCTTGAAAGTACCTGCTATGATTTGCCTAAAGCTGCTATGATGATCTGTCCGAAATGCTATAATGAAATCTGCAAAACAAAAACCAGTATTGTAGTTTGTTTAGTTTAGTATCACAAAAAATAGTTGACACAAATTAATTTTAGAAAAAGAGCAACAAACATCCGTATGCAATCCATCATATCCACCAAAAAACAGCAAGCTCTACAACCATCGGAATAGGCGCTGATATGACAAATCCAACAGATCCGTATATTCTGATAGGCATTCCAACTGTCTGGAACATCGGATCTACATCAAGCTCAACTATGGATCTACATCGCCCTCATCCAGCACCCTCACCTGGAACTACCTTTCGGAATAGGCGTTGAAATAGCCTTCGGAATAGTAAATATTGGAGATCCGCCTATTTCGACGACCTTTCCGACCTGTCTGCTTCTCAAAAAATTGGATCCACCGACTCCTTTGCCTCACAGGATAGCCTGCATAGAAAACATGGTGTCAATAAAACCAAACCGAGATCACATTGAGATGGATACTATGATGCTAGAGAAAGAGAAAGTGAGAAAGGAGATTACCTTGCATCTAACAAAACCAAAAGCCTCCATCTTCCACTTTTCCTTTCTTTCTTGACCTCTCCACATTTGATTCTGCAAGGAGTAAGCTAAGAGGAAGAGCAAGGGCAACAAGCAAAGTGCAAGAGGAGCAAGAAGAACAAGCAAAATGCAAGAGGAGAAAGCAAAGAGCAATAGCAAGAGAAGCAAGAGGATCACTCAAATGTGAGGAGAATAAGGAGAGCAAGGAGGATAAAGTGAGCAATGATCAACAAACAAGGGAGAGGACAAAGGCAACAGGTCCGTCCCTTGATTCCATCACCCACTCCTCTTCCCTCTTCGAGAATGCCGCGGAAAATGTCAGTCTTTTTGAAAATTTCAAGAATTTGTCTGACCTTCGGTATACACCTCACACTAACTTCAACATATCGAGGGCAATTCCAAGGCCCTAACTAAATTAGAAATAGTATTCCTTGCCTATTCCGAGGTGCATTCTAACTTGATGCACTCTAAATCAACTCAAAATTAATGCATTCTAAAAAACACACAATTTTCAAAGATTATCGGCTCTTCCCAAGCCTTGTCAAAGAATATATAGTGCACTTGACAACACAATTTCTTATCTGCTAAATTGTATTTCTCATTTGGTTAAAGGATGTCATAAATGTCCAAACATCGACGTATTTGGCATCCAAGATCTATTATTGGGTGACCAGTGTTGGTCGGGTAACGATTTTTTATTTTCAGTTCTCAACCCACTTATCAACCTGGTTCTAATTAAGACCCTGACCGGCGGGTACACTTCTTACCCTAAACCGGCTTATGTGTAGAACCGGCGGATATGTTCCTTTGTAAGAACCGGCCCCAGTTCAGAACCATCGGGTCCCTTTGTATTGTGGGTATTTCCTATACAATAATAAAAAGTGGGTCCCACACCCCACTTAAAATATTGTTGGCCAGGCTTACCTAGTGGGCCCCGCCACAGTACATTATTGTAAGTAGGGTAATAAGTGCGAGGGCACTGGCATGCTGGCGTGTAAGCCCAACCCAATGAGCACAAGTAGCAAGTTGTAATTCCTAGGAATAAGAGACTAGGGGCTTAAAACTCTAAAATGACATTAGAGGTCCTAAGTCAAGTTGCAAATAAAAAAGCTAAAAGGGCCCAACTTAAAACTCACATTAATCATGTGAGTGCCCTTGTGCTTTCTTAGCACTAATAGATTTAAGCTTATTTTAAAGACTTGGATTAGAATCCTTGCCCCAATGAAGTGGCCAATGAGAGTGAAGGAGCCTCACCTCTAAAATCTATAAGAGAGAGCCATTTCCTTTGTATTGCATCATCTTTCATTCTCATTCTAATAAAACTCTCTTGGTTTCTCTATCTCCATCTCTCTCTCTCTCTCTCTCTCTCTCTCTCTCTCTCTCTCTCTCTCTCTCTCTCTCTCTCTCTCTCTCTCTCTCTCTCTCTTCTCCCTCTCTCCCTACGTTGGGATAGAATAGCCTTGGGTAGGCGCTCGAGCCCCCAAAGCCTTTCTCAACCTAGGCATATTCTCTCTCCCTCTCTCCACTCTCTTTCTCCTCTCTCTCCTCTCCCTCTCTATTCTTGCTATGCAGGTGAAGGCGAGGTTGTCGCTCCCATCGATGGACTCCTATGCTACATCGACAACACGATAGTGGCGCCGTTGCTGGGGAGCGCCACACACTCGTTTCGTCACATAGATTTCTCACTCTCTTCCTCTTTTCCTCTATCTCTCTCTTTCTTCTCTCTCATCATTCTTTTTCATCAAAAAAATCAAATTTTAAGGGTAGAATAGTGTGAGTGGTGTTAGTTTTTGTCGTTTTTTTATGATTTTTTTGCATTGTAGGGAGAGATTGTGGGGTGGGAGGATCAGATCCAAGCACCCAATCCCTTCGTTAATCCATAGAATCCATAAAAATCAGAAAAAAAAAGCTCAAAATCTGTTTTGGAGGGAAAAAGAGAGCCAAAATCCCATCAGATTTTGATTTCTCAAAAACCAGCAAGAACTAACCTTTGCACGACCGGGCGCAGCTCCAAGGTACTGTCTAAGACTTGCATAGAAGCCTGTGAAGGTTACTTCCCAATAGATTTTGAAAAAACAGAGAAAAATCCAAAAAAATTCAAAAATCCTTTGTAAAAATAAAAAAAAAAATCAAAACTCAAAACTAACCTTCGCAGAGCTCTCTGAAGTTCCATCTCACTGAGACAAGGACATAGAGAAGTCTGCGAGAGTTAGATCCCAAAAGAAGTGTCCCTGTGAAGGTTTCCAAGAGCAAAAAATGGCCTAGAACCTTCTCAGACAGCAAATTTTTGAGTTTCCTTGGGAAGTAACCTTTGCAAAGCTCTTTGAAGTTCCATCTCACTGAGACAAGGACACAGAGAAGTCTGCAAGAGTTAGATCCCAAAAAAAGTGCCCCTGTGAAGGTTCCCAAGAGCAAAAAGTGGACTAGAAACTTCTCAAACAGTAAATTTTTGAGTTTCCTAGGGAAGTAACTCTCGCAGCTTGGTGAGCAGCTGAATCTGATTGGGATACAAGTGCATGCCAGTCTGCGAGGGTTTGTTCTCATAAAATCCTAAAATTTTACAAAAAAATCCCAAAAAAATGCACTTTTTTCAAGATTTTTTGAGTTTCCTTGGAAAGTAACTCTTGTAGCTTGGTGAGCAGCTGAATCTGACTGAGATACAAGTGCATACCAGTCTGCAAAACCCCAAAAAAATGCACTTTTTTCAAGATTTGTTGAGTTTCCTTGAGCATGCCAAGATTGCCTGATGAGAAGTTCACAAATAGCCAGGAGGCATTTGGCCTATGTAGACCGACATGCACCTGGGGTAGCCCTTCCACCTCAAACGTACTATAAAAGGAAAATCTTAGTGCCACCGGGTTATGAAACAAGTGACGAAGAGGACAATCTGGCAAAAGTCCCAAAGTACGCAAAGATACCCTCGGGCAAACAAGTAAAACCATCATAGAAGACAGAGATGGTAGAATCCATCACGCCAATGGTAACTGAGGAAGTCAAGAAATTGGCATCCGACGAAGTCCAATGAATTTTACCAATCTCTTGGCGCAATCACTACAAAGAATTCTTAGTGATGAATTACAAAGGGGACTAGCGTCAACAGAGCAACTTGAAGACAATTCAACACAAGATCCAAGGAACAGTGCTATCCCCCAGCCTTCAACAAGGAAGTGCAATTACCAAGAGAAGACTAAAGTTGATGATTGTCTCTCAACGAGCAAGGTTCAACCAAACTTTCTAATTGTTCCACAATTCAACAGACCTCCAAATCAACGCCAATTCGAGGTATATCCATTCTTCAAAGGCCAAATCCAGGGAATCCAAGGCCAAATAGGCCTCAAGTACAGCAAGCACTAGTGCCTACAGTGACAAAGCCTTGTCCTCAATCTATGATATTGACTATTGAGGAAAGTCGTCAGGTTATGGCATACTTCAAATACCTGGACAGACAAGAGCATCAAGCAAGCACGTCATATCCACATTACGAACTGGGGGAATCTATGACATTGGGACCAGTTGTGCCAATCTATGAGGATCCAGTTTTATCTTGGGATACTCTGATGGAATGCATCAACTACCCAATTGTTGATGAACAAGGTTATCCGGAATGGCCACCAGACCCTTATGGGTATTATTGAAAAACTGGCAAGTCCAGGTTCTTGCTGATCAACAACCAATAAAACCTCAGGTTTTACGTAAGCGAATTCTATCCACGCTTTTTGTGAAGCACCCATGTCCTATCAATAAAAGAACCGAAAATAATGCCTCTTCACGACAATTGTAGCCTACTGCCGAGGGACAGACACTACTTTGGGCCGTGGACCCTATTGTGGGTATTTCCTATACAATAATAAACAAGTGGGTCCCACCACTTAAAATATTGTTGGCCAGCCTTACTAGTGGGCCCCGCCATAGTACATTATTGTAAGTACGATAATAAGTGCGAGGGCACTGGCATCCTACGCGTGTAAGCCCAACCCAATGAGCACAAGTAGCAAGGTGTAATTCCTAGGAATAAGAGACTAGGGGCTTAAAATTCTAAAATGACATTAGAGGCCCTAAGTCAAGTTGCAAATAAAAAAGCTAAAAGGGCCCAACTTAAAACTCACATGAATCATGTGAGTGCCCTTGTGCTTTCTTAGCACTAATAGATTTAAGTTGTGTTTATTTTAAAGGCTTCGATTAGAATCCTTGCCCCAATGAAGTGGCCAATGAGAGTGAAGGAGGCTCACCTCTAAAATCTATAAGAGAGAGCCATTTCCTTTGTATTGCATCATCTTCTATTCTCATTCTAATAAAACTCTCTTGGTTTCTCTATCTCCATCTCTCTCTCTCTCTCTCTCCCCCCCCCCCTCTCTCTCTTCTCCCTCTCTCTTTTCCCTCTCTCCCTACATTGGGATAGAATAGCCTTGGGTAGGCGCTCGAACCCCCAAAGCTTTTCTCAACCTAGGCATACTCTCTCTCCCTCTCTCCACTCTCTTTCTCCTCTCTCTCCTCTCCCACAACACTTTGATCCTTGGAGGGGGGTATAATCGAGTATCAATTCACTGTACAGAACCTAACATTCATTAATGGCTTTTAGCAAGTGACTATTTTAGCAATAATCATTTTTTAAATGATTTTTTTATTAATTTTTATAAAAATAATACATATTGAGAACCAAATATAGGAACCGACGGTTCTTATAGAAACCAGTCCAAACCTATTTCCGGATATTGGGAAAGTCTACAATATAATATATTAGTAAAAAAATTGACGAGAATTGAAGAGCAAGGCTAGACATGTAATGATGCACATAGGCATGCTTCATCTAGGCATATCCGATCTTGCAATGTACTACTAATTTCCATAGACTAGTTGCACTAGACTCAAATTTAGTTATTATATACACGTCTTTTGTTCGTCTCAATGCATTTATCTAGTTGGTTTTATGTATTGACCATCATTTCTAATTTTGTGTTCAATCCATTGTCAACTGGCAAGGTGCACCGATGCAAATGTCGAGTTCATGTTCCTCATCCTTAGATGATGAGGCAGTACCATCACATATAGGATCAGAGGCCTCGTTACACCAGAGAACACCATGCCCATGTGCAGGATGTAAGTATGCACTGTGACGAGAGTGACGCAACACTATATCACATGTTCGTATGTGTGGTCAGATTGAGAGGGAGTCAATATTTGTGCGGACGGAGGTCGGTTCTTTGGTGAGTTATACTTTGCAAACCTCTTTGTATTGCTAAAATTAGAAATGATTGCACGCTCCTTTTCCATGTATGTTGTTTGGCGCCCTTTTTGATTGGAGGAATATTCCGTTATTCTTGATTGTTGTTGCACTTGTATTGTGTAGGATGATGACTCACACTCACATGACTATCGAAGAATTCAACTAGATATTGCCATGCAATCCGCAAGATTCAAACATGCAAGCGCACGAGAGCCACCACTTTACTCGCATACACCACCTGTGGACTTGCACGAAGAGATGTCCCGAGAAGATACAACACACGAGGATGTGCCATTCACATCGCATAATCATGAGGGGGACGTGGATGACATGATGGATGCATTCTTCACAAATCCACCTGAGGCCACATTGACAAGGGAAGAAGAGATGGTGTGTGGCTTGGCATCCAATTCTTTGTACGAGGGTGCACAAATGTCAAAGTTGTGAGCTTGTTTGCTACTTTTGAACCTGCAAACTAAGTACGGGTGGTCGGATGCGAGTGTGATAGAGTTGGTTGGGTAAGTTTGTTTGCTTCATGATGTGTGTTATAGGCAGATTGCTCTAATCTCGTTTGATTTTGAATTCATGCATTGCGAGAAACTATATATAACTAATTACGTAAATTTATATTTTGTTGCAGTTTGCTCAGGAAAATGTTGCCCCCAAATAACACCATGGGCGACATCTTGACAAGAAGCCAAAAAAAAATGCTATCCGCGGTCGGCATGGATGATAAGAGCATCCATGCATGTCCCAACGATTGCATATTATATCGAGATGAGTTTGAGGAGGCAAGCACGTGTCCACGTTGTGGGGAACACCGCTACAACCAAGATTTACAAGGAGCGACCATACCCGCCAAGGTGGTAAGACATTTTCCCATCATACCCAGGATACGCCACATGTTTAAATGTAAATCCATCACGGAACTAATGACATGGCATTTGAGCAATCGTTCATCTGACGATACTATGAGGATCCCTGCCGATTCTCCAGCATGGAAGCACGTGAATTCTACCTGCCATGAGTTTAGGGATGATCCTCGTCATTTGCATTTGGGGTTGGCCATGGATGATGTGAATCCATTCGGTTTGCGCTCCACATCATGGTCCACCTGGCCGGTTGTCCTTGTAAACTACAACATCTCCCCTTGGCTAAGTATAAAGAAGGGGCACCTAATGCTCGCCCTTCTTATCTCCGAAAAATACAAGGCAAAAAATATGGACGTGTACATGGCTCCTTTGATAGATGAGCTAAAGATTCTATGGCAAGGAGTTTAAGTGAGCGATAAATCAAGATCACTGAGACAAAGAGATTTGTCGTAATGGGGGATCTTGATGTGGATGATACACAACTTTCCAGGCTATGGAAAATGTTCAGGTGAGATATCCTTGTTATTGGTTTGATTCATGGTATTATATTAAATTTTATGTGCATTCACAAATTTTCTTTTAATTCGAACCTTCAACCCACAATTAAGTTGGTTGTTTTCTAACAATGTAGGGCTCCAAGCTAGTGGTTACAATGCATGTCCCATTTGTGGTGAGTATTTGCAAGCATGCACTCACAAGATCTGCGGAAGATGGTTTATGAGGGCCACACTCGATACCTTCCACTCGATCACCCTATGCGTGATGGGCTTGATGGCCAACATCCTCATTCCATGAAGGTACAATACATATTTGGGCCAATTAATGATACATGTCATTTATTTATTTTATGATTACTCTCTTTATGTTTCTTCTAATGATATCCAATCTATATTAAATGTGTGTGCTTGTCTATTAATATTGTAGGCAAGTGATTGGCTTCAAATTTGGAGATCCAGTCAAGATCTAGGGCGATTCTCTCCCAGCATGAAGAGGTTATCAATATTTCATGAACTCCCATATTGGAGAGAATTGTTGATAAATCATCTTTTGGACCCGATGCACATATTCAAGAATGTCGGGAGCACAATTTGGGAGCACTTGACCGAATCGAAAGATAAAAAAGACGCACGAGATGACCTAAAAGAAGTGGGGATGATGGCCAATTTATGGCCACAAATGGTGGGGACTTCAATTGTTCTACCAAAGGCCCCATGGATCTCATCGAGGAGAGAAGAGATGATTGTAAAGAGGGCAATACCCTCTTTTTGAACTCCGACAGGACACATGCGATGCCTAAAGGGTGCCTTCACAAGGGACAACAAGCTAAGTGGTCTAAAGTCTCATGACTGACATAAATTTTTATAGGTTGCCGTGGCATGGACTTTTTTGCCACATCAACATTGTCGATTACATTTTATAGCATGTCTTGTGATTTCAAGATGATCTCATTGCGCATATATGTATCTCAATGATCATGACCAAATTGTTTTTTGTGCGTGCAGTTTGTGCTTCCCTTGGTGTTAAGAGGGTTCTTGAAAGAGGAGTTAAGGAGTGCAATCTACAAAATCAATGGTTTGGTGAGGTACGATGAACGCGCTTGCGATTCATATCATTTTTTTTGGGGTGATTCAAGATGATGATCTTACTAACATGTATGTCATTATGAAGATACATTTCATCCAAAGAGATACCGCTGACATCCATTGAGGCGGCAAGACAAAGTTCCATCGAGGCAACGTGTTTGATAGAGAAACACTTTCCTACATCCATTCTCAGCATTCAAATGCATCTCATTGTGCATTTGGTAGATGAGATGGCCATTGCAGATACATCCAAGAGTGGTTCATCAATCGATTCCTTCCAAAAGATCAAGCCGAGTGCGCACACATTCCACAAGGTATACTCTTGAGTCTGCATGTCTCTTGATGCTGACGATAGTCGAGGAGGCACTCAGCCAACCAGACTCTGATCTTTGGAGAGAAGATATGGATAGAGAGTATTCCTCTCTGATCAAGAGCCAGATGTGGTCACTAGTCGAAGCTCCTCAGTTGGCTGCAATATCATTTTGCAAATGGATCTTCAAGATCAAATACAATGTCAATGGAGCAATTGGTTGAAGAAAGGCAAGAGTGGTTGCACGCGAATTCACTCAGATCCCCAATGTCGACTACACTGAGACTTTCAGTCCAATAGTCGATCCAAGCCCTCCTATCATATGTTGTAGCTGCCGACCTCGAAGTGCATCAACTTGATGTGCAAACAACTTATCTGAATGGAGTTATACAAGAAGATATCTACATGATCTAGCCCGAAGGATACGTTCTGGAAGGTATGAAGAATCATGTCTGTAAACTCGATAAAGCACTTTATGGCTTGAAACAGTCTACTAGAGCTTGGTTTCAAAGGATCAACACATTCCTCATCGAACAAGGATTCCAACCAAGCACTGCTAATTGCAACATCTATTCCAAGTTGGTGCAACAATCCTTCATTATCATCACCTTATACATGAATAATACGTTGTTGTTCAACAACAATACCATTTTGGTCAAGGATTCTAAGCAGATGCTGTTTTCAGAGTTTGACATGACTGATATGGGTGAAGTTCACTTCTATTTGGGCATTCAAATCCACAGAGATAGAGCGAAATGACTGATCTATATCACTCAACAAAGGTATCTTCACAATGTTTCAAACAGATACAATCTAATGAATTGTAAGCTAGCTCACTCACCGATGGATCCAGGCTTGCATTTTTCAAAGGACCAATGCCCCCAGACCAAGTAGGAAGAGGAGCAGATGAGAGAGTATCCTTATCGATCGATATTTGGATCTCTCATGTACGATATACAAGGCTAGACATCTCTTTTGCAGTAAGCTCACTCAACCAATATATGGCTAATCTTGGCATTATCTATTGGAAGGCTCTCATAAGAGTCATGAGGTATATTTGAACTACCATGGACCAGTGCATCTGCTATGGAGAAGTCAGCAATGACAATCTTCATCAGCTCAGTGGATATTTTGATGCAAGCTGGGGAGGAGATGTAGACAATCATAAGTCCACATCTGGATTTACATTCTTCTTCAATGGCAGTCCTATCTTATGGAATAGTCATAAGCAAACCTCTATCACTCTTTCTTCTACAGAAGCAGAATACATTGTTGCTTCTCAATCTATTAAAGAAGCATTTTGGTTGAGAGATTACTATCAGACATTAATTTGTATCAATACAACCCTACAATTTTATTCTGTGATAATCAGAGTGCTATTGCCTTATCGGCCAACCCTAGATTTCACTCTAGGAGTAAGCACATTGAAATCATATATCACTACATCAGAGGCAAGGTTCTCAACAAGGAGGTGAGCTTAACGTACTATAGAATGCAAGACATGCTTGCATATATATTCATTAAGACATTAAATGTTAATGCACATAACAAGTTTTTGGCATTGCTTAGTCTGAAGACCAAGACATTCACGGATCCAAATTAGGGGGGGTGTTGGATTTATCTCCTTTACTCTCCTAAATCCTATGTTAATTTGAATCCATTCATGCTTCTACATTTTTACTCATGTTGTCACACAGTCTGCATATTTAGATATAAAATAAGACAGGCAAAAAACACGACCGTGGACATAAATACAAGTAAATTTCCATAGGTGAAAAAGATGAAAAAGACGACATTGTGTTTTTACACGCGATTTGTGACAGGCGAAAAAGATGACACTGCCCTACAAATGCCAAAGGTGCCCTAATGGAAAAGCAAAGGTACCTTGTAAATTAAATTTTCAGACATTTGTCAGAGTGTCGCATTTTTCAACGTTCATTTCAGTGAAGGCTGATGTCACGGCCTTCTCACGCTCATCCCATCTCCCACAGACAGCACATCCACTTTGTACCTTCTTCATCTGCACATCTGTAACATTATGTATATATCGAATACCATCTACGTATTCAGTGTGTGTGTGAAAAATAATAGCATCAGAAGCTTATTAGAGATAGACAAAGTAGATGCTTTTATGCATCGATTTTTTGTATTGTCAGTAATAGGTTTATTCTTTTTTACAGATTGGATTAGCTTTGTAAAGCACGCGGTTTCATCCGCTATTGTCTTGTGCTCGCCAACATTATTGACCTGTATATTGTGAGAGATTTCAACTAGTTTAGTCTAGTTTAGTCACATTTTGGTAGATTGTCAATAAGAGGCCAAAACTCATTTTAGACTTAGAGATAAACTTTTTGAAGTTATATTAGTTTAAAATACATTCAATAAACACTTTTGGAAAGTGTGGGAAAGTTGGTAGTCGAGTTTGAGAGAGATTCAAGTTTGAACTTTGGGTACATTGAATCTAGACCCAAAAATAGTAGGGTTTACATTTTGGAGGGAAAGCCAAGTGGCCAAATAGGGTTTGGAAACTCTATAAAAGGATGTAACTCATGAAGAGACACATCTTCTCTCTTCTCTATCTCATTTCATGCTTATACATGGTTCTTTTGGGTTCTACTACTCATTGGTGCACTATCTTGGTGTTATCTTGCAATTCTATGTGTAGAATGATCATTTATTGCTATTTTCGGTTCCACACGTGTGAAATACAGTAGGTTACTGTAATTGTACAGAAAGCAAACATATTTTATGTTTTGGTTCATGTTTGATCAATATCTCTTAGAGTTTGCATCTCATTTTGTATGTAGATGCTGATTTTTCTACATTGGCAGGATTGTTGGTTTGCTTCTTATTGTAACCAAAGATTTGGGACTTGGATTGGATCTTGAATGATCTGAAATCCTTCACATGGTATTAGAGCTATTGTGTTTCAGGTTATGAAAGGATCAGCCATCTTTAGCAAGGATTTTGGAGGAGTTACCAATACTAGAGCATGCTAGATTGATCTCTACTCAAAAATCAGCATTTTTGCATGTGTAAAATTGATCTTTTGTAGGTCAAAACTCAATATAGGGTTATATACTTGATCAATTCCGATTTCACACTTGGCTTACTGAGATTAGATGATTTTTGGTGCATTAGGAAGGTCTCATTGGAGTCTATAAGAAGATATACCAAGTTTCTAGAAATTGCATGTAGAATTTGAGATATTCAATTTTTTGTGATTTTTCAAAACCCTAATTTTGATTGGATCTCTAGTTTGTGAGGTTACTGAACTTCATTTGAGTGTGTTTCAATCTTATGAAGTGGCAAGAATCATTAGATTGAGGATAGATCATAGGTTGATCAAGATTTCACTATTCTATGTGTTGATTTTCTAGTTAGAAGTGCTAGAAGAGATTTGAGAGGTTCCATATCTTTGTGATTTCTTCTTGAGTTCATTTGTTGACATTCCGGAGAGTGCTTTGTGCATTGGAACAGGTTGAAAGAAGAAGATCAGGTCACTTCAACATGGCTACAAGTGGTGGATTTATGTTGGAGAGCAATGATAGGCTTACCTCAATCAACTATTCTACTTGGAAGGTGAGGATGGAGTCCTTATTGGAGATGAATGAGTTGATGGAGATTGTTGCAGGTGTGGAGGAGAGACCTCAAGCACCTCAAGATCAAGTGAGGTATGACAAGAGAGCAAAGAAAGCTCTACACATGATTAAGATGAATGTTACCAATGAACTTCTCAAGGAAGTTGGTAAGTGCACATCATCTTTGGAGGCTTGGGAAGCTTTGAAGAAGCTTTATGAATCCAAGTCTACATCAAGAGTGCTTACCCTTAGGAGGCAAATCTTTCAAAGTTTGCAAAAGAAGGAAGAGAGTACTCATGTTTTTGTTTTGAGGGTTAAAGCATTCAATGATGAGTTAGCATGTATTGATGAAAGTTAAGGAGGTAGAACTTGTTCAAGTTATACTTAATGGCTTGTTGGATGATCATGCTAATCTTGTTCAAAGTTTTTCTATTCAAAAGACTTTGCCAAGTATTGTGGATTTGCAAGAGATCTTGGTGAATGAGGATTCGACATCTCATTATGAAGAGGATGCTATGTTCATCAAAGGCAAGTTCAAGGGCAAAGGAAAAGGCAAGTGGTCTAAAGGGCAAGATCAAGGTGAGACTTCTTCTTTTGGCAAAAAGAAAGATAAGTCTAAGTTGAAATGCTTTTATTGTGGAATCAAAGGGCATTTTGCAAATGAATGTTTGAAGAAGCAAAGAGATGAAGGTAGCAAGCAAATCAACTTTACTACTAATGATGAGGATCTAGGTGGTGGTGATTCTCTTTTGATGTGTTCTTAAGTGAAGGTGACAAAGATTCATGGTGGATTGATAGTGGAGCTAGTTCACACATGACTAGTCACAAGGAGTTCTTTACTTCTTTGGTCACTTATGATGGAGCCAAGAAAGCAATTCACATGGCCAATGGTGGTGAGTGTGTGATTGAAGGTATTGGTTCAATTCTTATTTGTCTCTCTACTAATAGGAAAACAAGACTTGATGGTGTTCTTTACATTCCTTCACTTTCAAAGAATTTGCTAAGTGTTGGTCAAATGATAGAGAAAGGATACATGGTAAAGTTTGGTGGTGATGCTTGCTTCATTACAAAGGAAGAAATCTTGGTTGCTAGGGGCAATAAACAAGGTAGAATTTTCAAGCTTGATGCTTTTGTTATGGCTAACAAAAAGGATGGAATGGAAAAGGAGATTGGTCTCAACTTTCCAAAGTTACCTTTTAGCATCAATAAGATTGGTGGATCTTATGCAAAGTCTAACAAGCTTCCTTATGCTAGATCTAGGTCAAGATCTAATATGCTTCTTAGAGATGTTCATCTTTGTGCTAACTTGGCTAGTCTTGAGGATAATGATGGTGTTTCAATGGTTCTTCATGACAAGTGCAAGCATGCAAAAGGAAAGGAAAGAGCTAATTTCATCAATGGAGGTGAAGGTTCTTCCTTGGAAAAGATTGTTGTTAATGATTTCTTTGATCATATGAAAAAGGATGTTGCTAGGTGCATGCATGAAGGAGGTGGTTCTTCTACATTCTTTTGTTATGATTCTAAAAAAGTCATTTTTCCAACAAGTGGAATCACACGTCTTAATAAAGAGAGTAGATCAAATGGTTCTATCAAGAGACTTGGTGAGGAAGATAGTCACAATATTACACTATAAGGAGGTGACATGGTAGGAATTTGTGTTTTTGGCACACTTTAGTCATAACTTGTAAGCATCTTGCAAGACATTGAGAGAATAAAGAGTATGGCTGAAAGATGTCTAGATGTGGTCAGTTGTGCAATGTCTAGAAGCACATATCTATTGGGAAATGGTGAAGAGGGGAAATTTTACTTTTGATTCAGGATAAGACATCATAAAAGAAGGAAGTCACAAATCTAAGTGAGAGATTAACAAAAAGCTGAAAGAAAAAATCAAAATTTTGTATACAAACACCAAAGTGAAAAGATTCTTACTATCTATCTTCACAAGCTATTTGATATACATACACAAGCCACCTGATGATATGAATGGGCTAGAGTCGTGGTAATGGCAAAGATAATTAATATATGCAATGAGATCTCGTTTGTAGCACAACAGGAAAGAAGTATCAAACTGTCATTTCTTGACCGAGTAGTAGTGGTTACAGACATTAGGAAATTTGGGCTCCACAGCTTGTGTAGAGTATGTCATGGTAGCTGCAGCAGCACAGAGGGATGAAGCAAAAGCTGCACTCTCTCTTGATCCTTGAGTTACTGAGCTGCCCTCCGCATTTGGAACAGAGACCGGGGGCGCGCTTGGCGCACTTCACCTTCCGTATCTGGACGCAGATGAAGAGGAAAAACATGATGGATGAATGGAACACCTCCCTTTCTTCTATAATTTCTTCAAATGTCGTCTGATTTCTTCTGCTTTCCTCTGCTTTTGCCTCGAGAAATTCCGTTGTTAAGAGGAAAAGCTAGAGAAGTTCCTATTTCTCAGTAAAAGCTCTATATAAATTTTGCTCCCTCAAAGGTCTGTAAGAGGGATATAATAAACAAGAGGGGTATGTTTGTGGCAATCCGAGAAGAAAACTTCCGAGAACATGAAATTTAAAATTTAAAAAAAATAATAATAATTTTAAATTGTTACAAAAAGCAAAAATAATAATGGAAAGAGCATATTTAAAGCAAGGTACTCAATTAACTAAAAAAAAAGACGAATTGAGAATAGTGATGAAACATTATATATTGTTTATTAAATATTATTTAAAGCTAAGCACATATTACCAAAAAGTAATAATGAAAGAGTGAGGAAAGTGATGAAATATTTTAGTGTATCAAAAGGTAATGGGTATTGACGAACAATTTCTTGCCACGTATTATTGATCATCCATCCTTGTTGTGACACTTGGCTTATTGTAGAGCATACATTTTTAGCATTTGCTTTGCTTTATCTATGGGATTAGGCCAATGTTGGAACTTCGTAGGCATTATTTGTCATTGCATTTTGAAATGTAGGTACAGGCTTTGGGTGCTAGTCAAAAGAAAAGGTGTTGATAAGTCCATGCAAAGCAATCTTGATACTTAATAAGTAACGTTCGGAGTGCCTAATACTATTCAGGATTAAGTTGTGATCCAACTTGTACAATCTTTTCTGGTTCTCCTGGTTCAGCAAGATTCATAGCCTGTATCCTAGCTAGGCCATCGTAAACATCTTTCGATTCTAGCACCTGTTCTTCGGGTTCACAATGTGCTTTGGGTAACATGATAACCACATCATCCAGTGTATAACGTTTAAAATGTTCGGGCATATCATGTTGGACTACATCTGCTTGTTCTTTGTCAAAAGGACTTGTCTTTGATCCTCGCTTAGCCTTCTTAGCAGGAATTGATCGTGAAGGTGATGACTTCTGACAAGATAAACTCTTCTTCGAAGGTGAAGACTTCCTAGACGATGATGTCTTGCTAGAACTCTGACTTGTAGAATCATCCTTGACTTTTCCTTTGCCATTATTTAGTAAGGGTGGCACATTCTTTGAATCATTCTTTTGAGGAGAATTTTCTCATTTCAGGACCGTAATATAATGTTGTTTGGTTTGTTTCTTCGTCATTGACCCTATGATCCTGTCTTCCTTCAATATAACTGCTTTTGGCGATTTTATTGTTGGTTCATCAGGAATATTACGCACTCCAAATCTGGTCGGATCCATATGATTTAGAATCTGCTCATCAGTAAGTTCTGCGTTGTCATCATAAGTCAAGGCATGACTCACATGAATGTGTTCTTCTTCAATTGAATCTGGTATAGGTTCCGTCGATATCCAAGCTACATTCAGCACATTCAATGGAAAAGTGATCGGTGTATCCAAAGTTTGATCCAATAATGAAATCTCATTCAAATTTGACCGATTATCTTGTTGACACATATATCTTACTGTACAGTCAATCGTTGCAAGAGCTTCATTCCAGTTGACAGTATCGGTTTAAAAATCGTAAGGAACTCCCAAATTTTTTTCTGGTCGGTCACAAGTATGATCTGTTGTTGATGAATCATCATCCTCCTTTTGAACCACCAGTTTGATAGTCCAAGTTACAGGATCAACCTTGATTGCATGTTCACGATTTTTAAAAGTGATTTTTCTGGTACCCCAGTTATAAATTACTTGCGCAACTCATAACCATGGGCATATCAATAGGACTTGGTAGACATTTGGTGCTTCTGGTAGGTTCGTTACTATGAAAGTAATGATGAACTGTACTCTAACAATTCTGATAGGTATATCTTTAACCATTCCTCGCAGACAAACTGTTGTTTGATCAGCTAGCTTAATGGCAAAAGTCCCAAGTTTTATCTTTGTAAGGCCCCATTTTGCACATCGCTTTGTAGAAATCAGGTTAACTCCCGAACCGCCATCTATCACAGCTGCTTCATTAGGAAATTGTCTATGTTGTATCGGCAGAGTGATATTTTTTTGTTCACTTTTCCAAGCTGCTTCGACATGGAGTACTTTATTACATTCTTCAAATCCAACACAAAAAAGTGGTTCCTGGTGGACTTCTGATTCAGCTTGAGTTAACTTTTGCGCTAATACTCCTTTTGCTTTTGGCACCAACTTCAGGAACTCTTCCAATGAAATATTGATATTACTAGGCAAAATATTCATGAGCAGTTCTGTTTGCGGTGCTTCCGATTCAGTCATCTTGAAGAATTCTTCATGATGATGCAACTGAGCATTCATATTTGTATGTGAATTTTTCGGTGACTGCATTGGTGAAGAACGAATTCGGGTTGCTCTAGCAACTTCAAGCTTCTTTTCTTCTTGCAGATGTTTAATCCATTGTCTCATATCCTAATATTTTCTTTTTTCTGCATGAAGATTTGGATAGACTCCAAATGTTGTTGGTATATCAGTTAATGGTATAGAATCAGCAAGTACTGGATCTGCTACCGGTTCTTTCTACTTATGTGCTCTGGTGATCACCATCAAGGATACACTTGGTTTATTTTGAGCTACTGGCCTTTGCTTGATTGTTATCAAAGTTATAGGAACTGTAGCCGGTGGTGGCTTCGGTTTTGCTGAACACTCCTTATAGTAATGCCCATAACCACAGTCACGACAGAATGGTACAATTTTTTTTTTATTTGGACATTCTGCAACTATGTGATTTTCTCCACATGCAAAGCATCCAAGTCTAAAGGATATTCCGACGTCAGTTATTGAACACACCATACCTTTAGTACCTAATGCAGTTCCAAAGGTTACAAAATTCTATCGCTGTAATCCTAATGTTGCGGATCTGATAAAGAAAGAGCTTCAAAGATTGCTTGACGTCGATTTCATTTATGGGATCGAGCATACAAAAAGAGTTTCACCGATTGTCATTGTTCCTAAGAAGAATGAGAAATTTAGAATTTGTGTGAATCTCAAGGCCTTGAAGAAAGTGACGATGAAGGATACTTTTCGTTACCTTTTACTGAAAGTATTGTGGATCGCCTTGCTGGAGCGGAAGCTTATAGTTTTCTGGATGGATTTCGTGGTTACAACCAGGTCAAGATTGCACCTGCAGATCACCACAAAACAACTTTTGCAACAGAATGGGGCACCTATGCTTACAAAGTAATGTCGTTTGGACTCTGTAATACACCAAGTTCATTCCAAACAGTAATGCAATTTGTTTTTAAAGATTATCTACAAAAATTCCTTGAAATTTACTTGGATGACCTTCTAGTCCATAGCACAGATATAGACCACCTAGATTGATTGGAAAAAGTATTTGAAAGATGTCGCAAGTAACAAATTTTCCTAAATCTAGAAAAATGCCAGATATGGATTTTTCACGGAGTTGTGCTTAGGCATGTGATTCGAGACATGGCATTGCCACAGATTATTCTAAAATCAAGGTTATTATGGAATTGCCACCGCCAACAACAATTCGTGGAGTTTATGTATTTATTGGTCATGCAAACTACTATCGAATTTTTATTATCTTCTTTGCGGATTTGAAAAACAAATGCTCACTTTGCTGCTGTATTATAGAAGATGGATTAAATGCAAAAATATTTGGAAGCCACTTGATCAAGATTTTGGTATAAACCCTCAAGAGCAACTTCAGATAACAGTGAAAAGAAATGACAACATTCTTGCAATAGTTGAGGTCGAGGAAGATTGGTGTCTCAATAAGATTAGATCAGAACTAGACATGTTGCAATTCGATCTACCTCAGTACTATCAATTTCGATTGAATGGTGTAAAGGTACGTTATGCCATATAAAAATATTTCTTTTTTTCTATTTCTAAGTGAATCAGTTTCATAAAATATATTTACTAAAATGATTTCTCTTGTGTAGGTAAGAGTAAGGCAAGAAAAACATATAAAATGCAAAGACACTGGAACATCCATCGAAATTGAAGATCCATACATTATGAACTATGGAATTTTGTATTATGTAATACAATTTTTTGTATACATCATTTTTGAAAATATATGAACCACTTTTTCTATGAGGCTCTTTCATTTCTATGATCTCCATTTCCATGGTGCAAAACACAATGTAATTACAACTGGATAATATGAGTTTTCGATAACAAGATTCATTGTCTCCTGCAAGAAATGCACTATTACCATTGGGAAGATCTTCAGTCACTTGAACTCCAGTGACCACTACAATCGACGCTTGCCCTTGTTGATGTCTCGTATATATCGGTTGTATTTTTTGTCTTCATTGTCTTGGTCTATATTGTCCTTGTCTGGGCATATTTGGATATGTTCAGATGATGATATGATCAAAGCTTTGCTGCAACAAATGTAAGTGAACTAATGTCGCATGTTTGGATTGGTTGTGACAAAGATTCGATCAGATCATCATTCTGAACTTTAAAAAAAAACCAAGGTAAAGGCAAGGCAGAGCAAGACTATGAAAAACAAACATGTCGAAAAACCGTAGAAATTGAAGATGAATGAATTATAACCTGAATTATTAACAAGAAAAAAAACAAGTAAGAACAACCATTGAAAAACTGTAAATATATTTCTATTAAAATCTATGTGTCTCATCCACATCAAGTGAGACAAATATTTAATCAGTATCAACTATCTATGATCTCTAAATCCATTTCTCCAGTTGGAAGTAACTTGGGTGGAGAACACTCGGCCACTGCAACTAGATATGAATTTTTGATCACAAGCTTTATGGTCTCCTGTCTGAAGTGCATTATCTCCATTGGGGAGACCTTCGGGCATTTAAACTGGAAAAAAACATAAACACAGTTAAATGTAATTAATCAAATATCAGTAAATATTAATTTGAATTAGAAAAAAACAAAAACACAGTAAAAGTTATTAATCGAAGATTACCTCTTCCAGATTTGGAAGTCCATCTTGTAGTGCAAGCCAATTAAAAAAGTGTTTGGCATTGCATGCGGTATGCCAACCACAGTTGACAGAATCAACCTACTGGGAGGACTGCAGAATCCAAATTTTAACATTATGAGATATCTGATCAACGCGCAGGATGCTATAACTAAATCTACAACGAAAACAAGGGCGCGTCGAATCGATATCAAAAAATAATTTTTTGAATATCGGATCAGCGCGCACGTTATGAAAAGAAACCAAACAATAACTACAAGGGCGCGTTGAACCGATATTGATAAATTTTTACCTCTGCATCAACAATTTTTAGCTTCGTATATGCTTTTGCATTTGGTACTGGAAAGAGTTCCAGTATTTTCTAGATATGGCTCTTGACAATTTTGTGTGTGTGTGTGTGTGTAATAAGTTCATCTTTAAACAAACTGGATTACACACACCCTCATCATTGACGTATAAGGACAACACATATAAGCTCCAATGATCACTGCAATCAGAAAACAATAAATTAATGAGAATCAATGTGAAATCAAAATTCATATGAAAAATTCAATATAATAAAATCTGAAAAAAAAAGACACTTACTTTGTTATGTATGGCAATACAAGAATTGGAGTCCCCAGTCTGACGTATTGGAGCATATCATCGTGCAGACTTTTGAAATCAGGAAAATCAAATGCAGCCATGAATTGAAGGGGAAACAATGCTACATCTATAAACAATGGGGTCTGAAAAGACTCCATCCAATACTAAATGGCCCCACCTCCTACATTGTCACCTAGCATTTTATCCCTACTTTCTAATTCACCTGTATCTAAACTAGAAAGAGGGAGACCAACATTGGTCTTCGGCATCCTAAAACTATATCGAGGACCTAAACCTTTAAGATTTAACAATTGGTCATACTATACATATTGAGGAGTATCTACAAAGGCAAGTGCAGGGGGTGACAGAAGTAATATAGATAAACCAAAAAAAGAATTGTCATTTAAAATTGATTCTACCTTTACATTAACAAAATCATCTAAATCATTTCTTAGAACAGGTGGAGGGGAACTAATATTTATGGGGGTAGGAGGAGGAGATTTATTAGGAGAGAAAGATTTAGCAGGAGAAGTTAAAGATGGTTTTGTAGAGCACGTGGTTTCGCCCGCTATTGTCTTATGCTCTACCGCATTATTGACATGTATATTTTTATATATACTTAATCTGATAACAACTCTTTGTTCTGCGTTCAGATCTGTGTCAGTATTGCTATTCTTGTTTTTCATTCTGTCTGACATTTTCTGATACTTGATTTGGTAATTAGTCCTTTCTCTCTCTCTCTCTCTCTCTCTCTCTCTCTCTCTCTCTCTCTCTCTCTCTCTCTCTCTCTCTCTCTCTCTCTCTCTCTCTCTCTTCGGGAATCATTCGCGACTGATTATCATTCGAGCTCAGTCTCTTTCTCTTCGCGAATCATTCGCGACAAATTATTCTTCTGGCACTTTATTAATCAATGTTTGGCTACGTAATCAGAGCGACCATGATTTCCATCACTAACGTTCTGTTCATTCTGATAGGCGTAGTCATGCTTAGGGAAAGAGTCATATAGCTCATTCCGCTACGCACGAACACTTTTCGTTCGAGTGTCGTTTCTCGTTCGTGTTCATGTATCTTTTCGAGCTATTTTCAGTTCTCACACACGACTGATTCTCTTAATCCCCTCTTTCTCCAACAACCCATGGGATTGTCCTCGAACATATTATATTATACATCAGACTGAAAAAATTAACTTCTTACTATGAGAAATGGATATCAGAAAATATTCTAAGTGCTCACTATGGAGAAAACAGCCTGCTCTCGGGTAGAGAGAGAAAATCAACACATAAAACTCGGGTAGAGAGAGAATGAGCCCAAAACACCAAAATCTCAATATTCACAATATAGCAAAACATGCCAAAGTTTTCCTACATCAAAGAGGCTTGAATTCCCACAGTGGAGTTGCATGGAAAGTCCACTTTACTTCGTTAACTCAACTACCAAGGATCCACATGTAAAACTGCATGCATGGATATTGCATATACTGCATGTCAACTCTCAAAATTACCTAGACATGTGTAGAAAATGAAACCTACTTTGCATGTTGCATGCACTGATTGCATGTTGCTTGCATGCACTCTGAATATCTCTGCATGTAATCTAAACTTTTGCATGACATCAAGATTGAACCTACCTAACTCAAACTCGACCTATTCTAGAAGGTTATGTGCTCAATTCACATACCTTTATGTACAATAAAATATACAATGGAAATAAGATAGGCATGGCCCCAAAACTCGAGATAGGAAGATATAATTTTACTAATCTTCACAAAGATCAAGTAATCTTTTCCATCTTGTGCATTCAGATATTCATGGTTTATCTACAATTGGCAACCCTAAAAAAGATCACTAAAGCCAAGATGTATGTTACATTCATTGATGATTTTACTATATTTTGTTGGGTCTGTCTACTAAAAAAACAAAGATGAGGTGTTTGATGTCTTTGTCACATTCAATATTGCAAGAGAGGTTCAATTTTCCACAAAGACCAACTGCTTGAGGAGTGACAATGGTGGAGAGTACATATCTACCAAGTTCAAGGCCTCTTGTGAAGAGCATGGGATCAAGAGGGAGTACACAAGCCCAACGACACCACAACACAATGGAGTGGCCAAGAAGAAGAATAGAACTTTATGTGAAGGAGCCAAAGCCATGAGGTTAGGTGCTAATCTTCCTAAATCCTTTTGAGATCAAGCTTTGTTGTGTGCTAATTTTCTATGCAATAGATGGCCAAGTATGGTACTGGATGGAACAACTCCTTTTGAATTATTGTTTGGTAGGAGGTTCTCAGAGTCCAAACATTAGATATAAATCGATCACTATTATTTATTCCAATGTAGAAACCTTAATTTTTGTTATGCTAATTTGAAGATGGTTTTTTCAATATCAAATTTAAAGCAAAGAGTAGCATTAGGTTGAAAGACCTAAATAATGCTTAAGAGCAAACTAAGTATTTTCAGTTTATTAGTACCCAACCAACTCTTAAAATTGTGAATATAGTAGCATATGCGTCAAGGGGTATGTACAGTATAATACTTGAATATGTGCTGACGATTCTTTTTGAGAGGTAGTCATGATCGTCTTTCTAACGTGATAAGCCGCAAATCCTTCTAGTATTAGTATCGAAGAGCAATATATTATGTTAACACCATAATAACCCATATGGTACTATATGCAATTTCCCTAGGTCCCTCGTCTATTGATTGTAACAATCAAGGACAACATATTACATTCGAATAGGTAGTGATCTTGTTATGCTTCATTCAATGATATGGAGCTTCATAATTTCATAAATAGTAGAACATGTTGTAATTTGCAATGAGTTGAGCTTGAAACCATACTATTTTACAACATACACCTACCTTTGATAAGGGTTTTCTGCCCAAAACCGTTGGGGCACCAGCCCAATGTCTATAGCAAATGGCCCCTATGCTTCTGCGAAAAATCTGAAGGGGACTAAATTTCAAACTCCCTCTTGAACCTGTCTGGTGCAAAAGGTGTGAAAAGTGCGAGAAAGCTTGCAATTCACACTCCCTGTTGAACTCGACTTCTGTGAAAAGTGCAAAAACTATGACAAGGTTTGTAGTTCACACTCCCTCTTGAACTCGACTTTTGCGAAAACTACGAGAAAGTCATATATATGGGTGCATTTCTATTGTGGACCAACAATCCTTCACTGGCTCCTACGTTTGTTCATAGGAACTGCTCTTTTTTATTCTATATTCAATAATAAACCTTGAAAACCCTAAAATGCATATCAAAAACCACTTTTGAAGAGTATACAATCAAACTGGAGATAGATCGCTGGCCAACGGCCTCTTGCATGCCTGAAAAATATCAAAAACCACTTTTGAAGAGTATACAATCAAACTGGAAGTAGATCACTACCCAACGGCCTCTTGCATGCCTGAAAAATAATATACCAAAGCTCCAAAAGTCAAATTACTTTCTTATGGACCAACACTCCACTGTGGGCTGTGAATGAGCTTGTTTGCTCATAGTAAATTGCATACAAAAGAGAGAGAGAAAGGAAAATGCATAAGAGAGAGGAGGAGTCCATCGTTGCTCCATTCACTCCTTTATAGTTTCTTCAAGCTAACACAAGGCACTCTATGGACTATGATGCCCATCGTTGGATTCAAAACTCTCCGTTAATCACAAACTTGTAGGGCAAGTTACTATGTCTCCCAATAACCCCCCCCCCCCCCCCCCCCCCCAAAAAAAAAAAAAAAAAAAAAACTCTTGACAAGATTATTGTTGTTGGAGTTATGTATGTGTCACCAATCGAGTTGGCCGTATTCACTTGGTCGGAGTCATCGAGAAAAAACCATAGTAGGGGTTAAGAAATTTTCTTTTTTTACCTTGTCCGAAGGTAGCACAAGGAGTATCATGACCAAATAGCATTCATGAGAGAGAGAGAGAGAGAGAGAGAGAGAGAGAGAGAGAGAGCATGGGGGGAACAGATGGAAGGTGAGCTATTTCGAGAAAGGGGAACGAGCCTTTTGGAAAAATGTTTTTTAGTTTATTTAAAGAAATAAATAAAAAATAACAAAAAATAAAAGTGCCACAATAACCAGCTAGCGAGCGTTCTGGGGTGCAGCCACTAGGGCAAGTGTTTTTTTTATATACAACAAAACCTTCAAAATAACAAACACAATTTTTTTTTGCAAAGAAACAAAACTTCAGAAATGAAAGGCTGAAGTGCTTTTCTTTCAAAAATCCTACCAAACCCAAGATTGAACCACTTTCACAAGAACTTGCATATCTTTGTCAAATTTTCACCAAATTGGCTGAAAATTGGCTCATATTCAAGATAAAACTCAAATCCACAAATCTATAAATTTGTAGCCAATAAAATCGGCCAAAAGTATAGCCAAAAATAATAATAGATAGCTATATCTCCAAATCAAGAAAAATTAATATCTCCTAAAGCTAGGAGAAAGAAATACTGATCATAAGAAATCACAAAAAGAAAATAAAGATTAATAAGTTAGAAATTGAATCAAAACATTTTGGAAATTGAGAAACAAAGAAACTAGTGGAAAGAAACTCTACCAAACTTGAAGAAAATCACCAAATTTGATTGGGAAATGATCTAATGCCCTAATAGCAAAAATGTCATGTGCTGATTTTAGCATTCAAACATCTAATCCATTCTTGAACATCAAATTAACATGGAAAAACGAGAAATCAAGGAAACTAGTCAAAAAAAAATTTAAAAGACCTCAATTATTTATAGAGGGCCTTTGTGCCTCTAATATAAGTTTGGAGCTTTATTCAACTAAATTGGGCCTTACAACCAAAATAAATATAAAAATAAATATATATTTCCAAAATTGGATAGCAAAATTATTTATTTTTGGCCATGATACCAAAATTGTCATGTGCCAATCTTAGCATGTAAACATCTAATCCATTCTTGAATATCAAATTAGCATAGAAAAACAAGAAATCAAGAAATCAGGTAAAAATAGCAAACCTTCACCAAAATAGACAAAGTGAGTTATGTGGCTATGTGGATGCGGATTGGGGAGGTGACTATGATGATCGTAGATCCAGCACATGATATGCATTCCAGCTTTGTGGCAGTTGCTTTTCTTGTTCTAGTAAAAAGCAAAGTACAGTTGTTTTATCTACAAAAGAAGTAGAGTATAAGACAATGTGTAGTGTAGCACGAGAAGCTATATGGTTGAGGCAAATATTGGATGAAGTTGTCATAAAACAGAAAAATCCCACAACTATACATAGCGACAGTCAGAGTGGCATTCAGCAAGCAAAGAATCCAGTGTTCCATGCGAAAATCAAACACATTGAGATTCAGTATCACTTTATACGTGAGAGGCTACTGAGTCGTGAAATTTGTGTTGTTCATTGTAGTATGGACGAACAACTAGCTGATATTTTCACTAAGCCACTTGTTAGAGAAAAGTTTGATAAGTTTAGATCAAAGCTTTCTATACTTAAAGTTTGTTGACTTTAAAGCTATGTATATGACTGTATAAAAAAGTTGACTCTACTGTAAGGGAGAGAGTTAGAATTGAAGTAGAATCATTGTGTTATTGCATTGTGGGTCCTATCAGTAGATAAGGATCAGTTGGCCTCGCCACGAGGCCAACTGGCGAGTCGACGGGACACGCATCCCGTCAACGGCAACCTGGGCCATGCATGGGTTGCCTTAGTGAAGAGCTATATGTACAGTGTAATTTCGTTTTGAGAACCATTTCAAGTTCAAACAACAATGATGACCCAAATTAAACCACATTGAGGAGAAGACTTCAATAAGAGGCTCACTGGCCCCACAAGTGACTCGTACGTAACGAGGGAATGTGTCTACTATGAAGACACTAAAGAGAAATATTATGTGTTAGGCCTTGACAGTCCTTGAGTCTGTGACGGTTCGTAGCATCAAAGAGAGAAAAGGATGTTGCTACTTAGAACTCAATACTTTAAAGTGATTACATGTGGACACTTGTTTGAATCCAAATGAACCTCATGCAACCTTTTAGAGTTATTGAGTTTGAAGTAGCAAACACACTTTTCTCTCTTCGATGTGGTGAATCACGAGGTTCAAGAACGTCAATGACCTGCACACTACATGCCTCTTTGGTGTTATCATTTCTAGGCGAAATATCCAATTGGCACAGACAACTCGATCGCGGCGCCAGTTAGCCCCCTTTGCATCATCAATGGATTTTTGTCATTATTAATATTGTTAGGATTATGGTTTGTGGTTAATTATAGATGGAAAATTAATTTATATGTTGGTAGATCCTACAAATTAGAGTAGTATGAACTAGTAAGTATGAAACATTAATTTAAGATACTACGAACAGGGGTTTCATGAACTAGTAATCATGAAACATAAACGAATGACATCATACTTACACGCACACACACACACCCACCCTAAATCCTAAAACCTAAACACACACGAAAAGAACAAAAAGAAAGAACATAGTAGAGTGCTAATCAAAACTCCCGAACCGTATGATTATATCTTATTCCAGAATGTCACCACATGCTCCCTCTCTATGGCGTTTGAGCTTTCTTGTGGAACTTATCATTCAACAAGAAACATTTGAACCACACCATTAACGGAAGAAAACAAGGGCTACACACCTTCCTAGAATTAGAAGTATTGGTTACCTCTAACTCTTTCATGATCTCTCTCTCTCTCTCTCTCTCTCTCTCTCTCTCTCTCTCTCTCTCTCTCTCCATAACCCTCGCTTTCTATCTCTAAGCATGAAACATAACTAATACATAACACATAAATTATGATCCTACAAATTAAAGTAACAGGAATCGAGTAAGATCCTACAAATTAGAGTAGCATGAACTAGTAAGCATGAAATATAAATCAAGATACTACAAATTAGGGTAGCATGAACTAGTAATCATGAAACATAAATGAATGACATCATACTTATATGCACATGCACATGCACATACACACACACACACACACACACACACACACACACACACACACACACACCCTAAACCCTAAAACCTAAACACACACGAAGAGGAAAAAAAAAGAACATTGTAGAGTGCTAATTGAAACTCCCGAACCGTACAATTATATCTTATTCCAGAATGTCACAACATGCTCCCTTCCTAGGGCATTGGGCTTTCTTGTGAAACTTATCGTACACACACGAAGAGAAAAAAAAAGAGAACATAATAGAGTGCTAATCAAAACTCCCAAACCGTACGATTATATTCTATTCCAAAATGCCACCACATGCTCCCTTCCTGTGGCGTTTGGCTTTCTTGTGAAACTCATTGTCTAACAAAAAAAATTTGAACCACGCCTTTATTAAAGGAAAACAAGGGCTACACACCTTCCTAGAATTGAGAGTGTTGGTTACCTTTAACTCTTTCATGATCTCTCTCTCTCTCTCTCTCTCTCTCTCTCTCTCTCTCTCTCTCTCACACACACACACACACACACACACACACACTTAACTCTTTGCATTTGATTGTTTTTTGGATTCATTTAATGGCGGTTTTTATGTAATGTGCGAAAGTAATTGAAACTTTTGTATAACTTGGTTCAAACTTGTGTTTTTCACTTCAAATACATGTTAAAAAACTAGCTCAACAAAACTATCAAGGCTCTAAAATCAAATAATGGTGGTTTATTATTGGTTAGTCTATACTTGAAGGACAAACGTAATTGTTAAGAGTGGGGATCAATTATTTTCTTAGGCCAACTATGGAGTTCACCAGCGGGTTCATTAAAATATTTTCTAAAAGTAAAGATTTGTTTCTAAAATGTGTTGATATATTCATAAATCCTAATGTAAAATAAAATTGAACGTAGTCCTACACTACAAAATGTGCATCTACAACAAAAATAGGAGACAAACATTTATGTAAAAAATTTTAAGCAGAGGTATATAATCTAGCATTTATGAGATATCTAGCATATAATCTATTTATGAAATGTAAAAATGTATGAGAAGAGGTCAGAATGCACCCCAAAATAAGAGATGGTATGCTGTCTTAAATAGATCCACATATTCCAAGGTTTGTTCTGACCTCCACTGCTTTCCACCCCAGTTGATAGATCTACCCATTATCAACAAATTTATCAATAAATGTAGGGATTTGTTTCTAAGATGTGTAGATCTATTTTCATAAATCCTAATGTAAATAAAATTGAATGTAGTCCTACACTGCAAAATGTGGATCTACAATAAAAAAATAGGAGACAAACTGCTACAAAATTGTACAAGTACCTGGAACTGCTATAATTGTGTTAGTTAGCTACTTGGATGGTGTTAGAGCTAAAAACATCAGCATACAAATCTGCAAAACAATTTCATAACAAAAACTCATACAACTATTGTCTCATGGGTAAATTACAGAACTACTCATCACAATTGAAAATTCTGCTCAAAAACAACTAAGCTTCACAAATGTATCATAAAATTCACAGATCTGTCGTTTGAAAGCTCAAAAAACATATAAGGGGAAGTCGGAACAGACATCAAAATAGACAGTAGTATATAATTAAAAACGGCATGGTGTATTCGGACTTCCATTCTGACCCTGAAGTATCTCTGGGATCTGCTACAGAATTTCTGTCTCAAATGCTATGACGGTGATCGGCCCAATAACCAACAATAAAACCTGCAAAACAAAAACCAGTACTATAGTTTGTTAAGTTTATTACCACAAAAATAATTGTAACAAACCAATTTTACACAAAGAATAACAAAGATCCATATGAAATCTTGTATATGCACCAAAAAACTAGATATCCAGTTGATGAATAAGGATTTGGCATCGGAACATCCATCGAAATAGGCGCTGATTTAACAAACCCCACATATCCTCATATTTCGATAGGCATTCCGACCCTCTAAAAGTCTAGATCTGCAACAAAAAACTTTGGATCTATAGTACCCTCAACTCTAGATCTACAGTACCCTCCTCATCCCTCACATGGATCTACGCTAATATAACTTAAGCCTTCGGAATAGCTGCAATACTACAAATCCACCTATTCCGATGACCTTTCCGACCTGTCTGTTACCTTTAAAAACTCTTGTGAATCCACCGACTCCTTTGCCTCAAAATAAACCTCCATAAAAAATGTGGAGTCAATAAAACCAAACTGCAATCACATTGAGATGGACACTATGATGTAAGAGAAAGAGAGAGTGAGAAAAAAAGATAGAGAGAGAGAGAGAGAGAGATCATCTTTCATCCAACAATCAAAAAACTTGCATCCTCCACTTTAAATTTCCTTTTTTCCTTGAGCTCACCACATTTGATTTTGCAAGGAGTAAGCAAAGAGGAAGAGCAAGAGGAACAAACAAACTGCAAGAGGAGGAAGCAAAGAGCAATAGCAAGAGAAGCAAGGGCAAGAGGAGCATTCGAATGTGAGGAGAATAAGGAGAGTGAGGAAGGATCAACAAACAAGGGAGAGGACAAAGGCGGCAGATACGTCCCTTGATACCATCACCCACTCCTCTTCTCTCTTCGAAAATGTCGCGACAATGGTCAGTCTTTTGGAAATTTGCAAGAATCTGTTGACCCTCGGTATACACCTCACATTAGCTTCAATATTCTGAGGGCTATTTTGAGGTGTATTCCAAGGCCTTCACTAAATACTAAGATCAACTCAAAGTTGTTGCATTTTAAAATCACACAATTATCAAATATTGTCAGTCATTATATTTCCAAGCCTTGTCAAAGAATATATAGTACACTGAACGACACAATTTTTTATTTGCTAAATTGTATTCATCTGGTTAAAGGATGTCATATGTGTCCAACCATCGACGTATTTGGCATCCAACCACTATTCTTGGGCATCCAACTACCCAAAGTTCTGAAATTTGACTTTTTTCAAAAGTAGTGACTATGCAATATAGTAATTTTCCAAGGGATCCATTTACATATGTCCGTACCTATTTCTAGTAATCGGGAAAACCCACAATATATAAGTATAGTAATGAAACTGGTGAGAACTTTGATTGTAATAAAGGCCTACGTAGAAAGATCTAAAAGCAAAAAAGAATTGATCAAAAACACGAACTCCTCAATGACGTACTCTTTTGCAATTGGTTGTACAAAATTAGATTCTTATGATGCAGATCCCTATTGTTTTCATTAGTTTAAAAGTATTGGAGGCCAACCATGTAATGAAACACATAGGCTTGGATATCATGACAAGATTACAGTTGGCCTTGCTCCAAGCAATGAGAGATTTAGACCTATTTTGAATCTATACATCGAGACGCTTGGTTGAATTGCCATAAATCACCATCATATACATGAATGACTTCTAACCATATGAGCGTAACACCATTTTCATGTTGTGAGATATCATGTCATACTTTGTCAATGACACATGGTGACTAGATGATAACATATGACCTTTAGTGTAGAAAGAATCTTTAAGAATTTGGATGTTTAGGCATTTTGATAAAAAACACCTTAACCTTGACCCTCTCAACTGGATATAGAAGAAGAATAGTATGCAAATCTTAGTTTTCATTGATTTGGGAGAACTAATGAGCGAGGCTAGCCATGTAATGATGCACATAGGCATGGTTTGCATATCTAGGCGAAATCCGATCCATGCCTATATGCATCATTACATGGCTAGCCTCGCTCTTCACAAGATTGTAGTTGGCCTTGTCACAAACAATGAGCACAAAATTGCAGTTGGCCTTGTCACAAATATAAATGAGTAGGGATTTAATTAGAATAATTCTAAAACTTGGTTTAATTTATCTTGTATTGCTAGTTGCACATGACTCGCTCAAAATTAGTTATTATAAACATAAACTAAGACGAATACAAAAATGATCATTTAGCTTGTTTTATGTATTGCTGATCATTTCTGATTTTGTGTTCCATCCATTGTCAATTGTCAAGGTGCACCGATACAAATGGCAAGTTCACGTTTCTCTTCTTCAGATGATCAGGCAGGACCATCACATATTGGATCAGAGGCCTGGCTATACCATAGAATACCATGCCCATATACATGATGTAAGCATGCACTACGACGAGAGCGACGTACTATTATATGACACGTTCGCATGTATGGATAGATTGAGAGAGAATCAATATTTGTGCGGCTCGAAGTCGGTTCTTCGGTAAGTTCTAATTTGCGAAGCACTTTGTATTGCTAAAAAACATGATTGCACACACCCTTTCCATGTATGTTATTTGGCGCCCTTCACAATTGGAGAAATATTCTGTTATTTTTTACTGTTGTTGCACTTGAATTGTGTAGAACGATAACTCACACTCACATGACTATCGGAGAATTCAACCAGATGTTTCCATGCAATCCGCAAGATTCAGACATGCAAGCACACGACAACCACCACTTTCCTTACATAAACCACCTATGGACTTACATGAAGATATGTCCCAAGGAGACAAAGTACAGGAGGATGTGCCAATCACAACGCATGATCACGAGGAGGACATAGATGACATGAGGGATGCATTCTTCACGAACCCACCCGAGGCCACATTGACAAGGAAAGAAGAGATGATGTGTGGCTTGGCATCGACTCCTTTGTACGAGTGTGGACAAATGTCAAAGTTACGACCTTGTTTGTTACTTTCGAACTTACAAACTAAGTATGGATGGTCGGATGCGAGCATCACGGAGTTGGAGAGAGAGAGAGAGAGAGAGAGAGAGAGAGAGAGAGAGAGATCATGAAAGAGTTAAAGGTAACCAACACTCCCAATTCTAGGAAGGTGTGTAGCCTTTGTTTTCTTTTGTTAAAGACGTGGTTCAAATGTTTCTTATTGGAAGATAAGTTCCACAAGAAAGCCCAAACGTCGTAGGGAGGGAGCATGTGGTGACATTTCGGAATAGGATCGAGAGTTTTGATTAGCACTTTATTATGTCTTTTTTTTTTTCTCTTCGAGTGTGTCTAGGGTTTAGGGTTCAGTGTGTATGTGCATGTGTGTGTGTGCATGCAAGTATGATGTCATTCGTTTATGTTTCATAATTACTAGTTCATGCTACCCTAAATCGTAGTATCTTTATTTATGTTTCATGTTTACTAGTTCAGCCTACTCTAATTTGTAGGATCTTAATTTATTCACGTGTGTGTGTGTGCGTGCATGGTTCCCGTATCATAGTCTGACCTTTTATAGGTATTGAGTCAAAGCTACGACGACAATACCAACATATAATTTAATTTTCCATCTATAAGTAACCACAAACCCTAAACAACACACCTAACAATATTAATGATGACACAAATCCATTGAGGATGCAAAGGGGGCTAACTGGCTCTGCAATCGAGTTGTCTGTGCCGATTGGATATTTTGCCTAAAAATGATGACACCAAAGAGGCATGTGGTGTGCAAGCCGTTGACGTTCTTGAACCTCATGGTTTACCACATCAAAGAGAGAAAAGTGTGTCTGCTATTTCAAACTTAATAACTCTAAAAGGTTGCATGAGATTCATTTAGATTCAAGCAAGTGTCCATATGTAATCACTTTGAAGTGTTGAGGTCGGAGTAGCAGCATCATTTTCTCTCTTCGATGCTATGAACTGTCAAACTCAAGGACTGCCAAGGGCTTACTCATATTCCTCTTTAGTGTCTTCATAGAAGAGACACCCCGTCGGTACGTATGAGCCACTTGTGGGGCCAGTGAACCTTATTGATGTCTACTCCTCAATGTGGTGTAATTTGAATCATCATTGTTGTTTGAACTTGAAATGGTCGTGAACTGACAATATATGTGTTGGTATTGACGTTGTAGCTACGAGTCATTATACATAAATGTTTTGGCATCCGTTTCACAATGCTCTATATTTTTAGCCCACAAAACGAGAGAGAGAGAGAGAGAGAGAGAGAGAGAGAGAGAGAGAGAGAGATGGACATCGTGATATATTTTTTTCTACTTTTGAGACTCTCATTAGTTGCCTGCAATATTAATCCCTCTTATTCTATTGCACCCATTATGTCTGGATCCCCTAGCCAGAAGTCAGGCCATAGTCGTGGGTCATCCTGTCTTTCCTCTATAAACGAGACTGGTCTCATTAGCTACCTTGATACTTTGTCATCCTCGTAGTAGGATAGGGTAGGGGTCCAAATCCATACTTTCCACTTGTGTGGGCATCTCTGAACCTGCATTTAAAGCATGGTATTCATTTGATCCAAAGAAATTCAATTTGTGAGCTTTTGATGTAATTTTTGGTGAAAATCTTAGGATAAGCTACCAAGATTGAGTGCCATTGATTAGATTTGACATAGGGTCATGAAGTCTAATTAATCTAGGCTGAAATCAGGTCCTCTAAACTTGTTTTATAGGCCTTGAAAGTACATCAAAAAGTGTGAGGGAGATTTAGTCATGTTATTCTCCAAAAATAGCCAAAATTGACAAGATTTGATTGTAAGTAGATTTCACATCATCTTATCTTCATTCCAACTTTGTGAGGGAGTGCTATAACTGAGATTATAAGTCCACTTGTTGGATTAGAAATCTAATTTGAGTGAAAAACTACAAGAGAGAGAGACCTTAGTGAGTTTCTGGAGACAATCAAATTTATTTTTTGGCAAGATTTGTTTGAAAGTAGTTTTCACTTCATCTTATCTTCATTCCAGCTTTGTGAAGGAGTGATAGAACTATGATTATAAGTCCATTTGTTGGATTAGAAATCAAATTTGAGTGAAACACTGCAAGTGTAAGACCTTTGTGAGTTTTAAGTCAATGAAATCTATTTCTTGTTTGTAGAAGTCACTAGTAAGATGGGATCTGCTGGAGCATACCTTCTAGAAGCTAGTGAGAGATTGAATTCTGCAAATTATGCTATTTGGAAGGTTAGGATGGAGTCATTCTTGGTGCTCAAAGACCTTTATGAGTTCTTGATTGAAGATGAAGATGAACCTCTAGGTGCACAGGAGTTAGCTAGATACAAGAAGAGATCTAGGCTTGCACTTCATTGTGTGAAGATGAATGTGAGCAATGATTTGTTGAGAGAAGTATCAGCTTGTACTAGTGCTAAAGAGGCTTGGGAGTCTTTAAAATCAATCTATGAGTCTAGCAACACTTCTAAAGTTCTTATGCTTAAAAATCAAATTTTGCAAAGCATGAGGAGAAATGAGGAGAGTGCACATGATTATGTACTCAGAATCAAGTCTCTAAATAGGGAGTTGGCTTCCATTGGAGAGAAGATTCATGATGGAGAGCTTGTACAAATTGTCCTTGATGGTCTAGGAGATGACTTTGCAAATTTGGTCCAAAGTTTTGCCATCCAAGACACTTTGCCAACTATAGAAAAACTTCAGTGTATTAGTGGCTGAAGAGTGTAGGACGCTCCATGCAAAATCTAGGATGAGTTCCTTGTCATTGCAGGATGGTGATGAGAAAGCCAATTTTTCATTCAAGGGCATAAACAAGACCAATGGAAAAAAGAAGCATACAAAGGAGGCCAAAGAAGAGGATGATGCATCAAGTTCAAAGGACAAGTCAAAGCAGAAATGCTTCTTTTGTGGAAAGAAGGGGCATAATGCATCTGAATGCTACAAGAGTCTAAGAGCACAAGTGGAGGAGGACAAACAAGGAAACCTTGCAAAGGAGGAGGAGGAGGATGAAGTAGATGTATTCTTGATGGCATCTACATCCTCACCAACAAGCAATAGCAATTCAAGAGACAATTGGTGGATCGACAATGGGGCTAGCTCTCACATGTCTTGTGAAAAGGACTTTTTCTCAACCTTACACTCTTTCAATGATGCTAAAAAGTTTGTCTTTACTGCAAATGATGAAGAGTGTAGGATAGATGGTGTTGGCACCATCTCTTTGTATCTAGAATCCTCAAAATGCATGGATCTAGAAAATGTCTTTTATGTACCATCAATCACCAAGAATATGCTTAGTGTTGGTCTACTCTTAGAAAGTGGTTTGGATGTCCACTTTAAGCATCGTGTTTGCTTCATCTTGAAGAATGATGTTTGCATTGCAAAAGGATTTAAACATGGAAGATTGTTTAAGTTAGAAGCTAGTGTTGCTTTTGAAAGAATGAGCTTGGCAAAGGAGGAGATCACTCAAGAGGAGATCTTGGCAAAGTGTGATTTTGCTTGCATTGAGAAGGAGCATCAAAAGGAGGAAGATCTTGAGGATCAGCCTCAAAGCATGAGAGTTCCAAAGGAGTCCTTAATGACAATGGCCAAGTCATCAAAGTGCATGCAAATTGTCCATTCAAGTGTGCATCTTGCAAGGGTGGTGAGCATTGAACAGTCTACTATCTTTGAATACTTTTTGGAAAGTAGTAGTAGACATGAGGTGACTTGTTTCTTACCTTTAAGATTCATGGTGTTTATTACTTTGTATGACAAGACAATGAAATGGGATGCTTTGAAATCTACATTTGTTATTGATAAAGCAATTTCATTGGATAACTATTTTTGTAATAGTTTGAATAGAGTCATAAAAGATGAAACATCATTTGCTTTGGAAATCTTTGTGTCCACATAATTTGTGCATGATCAATTCAATGTAAGGACCAAAGATTATCCTATTTCAATGATAGGAATAATGGTAGTGTTTTGCTCTTCAAGTAGAGATTGTAGAATCTACTTGTTTTCAACCAAAGAATTTGTCAATGGTGGAAATGTGATCTTTCAAGAGTAGAAGATTTGTAAACTTGAAGAAGCACCTTTGGATCAACACCTTATTCAATTCATTGATGTTTTGGAGTCAAGTCAAGTGGAGGATCAAGCTCAAGACCCGAGGACTCCAAGAAGAATCTTGAGTATCAAGATGGAGCCATCAAGGCTAAACCATATGGATCAAGCAAGGCAAGTTGTCTTTGACAACATTATGTATGCACTTAATAGTTTTATTGATGTATCTTCAAGTGCACAAAATGCCTTGGAATCCATGTCTTGGCATGACGTATAGTTTTTGAAGTGTGCTACATGTATATAGACACATTTGTGGAACATCTTGTAAGGGATCCTTTAAGATGTGGTGAAAGATCCTTATGGACACCATTCTCTATTGGAGCCTCAAAAGTTCCTTGTTTGTAGCTGGATTTTTTAGAGACTTCTAAAAGCTTTCATTCATCTATCAAGAGAGTTGTAAATAGATCAAGCTAAATTTGAGGAGGAGTGTGACGAATTGCCAAAAATTGGCAAATCTAGCTTGATCAAAAACTATGTAGTATAATATAAATTTTGTACATAAGTGGATTCCACACATGTATGGCCAAAATGCCACGTGGCAACCCACTCCTAATATAGGTTAAGTCAAGTCAAGAGAGTTGGTCATGTCTATTTGGTGGTCATCCCTACTTTATAGGATCTACACCTAAGTTTAAGGTGAAAATTTGACCAACTAGCTACCTACCAAGCATAACTCTAGGATCTAGGCTAGGGTTTCATTTTAGGGCAAGAAGGGTGACAAGCTACAAAAGCTAGAAATGACAAAGCATCCTAATGCTACCTTTGATACACATGAACTTGACAAAGCATTCAAGAGACAAAAAAAACTAATAAAAGGTACTGATGGCAGCCAAAAACAACAACATACCAACCCTACAACAGCAGCGTACCACTTTTGAAAGCCTCTTAAGATCATACACAAAAGCTTGAAGACAGTACACAAAGCAATGCTCTCAATGGAGGAAGAAACTGTGACAATGATCTATTGATCTCTCTCAACAATACAATAAGTTTCTCCAACCTATTCTCCACGAATTTCAGCCTAATATAGGTGAGAGAGATGATTCTCTCTCCTCTCTCTAGAACTTAGGACCCAATTTTAGGGCACCAGTAGCCTAAAATAGCCAATTTTGGCCTATATGTCCAAATAACATAATTTTAGTGTCATTTCAAAGGTCCTGAAGTTTGAGACTTCTTCAACATGAAATATATACTAAAATAAAAGTATCTAGCTCTCTTTCACACGTGTGAAAGGTTAGATCCAAAACTATGTACAAAAATTGCCAATTTAGGCCTCAAACTAGCTAGGAAATGTTGATAATTTTCACTCCCCCTCTTCAACTTAACTTGCTAGTTTTACAACACTATTTTACTCCAACCTAAGAATGATCTCCATCATGATAATAGATCTCTTCTCAAGTGTTCTAATATGTACAATATCAAGTACAACATAATTGATATAGATAATAGTGTCCAAATAGGATGCTTCACTATTTCTTACATCAATTTTATATAGAATGGTATTTTCATGTATCTCCCACCACTCTCTCTGATCATTCCTTTCTCTCCTTCGATATCGGCCGCCTCCAGCCAATAAGATTTCTTGCAAGTCAACCACACTTGGCAAGACTCTTTGAATGGCAAAACTTTGCACAAGGTTAGCATGTTCATCTAGCAAACCATTCAACATAACCTGAACTATTTCACCATCTTTTATGCTTTCATCAATGCATGCTAGATCATCACTTAAGGACTTAACCCTCAAGACAAATGCATGAGCACTTTCACCCTCTCTTTATCTACTAGAAAATATTTGTCTCCTTAGGGTCAATACCCTAGATGTGGACTTTGATTCAAAGAGCTTCTTCAAGGCATTACATGCCTCACTTGCACTTTGACTATTACCAACTTCCTTGAGAAGTTCATTGGTAACATTCATTTTAATGATATGAAGAGCCCTTTTGACCTTCTTATCAAACCTTTGTTGCTCTTGAACTATGGGTGGTAGACCTCTTCAGTTCCTGCAACTATGTCCATGAGTTCATTCAACTCAAGTATGTGAAGAGTTACTTGCATTCTTAGAAAATACACAAGACTAGGCTACCAAGAATACCTAGAATTGAACAAACTTGATCAACATATGATCAACACACTAAGATATTTGATTCAACCTGTAAAACCACATGTAAACCACACTTCTAAAAGTTTATAAACTCTAGCAAATGATAAATACAAGCTTTAGAGGTGAATGAAAGAGCACACTTAGTGAATCACAAGACTAGCTTCACTAGCTTGTCAAATCTTGGTGTTTAGATGTAGATCTAAGATCACTTCCCATGAGAATGTTCCTTAACCTGTTAAGAACCTGAAAACACATTTGCATAATGGTTAAAACCTTCCAACAAATGCTCCAATCAAATTACATAAGGAGAGTTACTTACATACTCAACAAAGTACACCAAAATTTATGCAAAAGATTGTTGACAATCTGTTCACCCAAAAGGGGATCTTTCATCCAAGTGGGAGCTTTGCTCAGCCTTTTGGAGAAATACAAAATCACTCAAAGAGTATTTGTCATCCACTTAAGGAGAAGGTTCATCCACTTAAGGAGAGTGTTCATCCACAAAGGAGCGTGTTCATCCACATAAGTGGAGATTGTTAACAATACATTGAACAGAACATCGTTAGTATTGAATATGCACAAGCCTCACAATCAACAAATGATTAGGTGTTATGATCTGATCCAAAATAGCTTCTTCTCAACCTTTGATCTTGAATAGACCTAAATTATGCTTTTGATCCACAACTTCAACTCACAAAACAAAGGTTAGTAGGATTTGATCAACAGTGCGATGCATAATCATGCTAGAACTTGATCAAACATCCAAATATCACCATAAATAAAATCTTACTAAAAATAACAGCCAACTAGCTCTGATACCATGTGAAAAAAGTGGATCTTAAATGGATCCAAACTCCCAAAATACTTGGCTAAGATCTTTGCACAACAAGCTACAAAAGCTAGAAATGGCACAACATCTTAATGCTACCTTTGATACACATGAACTTGACAAAGCATTCAAGAGACAAAAGAAAATAATAAAAGGTACTGATGGCAGCCAAAAACAGCAGCATACCAGCCCTACAACAGCAGCCTACCACTTTTGGAAACCTCTTAAGATCATACACAAAAGCTTGAAGACAATACACAAAGCAATGCTCTCAATGGAGGAAGAAACTGTGACAATGATCTATTGATCTCTCTCAACAATACAATAAGTTTCTCCAACCTGTTCTCCACGAATTTCAGCCTAATATAGGTGAGAGAGACAACTCTCTCTCCTCTCTCTAGAACTTAGGACCCAATTTTAGGGCACCGGTAGCCTAAAATAGCCAATTTTGGCCTATATGTCCAAATAACATGATTTTGGTGTCATTTTGAAAATCCTGAAGTTTGAGACTTCTTCAACATGAAATATATACTAAAATAAAAGTATCTAACCCTCTTTCACACGTGTGAAAGGTTAGATCCAAAACTATGTACAAAAATTGCCAATTTAGGCCTCAAAGTTTTACACTGACATCCCATATATTAATACATCTCTTGAATAGTCCTGTTAGTCGGGTTGAAAATCATGTATCGTCAACGTATAGTATCTCTTTTGGGAACAGCAAGACTCGAGGAGATAATGGAATTGATCGAGTCTTGTATTTTACCCATCATAGCTGAGGAGAACAAGAAATGTCATAATTCTGATCCTATTCTAGAGGATAAAACCCTGATGAAAATGTAGACGGAGTCAGTACCATACCAACTAGAGAAAATTTCAGGTACCACTATGATTTGCTATCTAAAGTAGATTAAAGGTCTGTATGACGGACCTCGATTTTACACCGTCTTTTGGTGATATTTGTCAAGTGATCCAAGGGGGAACTATGAGCCATTATTTCTATTCTTCTAAGATATATCCTTACGTATATCCTGGTGACATCTTGATCAGATTACAACATTGTGGAGATTGTAGTTACTTTGAAGTCCACGAACTCACTGTTGATAGATCATGGCGCCTTACTGATGCTTTATCCACTCGCTATATAAAAGTGACACAACCTTCGCTAGAGATTCCATTTCAATCACCAGGTTCTTCCAATAGTACTAATGCTTGAAATGGCTCAAGGAGAGAACTGTAATGTGTATGATTGGTGAGCAGCTGACGAGTTCCATAGGCAAGTGAGATAGGCCCAGGCATACAGAAGACCTATGAGCTTCTTCGTAGGCAATTTTTCTAACCCAGTATGAAAAAAGGACATCCAACAATATGTAACCAGTTGCCAGAAATGTCAAGTAAATAAAGCAAAGCGTTTAAAGGCAAGAGGGTTGTTACAGCCCTTAGATATACCAACTGGTAAATGGGAGAGTATCTCCATGGATTTTATAGTAGGCCTGCCTAAAACCCAAAAGGGAAATGACGCTATATGGGTCACAGTTGACCGTCTGACCAAAATGGCTCATTTTATTCCGACCAAAACAACCGTTAGAGCTCCAGAGTTAGCGAGGTTGTTCGTACATGGGCTATTTAAATTGTACGGTCTACCTTCCGGCATAGTCAGCGACCGAGACAATAAGTTTAATGGAAATTTTTGGAGGGCAGTATTCCATCATCTCCATACTAAACTTAATATGAGTACCACCGACCATCCACAGACGGACGGTCAAACAGAGAGGGTAAATCAGGTGCTGGAGCTTCTCTAGAAGCTATAGGTTTGAATGCACATACACTAGCTTGCTAACTGATCTTTGTAGAGCCTATTTCTCTTCTTGGTGTATGAGGGAGTAGATGCTCTAGTTTCTCTCACAAGCTGTTGTGGTGCAATCTTGAGAGAGAACTTTCAACCCAATGCACTATAGCCTAGGGGTGCACCCTCCATACTTGTCCCATCAAGACACTGGCCTCAAGTCATAGGTCCCGCGGTACCGTACCGGTCCCGAGGTACCAAATTTTTTTTTTTTTTTTTTACGAAAATAACACGGAAAAAAAAATTAAATTTTTTTTTTTTATTATGGTAACGCGGTTCCCAGGGCGGTACCGTACCGGCGGTACCACTGTTATGGTATCGACGATACCATAACAGCGGTACCACAGGGCACTATGATATATATATATATATATATAGATATAGGAGTTGTTGGAAATCAATTTACAAGTCATTGGATCAATCGTTGTCTGATGGCGCACGATAGACCTTGTAGAGTTCAATGCCCTTGCTTGAAGTGCCTTGTTAGGTCAAGAACTGGTTGACAATGCACTAGGTCTTCATGTTGAAGTACATGTCCGAATACCAAGTGGTTAAACGTCGTAGTCACAACTGGCCGATAGTTGTAAGTACTTGTAAGACTTCATAGGAAGACTTCACGAGAAGTTGTAAGTGGGCCGTCGAAGACTGATAATCGTAAGAAGAAGAAGTCATTGTGAAAGCCCGTAAAGGTTCTAAGACTCTGTCCGACTGTTTGATGGCCTGCCGTTGTTCGATGACTTGTCGATTGTACTGCAATTGAAGGGGTCTAGATTAAAGATTGGATTTAGGGAGACAGAGAAGAGGGATAGAAATCCAACAGCTTATGCAATCTCCTGAACTCTGCCTCTAAGCTCACTGCAGACTGAAGGATGGTACCATACAGCTTCGCAAGAACATGCCCAATCATGATAATGCAATAGTTGAAGTTATGGACTTGCCTCATTACATTCGCCATGTCCATTTACATTTACTTTACTTTATGCATAAGCAGGCCTTGGGCCCTTTTCTATTCATTAATGACACTTAGACTATATCGTTGGCCTTGGGCATTATTATTCATTATTTGGACATTTGGACATATTATTGGAGAGTGGGGCCCTTCTTGGAGGGCGCACTATTATCCCTCCCAGTTGGGCCCTAACCACTAGAAGCTTCCTTTTAGGACTTCCTCTAGGCTATAAGTAGGGAATCTGTGTCATTTGTTACTCAGCTGATGATATTGATCTCTCTCTTTAGTCTCATTAATCTCTCTTTCCTACTTTCTAGGGTTAAGTCTTGCTTATGTGATGCTTTCATAGCTTAGCTCTAGATCAATTGTGGCTTCATTCGTAACTTGGTAGCAGAGCACTTTCCTTTGCACCACTTTTTCAGATTTAGTAGAGGCTGTCCAGCACCCTACTAACCCATCACTTTCGTCAATTTTTTCATCAAATTTCCATCGTTTTTCCAGATTTGGTAGAGGCTGGCCAGCGCCCTACTACCAGTGCTGATCAATTGTGGCTTCATTCGTAACTTGGTATCAGAGCCTTTTCCTCTGCACCACTTTTTACAAGGAGCATCATTCTCAATAGCAGCACGTAATAAACTGACATGGAATACATCACAGGCGCATGTGGAAGCAAGAAGCTGTAAGCGATATGTAACTGGACTAAGAACCTCCAAAATGTGATAAGGCCCATAATAACGTGGTGCAAGCTTCTCGGTAGAAGCATGCCCTGGACAAAATGATGACGTGCAAACCGTAGGCATAGATAAACCATATCTCCAAGCTGAAACTCAACATGGCGATGGTGACGATCAACTGAGGTCTGATAACGATGCTATGCTTAGGAAATACAGTACTTTCTCTTGACATGGCCGGCTGAAATTCAAAAAGGTTCCAAGCCCAAATATTTAGTAAGGTCATGACTACATCTGAATCTTTGATCACTGAACCTATTGATGCCATCTACTCTAACAGATTCTTAAATTGATTTATGTGATTCTGAACAGAATCATCTTCTGACATTTTAACTAAAAAGAACTTTCTCCTAATATGCAAATTTGACGTGACATCTCTCACTTCGTAAAGGATACTCAATATATCCCATGGTTCCTTGAAGACTGGGCTTGTCTGATATGGCCAATTTGTGTGTTGAAAATATTAAGGGTGATTATGGCAAATGCCTTACCATCATGAGCTTTCCCTTGGAAATGGCCTACTCATCGACACTAAGAAGTACTTCAATACCAATGACTATTTCCCATATTTCTTTGGCCATCAACATGACCTTCATCTTTAATTTCTATAAATGGTAATTTGTACCATCAAGCTTGTCTACCATTAGACTAGACTTCGAATGCGAATCCATTAGGAAGTTTAAGACAAATGTATGTAAATAGTAGATTGTACAAACTTAAAAGAATTTAGCTAGTGTCTACACTATATCAAAGTAAGAATGTTTTGATACTATATGCTCTACGACAACTTAAATATTAGAGAAATATATGCTTTGATACCATGTTGGTATTAATCAGGATCTGGCTGATAATCCTTGATGCATGAATCTATGTCTATCATATTCAGGACAGCCTCAATAAATTGAAGCTTCAAAGGCGCTAGGATTAAAACAGTTGTTTGAAGAGGCAAGAGTTGAAGTGTCTCTCCTCCGGTCTCAAATTTCTTAGCAGGTCAATTGGAGTGGAGATCATTAACAAATTTCAGGTATCATCCTTTCATGTATGTTGTCTAAGTTCCATGATGTGCTAGAGGGAATTGTCGTGTCATTTTTCTTGAAAGCTATTTTAAGAGTTGGGATAAGAATTGAGCATTTTGATATGTTGAAGTGGATTAAGAGTATTTCTTTTCTAAATGTTACATAAAAGACTCATTTTCATACTTAGTGAATCATCATAGTCATTGAGGTGTGAAGTTTGAAATGTATATATGTCTTTTTATGCTATGTGGCAATTTCACCCTATCTCCTTGAAATACAAGAGATAGGTCTATATTTGATATGGTTGAAATATACCATTTAGAGCTAAAATCTCAACCTACTGGCATATCCACATAGGACCACAGTCGCTAGGATACTTGAAATACACGGTTCCTAATCACTCACTATCACACATCTAGAAACTGAGATGGTTTAGGGTTGTGCTTCTTTCAAGTTGAAAACATATATTACCTTTGAGACAAGATATGTATCTAGCCTCGCATGGATTGTCCTATCACACATTGCTTAAGATAGATCTCCTATGATCTTGATAATTGTTAATAACCATAGATAAATACATTTTTTTTGAATAAGAAAAAAATGAGATACTAGATCCCAGATTGTCCTTATGATATTTTATATTGCCAACTTATCAGTACGAATAAGGATGAGAAATGGGTCTTTAAGATCAAGTACAATGCCAATGGAGCTATTGATCGAAGGAAGGCCCAACTAGTAGCACGAGGATTCACTCAGATCCCCAACATTGACTACAACGAGACTTTTAGTCTAATAGCCAAGCATTCATCGATCCAAACTCTCCTATCGAATGCTGATCCACCAGCAATTGAAGTACATCAACTCAATGTCTAGACAGCCTATCTGAACAGAGTCATCAAAAAAGACATCTACATGCTACAGCCTAAAGAATACATTCACGGATGTATGAAGCATCTGTCTGTAAACCCCATAAGGCACTTTATGGCTTAAAGCAATCAGCAAGAGCTTGGTTTTAGAGGATCAACGCATTCCTCATCCAACATGGTTTTCAACCAAGCACTACCGATTGCAATGTTTATTTAAAGTCAGTGCATCATTCTTTCATTATCATCGCCTTGTGTGTCGATGACGCATTGTTTTTCAGCAACAGTACCAATCTAGTGAAAGATGCTAAAACAAATGTTGTCTTCGACATGACCCGATCTGGATGAAGCTCTTTACTGTCTGGGCATTCAAATCCACGCAGACAACCGATTTATATCACTCAACAGATCTTCACAATACTCTTATCAAATATAATCTAATTAATTGAAAGTTAGCTCACTCACCGATAGATCCAGGTCTACGATTGTCGAAGAATCAATGTCCTTAGACCAAGCAGGAAGAGGAGTAGATGAGAGAGTATCCTTTATCAATCGATATTTGGATCTCTCATGTATGAAATGGTATGTACAAGACTTGATAACGCTTTTGCAGTCAGCTTACTCAGCCAATTCATGGCTAATCCTAGCATCACCCATTGGAAGGCTCTTATAAGAGATACATTCAAACTACTACAGACCAGTGCACCTACTATGGAGACTAGTGCATCTACTATGGGGACGTCGACAAGGACAAGGCTCAGTAGATATTCTGATGTAAGCTGGGGAGGAGATGTAGATATTCGTAAATCCAAATCTGGATTTAAATTCTTCCTCAACGGCGGTCCTATATCTTGGAACAATCGTAAGCAAACCTCTTTTGCTCTTTCCTCTACAGAAGCAGATTACATTGCAGCTTTTCAATCTATAAAAAAAGATTTTGTTTGAGGAATTTTCTGTCAGATATTAGTCTGAATTAGTACACCCCAACAATTATTTTCTGTGATAATCAGAGTGCCATTGCCTTATCGACCAACCTTAGATTTCACTCTAGGAGTAAGCACATGGAGATTCGATATCACTATGTCAGGGGCAAAATTCTAAACAGAGAGGTAAGTTTAACGTCCTATCGAACACCAGACATGATTGCAGATCTATTCACCAATGCATTGTGCATTGCTTAGTCTGAAGATCAAGGAATTTACGGATCCAGATTAAGGGGTGGTGTTATTGAAGACAGTCAAGAGAATGGCGTCTGACTTATCGAGGAAACCCGACTTGGCTGACATATCGACTTATCAACTTGATTGGCCACGACAATGACCTGCTCGATGTCATCGACTAATCGAAGCCTTCTCACGCTCTTTTTGTACTGTGCAACTAACTTGACAATGACAACAACCACGATCTTCGGCACAACGGCTCCATGTCAATCTTTTGTGCATACATCTGCACAAATGTAAATTGTACATAGTTGATTATTGTAATCAGAGTCCTATTATGAGCACCTGAGCGTATATCTTTTCCATCTGATACTACACCTTTGCTAAAGGTAAGAGATAGTTTTGAGTCTAACTAAGAGTAGAGCCATCACTGCCATAATTGAAGTAACAATTCATTGTTGAGCCTGCTAAAAATTCAAGAAAAAAAAAGACAAATAAGTGCCTTGTGCTGGGGAATCTAGTGGACTTCGACAGATGGATGATTGGATCAGGACGATCCTACTACTGCACGAAAGCAGTGGTCAACTAATTCCCTCGGTGTGTGCACTACTATGACAATAGGCGAACACAAGATTAAGATAGAGCTTAATTGCGTGGTTATTTGCGGAAGCGGAAAAGTAGACAATTAGACAAAGCAGTACGAATGTTAGACATGAAGACGTAGGAGCAAAGCATACAATTTTGACAAGAATTCTGAACGCAATAAAAGATAGTGATTGATTCATATTTGTGTATAGACATACACGTTAGTTTAATGCCATGAGCACAAGACAATAGTGGGTGAAATCACATGCTCAAGAAGCTAACTCTGCTCTGTAAAAGCTATGAGCTTATTATTGATAATCAGTCTGAAAAAAATCGATGTGTGAAAGCATCTACAATGTTTGTCTCTAATTAACCAACACTTAGAGATCTTGAAGGTTGCTCAGAACTGATCGCTTCTTCATAGTTGTGACTCTGACACATAAGTCAATGATTTGTGATGAGCAACTGATGTCGGCATCGATGAACTCTCTGTCACATTGATGAGAGTTGTAGGTCTTCCTTCTAAATCAACGATCTGCCAGTAATGGATAGCATAGCAGGGGCAACAGAGTAGCATTCATACTCAATTCACTCAAGTGAATACATGGTAGTTGTAGAAGATCGAGATAGAATGCATCTCTGTCAGCGATGAAGGTCAAGTCAGTTCTACTGACTGTTGCATTTCCAATGAGAGATAAACTTCTGCTATGGGCAGCGATGGCATTGTGATTTATCAAAGAGAGGAGTATAGTTGTCTCAAGGTTGACAAATCAATAATACTTGGAGGTAATTATGTCTCAAATTTGGGCTGTAGCTCATTGTAGCTCAACGATGGATCATAGCTCGTTGTCTACTTGAAAGTAGAAATGAATTGTCTTACTTTTGACTCAACATTATACTCTCAGATGGTGGAGTGACAACACTCTTCTCAGCCTCCTACTTACCTTTATATACTATCAACTATGAATACTCTAGAGAGTCATAACCATACATCACAAGATCATAAACCTCTAAGAGCATGATATCTCATTAATAACTCCCTCACAAGTTCAATTCTCATGAAACTCAATAATTAGAATGAAATCCTACAATATAGAATGAAATCAAAATACATATGAATCCTCTTTACAAGGGAAACCTCCAAGTATATATAAGTGTTGGGCGGATTTTCTGTCAGGGATTGGTCCCGTCGGAAGATCCCCAGTGGGGGAAGGGCCCACAATGCCCTTACGTGAGTGATCAGGGTAACGTCGTTTCCAATCCTGGGAATCGGTTGCATCTATCCAAGTTGTATTTTGAGGTACTAGGGACACTGCTAGATTTGTTGAAAATCCACATTCATATCGACATGAAACATACATTCGTTCCCTCTTTTATGGCCAAGGTAATATTCGTCGTTCAGCGTCTCATAACCAACCTTGGTTCTCAATGGTATATCCTCTTGGTAGTGTTGAACTATTCTCTTCTAGATCAAGTGGGTTTAGGGTTGATGACTCATTGAATTTCACTTGAAAAGCTTTCTTCTATCCTCTCTGTGATCTTCGATTTCATTCCCTACTGCACCTATGCAATCTAATGCCATTCGCGTAGTCCCTTTGGTGATACTTGGTTGGTCTTTTATTTCTATGTTACCTTTGTCCCCATATTGATATTCTCGACTAAAGACCAATTTAGAGGTGCATGATTATATACTTAAGGCTAGTATCACTTGAGCTTCATTAGGGGGTAGTTTCATAAAGCTATGGTCAAATGTTCTCTCCCACTAAGAGATGATTCAAAACATCGTGATTTGGGCCCAATGTGATGCCTAAATCCATAAAAGTGTTTGGGTTTTCGTCAATCAGTCATAAGAAAAGGGTCCATGATGTGTTCTTATTACTGATCTTATCTCATGAGTGACATTTGCTAGGCTCAACTTATGGTGCTTGATATACAGGTTCAGTTCATATGGTAATTCTCCAGGTTCTCAACAAGACGATCGATTCATAGGTGATTTTCTGCACATAAGGGATCAAAATCAACTGATATTGCGTATTCGGCTATTTTCCACACCGTGCTCAGGGGACCGACACACCTTGGTTGCTAGGTGTCTGGGTGCTCACCTCTACTCAAGCTATTGAATATTATATCTTTAGGAAATGTCATATAGTCGTAACTTGATCTTGTTTGACCTGAGATCAATCATCCATGCAATTTATCGATACTGACACCAAACATCAACTCAGACTAGTGAACCTCAGGTAAATAAAACACAAGTACATTCAAGATTACATAATGGAATAACCCATCTCCATGCTATCAAGGGTTAGCAAACGTAAAAAGCACATTTAATACCACACCACCATTTATTCAAAGAAGCGATAATTCATTAGACCCAAAAAGTGATCGAAGGAAGCATACCTCTATGAATCTCGGGGAACAGCCGAGTCAGGGTCTAGAGTCAACTCCATGGATTGCACGTTTTGGGAAAAGAAAGTATGTGAGTCCAAATTTTCCTTCCAATATTTTTGAACTTGTGATAGGTATGAGCAATGGATCTCGAGAGTGATGTCGTGATCACTCATGATATTATTGAGTTGTCTTATGTCGGTTATATGCACTTGATACTTGATAGCGAGACCGGCAACGGTGTCCCATCGTTGCAGTGTGTGAGAAGTTGCAAAAACCTTGAGGCTATGAATCTGCCAAAATCTACTAGAAGACGGCCTACCAACGATCCGGAGCTTCCACGGCGCCTTGAACGCTGCTGACAGCACTTCAGGATCCCCGGCCATCTGCACACACAAGCAGCCCGTGCAAGCGCAACCGCTGGAAGCCGTCCCAGAATTGATCTCTATACATCTTCTGTCAGTAGCAGCGCAGGATTGAGCGCTCCATCGCCATCGCCAGACATCGCTCTCCTCTTCCTCTTCCTCCTCCTCCTCTGTTCACGACTACTGCTCTTGGTACTGGCACGATCCCTCCTCTGCTGCTCACTATGGCCTGCTTGCTGCCCTGGTCGCGCTATCTCTGTCTGCTCGCTCTTATTTTTCTCTTTAGAAGTAAAGGTTCGCTGGCCCGTTGATGCTTACTGCTCGCTGATCCTGCTACTGCCTGACAGGTCCTTCCTCGCACTCAGGCCCGATCTGCTTGCTTCTTCTTTGCTGTCCCGGCCTTCTACGCTGGCTCCTCTGCCTGATCTACTGGTCTGTCGCTTGCTGGTTTCAACGGCGCCTTGGCGTAGACATTGCCTGCGAATTCATAGTTCTGGAATGGATCCTTGTTGGAACTGATATTGTTTGTACTAACACTAACAAGAAAAATGAAACCATTCTCCATGTGGGAAATCCCTAAATTTCCTATGATTTTCCCATTTGCATATGGGAGTTTTGGAGTGTCGAAGTAGGGAAATCTTTTCCCTACTTGCAATGGATCTCCAAGGTTTTCAAATTAGGAAATTGGTTCAACCTATGCAAGGAAAACTTGTAATGCTATCTAGGTAAATCTAAATGATAAAAAAATGTATACACATTTTTCCTACTTTGCAAAAATTATGAATATGAGGTAGGTATTCACACACAATTTGTGAACACCTAAGAAAACTTGTATTGTCATGTAGGTAATCCCAAATTATAAAAGATATGCATTTGCAATTCACATTTTTCTTCTGTATCACAATTTATAAATACTTTATTTTCTTTAAAACTACATTAAAACATCAATAAAATGTAAAAACACAAATAATTAGAAGCACTGATAAAATGTAAAAAGGAAAACTAAATACATTAAACCCTTAAATAGAACCCCTAAATATAGAATTTAAGCAAATTAAAAGCCCACAAAATGTCAAAATTGAAAACATTAAAAGTTCTATGAAAATGCAAGTTCATCAAATTAAAAGCCCAAAAAATGAGATTAATTTAAGACATTGAAAGTCCTAAAACATTCTAGGAATTAAAATATTAGAAGCCCAAAAAATGAGACTGATTGAAGACATTGAAAGTCCTGAAAAATGCTAGGAACTATAATATTAAAAGCCTAAAAAAGTAAAAATTCATGCATCAAAAAGATGAAAAGCATAAAAAATGTAAAAATTCAAGACATTTGAAAGCCCTAAAATATCCAAGGGTTTTAAAGACTAAAACCATTGAAACTGTAAAAATTCAAGACATAGACAGCCCAAAAAATCTAAGGGTCCAATAGATTAAAAAATGTATAAATGCAAGACATTGAAAGTTCTAAAGAATGTGAGTCCAACAAATAAATGTGCGCCCCCCTTCTTTAGGCACTTTTGGTTTTGGGAAGACCTCTTGCTCAAAGTAGCGTTGTTTTGGAGTCATCCCATATTCTAAGGTGCGCACATTTAAGGAAAGTCCCTCATTTACAAGCAGCCTTTTAGGCAAGAGCAATGCAAATAGTCAATGAGGTATATTTACTCGCTCCCCCCCACATGTTTTAAAGGCACTTTTGGTCTTGAGGTAGGTCAATCCGTCCAATATTCATACACCCCTTATAGGGTAGCCACTGTTCAAAGTCATGTCACACAGACCTTAAAACTTGTAAGGGAATTACAATTGTAAGTTCTTCCAATGAAAGTATTGCAAAGCATTCAAATAAATTTAGAATAAGTTGCATCTATTCTAGTTTGATTTTCATGGGTTTGATGGGGGATTGTTTCAACACAAAACAAATAGAGAGGTTATTTGTTGTACACACCCAAGCAACAAGCAGACACATTAAAAAGTTATGTCACACAATCCACAAATAAGATTTGTGTGTACTCTATCCCAACTCCAGGGACCATGAGAGAGAGAGAGAGAGAGAGAGAGAGAGAGAGAGAGAGAGAGAGAGAGAGAGAGAGAGAGAGAGAGAGAGAGAGAGAGAGAGAGATTGGAGTAATAAACAAACACGTGACAAAGTCATGTCACAAAAGTCAATAATAAAATTTATATCTATTCCCCTAGCTACCCCCCTCCCCCCTCACCACACAAACACACACATGCACGTGCATGTGCATACACATACACAAAACAAGCAAATGAAAATTGGTTTTTATCCACTGCATAGCTTTGTGATTTCACAAGCTGGTGAATCCATCCGTCACCCAAGGCTCAGTTATAAGTGCATGATTGTTGTCTTGAGCATTTCCCATCGTTCACCGTCTCTTCTATACCCAAAACAATCGGGTCACATGGGAGCATGTAACTATCTGTCCTTGGTTTGACCATACTTAATGCCCATCACATGCAATCAAGCACTTTGGCATCTGATGATGGCTCTCAGGATATGAAAACATATAATGGCCTTCAAGATAAAACAAATGATAGATCACTCAAGATATGAAAACAAATGATGGCCCTTGTTAAGACATCAAAGACACATTGTACCCAGAAGCATCAACAATCCATATTGTGGTTCATATTGAAGCTTGACAAAGAGTAGCAACACGTCGAAGATGTGTTGTACAAGGAGGCATCAACAATCCATACTATGGCTTATACCGAAGCTCGACATAAAGCAACAAAACGCCAAAGATGCAAGAAACATGTGTAATCTATAATGTGGTCTACATTGAAGCTCAACATAAAGTAGCAACACATCAAAGATGTGTTTCTCCAAGAAGTTGTACCAAGAAGCATTAGCGATCCATATTGTTTTTCATATTGAAGCTCGACAAAAAGTAGCGACACATTGAGGACATGTTGTACAACAAAGAATCAACGATCCATATTGTGGTTTATACTTAAGCTCGACATAAAACAACCACATGCCAAAGATGCAAGAAAATTCTACAATCTATAATGTGGTATATATTGAAGATGGACATAAAAGAAGCATTGTACCAAGAGGCATGTACCAAGAGGCATCAACAATCTATGTTGTGGTTACTGGGGTGATTAAGAGTACACACCACTCAAGAGTGAATGAAATTAGATAAATCTTGAGCACCGGACAATCGTAGCTCAATTTTCTTGCTTCCTTCCACTTCTTTGTCTCATCAGATTCCTCATCCTGATCAACCATATGATCATCCATCTTGAGCCTCTTCCCAAGTGGATTAAGGTTTTTCGTGCTTTGAATCAAGTATTGGGATGAATTTAATTGTTCCTTCCTTCTCATGTTCCACCACATGAGGTGTGTGATCCTCATCAAAGATCACATCCCGACTAATGATCTTCTCATATAGTCTATGAGCTTTCTATTCCTCATTGTATCCCAAGAAGATACACTTTCTTGAGTTTTCATCTAAATTCTACCTATCATCCTTGGGAACATGGACATAGGCTGTACAACCAAACACATAGCTTGCTCTAGCTCTCCTCCAATTGTTTTTCACGTGGATCATACTCTAGTTGCTCTAGCTTGCTCTGGCTCTCCTCCAATTGGTGTTCACATGGAGCCATACTCCACTTTAGTCCCTCTGTTAAGGATCGAATCAAAATAGTTAAGCAATTGGGATGGATGTATGTTGTACTATGAATGCTTGGGTGCCACAAGCTAGTTATCCATGTGGTCACTTTTGTGCCACCTCTAGCTCAAATGGTTTGATTAGTCTTTCACCCCCATACCTGAGTCTATATTACTCAAATTCAATGCCTAACGTGTGATTTTGGTCATTTCTCAATTTTCAGAAAAAAGAGTAATGATACTTCTAACTTGGATTCCAAACATGTGATTCTAATCTTTATGGCTCCACATAATGGATCGAGTGATCAAACTTGATCAATCGCAAACTTGGTATGTTAAGATTGCTTTTGTTTGATCCCTTGCAAATGATAGATAACTAAAGAATGATGTGTTCAAATTAAGATAGCTCAATTTTGGCCATTATCATTAGAGATTGCTCCTAAAGAGATCAAATTAGTGCAATCTTGAGCTTACACATTTGAGAAAGTACAAATTTGATGCCTTTCACTCAAGATAGCCGAAACTCAATGCCTAGCATGGGATTTCAGTCCTAATCACTCGACATAGTTGATAGATTGTTCAAACTTAATTAGTCTCAAAATTAAAACAGTTAGGTTGCTTGAGTTTCATCTGGGCTCATTGATGGAATTGGGCCGTAAATCCGAAATGGCTCAAATTTCATATTTATCACTTGAGATAGCTCAAACTTCATGTGTACCACTTGAGATAGCTCTGTTTTGATGTCTATGACTTGAGATAGCTCAATTTTGGATAAATATTGAATTTTTGAACATTTAAAGGCATTTAGCTACCTCAAAGTTCATGATTATGTTTCAAAATAGCTCAAATTAGATGCCCACCAGAGGGCCACTCAAGGTGTGCTCATTATAAGGTTTGTTGATAATCTATCAAATGTCACCATCGGCACCCTCAAGAATGTGAGAATTGGTACCCTCAAGAAAAGAGAGTATAGAAATGTTGTAAAGAATCTCCAATACGTCGATAGAATATCGTTGATGACAAACAAATAACTTAGATAATAGACTTTGTCAATGTTTGCCAAGTTATATCTATCACTCGAGATAGCTTGAATATGATGTCTAACATCTAATTTTTACCACCCAAAATAGCTCAGATTTATCATTTGCCAATGTTTGCCAAGTTGTATCTATCACTCGAGATAGCTTGAATTTGATGTCTAGCATATAATTTTTACCACCCAAAATAGCTCAGATTTATCACTCTTGATAGCTCAAGTTCCACCATTTTTTGAGATTTGATTCCTATCACATGACCTAGCTCAAATTTGCTACCTATCACTCAACATAGTTGAATTTTCGGCCTTTCGAACATTCAAATAGCTCAAATTCAATGTTTATTGCTCGAGATAGATTGATATGCCTATGTTACAAGTTTGCTTCCTATCACTCGATGAATCTCAAGTTTAGGATATTCAATTTGCTATAGTTTGATCTCTTATTGATGAAAGTAGCTCCTATCACTCGAGATGGCTCAAAATTGATGTCTATCACTCGAGATAACTTGAATTTGATGCCACACACGAGAAAACTCAAATTTGGTTCTTGTCAATAGACATGATTTACTAAATGATTAAAATCGACCAAAATTTAGTTGGTACCTTCAAATTTCTCAAGTTCCACCTCTCATCGATTGAATTGGTCCCTACCACATGAGATTGTCAAATTTGATGTCTGTAACTTCAAGTATCTCAAATTTGGCCTTTTTCGCTTGAGGTTGTTAATTGAGTGATCAAATCAAAGGAATCTTTGCTTTAGAACCTTCAGACAACTTGAGTTCAATCCATTTTCTATGCAACTCACCCCGATTGAATTTGATGTATGATCATTTGAGATAGCTTAATTTTGTCTCTTATCACTTGGGATAGCTCAATTTTGTCTCTTATCACTTGAGATTGCTCATTGAGTGCTTAAATTAGAAGAATCTTGAGACTAGGACATTCAGATAGCTCAAATTTGATGTCTATTGCCTGAGAGCTCAAGTTTGATGTCTGATATGCGATTTTGGTCATTGTCAACCAACAATGTGGCTCATTGAGTGAGCAAAATCAATCAATATCAAGTTGGTACATTTAGGTTGCTTGAGTTCTACTTCTTATCAATGAAATTGACCCATATCACAAGAGATAGTTCAAATGTAATCTCCATCAATCGAGATAGCTCAATTTTGGCTGTTATAAGCTGAGGTTCTTCATAGAGTGATTGAATTTAGAAAATCTTGAGCTTACAAAATCGAAGAGCTCAAATTTGATGCCTGTTTTCTCAATTTTGATGTCTAACATGCAATTTTGGTTTTTATGACTTGATATAATTCATCAAGTAATCAAACTCGATCAATTTCAAGTTTAGGATGATTAGATTGCTTGACTTTGATCCCTCGTGATGGAATTGGCCCCTACTACTCAAGATAAATCAAATTTGATGTCTATCAATCAAGCCTCGCTCGATTTTGGAATGCTAGATTGCTTGAGTTTGTCTAGATTGCTTGAGTTCTACTCCTTATCAACGGAATTGACCCACATCACAATACATAGGTCAAATTTTAGATGATTTAATCGCGATAGCTCAATTTTGGCTATTATGTCCCTTGTCACTCGAACAACTTTAAGTTTAGGACAATTGGATTGCTTGAGTTTGATTCCTTATGGATGGAAATGGCCCCTATCACTCGAAATAGTTCAACTTTGAGGTGTCTCAATCAAGATGGCTCAGTTTTGGCCTTTATCATTAGAAGTTGCTTCTAAAGTGACAAATCCATGGAATCTCATGCTTACAAAATTTAGATAGCTCAAGTTTGATGCTAATCGCCCAAGCTGTTCAAACTCGATCCATCTCAAGTTTATGACACTTACATCACTTGAGGTATGGTCAAAACTATGCCAAAACTAGTTGAAGAGGGAGTGTGAAAGATTTCAACTAGTTTAGTCATATTTTGGTTAATTGTCAATATTAGGCCAAATTTATGCATTTTAGACTTAGAGACAAACTTTATGAAAGGTATTTTAGTCAAAGTTTGTTTGAATTGCCACTTTTGGAAAGTGTGGGAAAGTTATTAAGTCAAATTTGGACACATTCAAATTTGAATGTTAGATGCATGGAATCTAGGCATATTGATGATAGGGTTTTTGAACTACATGAGTTTTAGAGAAAAATCAAACTCATTAATGAGGCATGGATTTGCTATATATAGTGTAAATTCGTGGGAGAAAGTACTCTTCTCTCTCTCTCTCTCTCTCTCTCTCTCTCTCTCTCTCTCTCTCTCTCTCTCTCTCTCTCTCTCTCTCTCTCTCTCTCTCTCTCTCTCTCTCTCTCTCTCTCTCTCTCTCTCTCTCTGTTGTGAAAATTTGACAAAAATCTAGCTTGGCAATTTCATGACTTTATGTTTATGAGTACATTTCACATGTGTGGAGCTTGTTCCCACATGTGTAAAATAGTTTATCATAGCTTTAGGGGTTTCCTAAGTTTTTATGTCAAGCTTCTTTGTGTAGAATTGTGATAGGGCCAAAAATTGGCATAGTTGGCAAATTGGTCAAATCCACATGTAATGCCACCATTGAGCCAAAAATCATTTGTGTTGCAATCTTGAGCTAGGTAGGCTAGTAAATAGGATTGTGACACTTGTATTAATGTAGTTTGATGAGTGATTAACAAAGTGTTGGCTTTGGTCAAGGGGTCCAATAGAATGGCAAGAAGGACGCATCACTCATCCAATAACATTAGAGAGGATAGGATTAGGGGTCCAATAGGATGCAAGGAAGGATTTCCACAAGTTTTATATGTACTCCTCTTTCTAATCATAATCTAAGTTGAGTTTTTGAGTCAAATTTGTGTATGGTGAGATTTGCTTGTTTCTCTTTACCCGATTTTGAATTAGCTCTATTCTCTCTCTACTCGAGGAGACGAGCTTAATTTTACTTAGTTTTTTCAAGAAGCACTTCCTTTTAAGTGTATGTACTTTGGTTATCAACACCTGCATCTATATTTGCCTCTATGCCTTAGTTTTTTTATCTAGATCTTGGAAATCAATCTAGCATTCATCAACAAGTGCATAAGCTTGTTTAGGAGATCAATCACACACATTAAGATATTCCCACGCATGTGAAATTTCTCTCTCTCTCTCTCTCTCTCTCTCTCTCTCTCTCTCTCTCTCTCTCTCTCTCTCTCTCTCTCTCTCTCTCTCTCTCTCTCTCTCTCTCTCTCTCTCTCTCTCTCTCTCTCTCTCTCTCTCTCTCTCTCTCTCTCTCTCTCTCTCTCTCTCTCTCTCTCTCTCTCTCTCTCTCTCTCTCTAGTCAATCAGTGCAAGGAGTAAAAAGTTATCAAGGAAAAAACCACCGTAAAAGGCCTAAAATTCATTCCGGCCGATCAGATCGATCAGATCCTTGAAGATCCAGACTGCATCCTACTGTATAAGCAACATCCAATCACTTTGGAACCCACCATTGGATGAATCTGAGATCGGGACGATTAATAGCACGCAGGATAGCAAATCAGGCACCACACCTTCCCAGATTAGCAACTGTGCAACAAGAGACAGAACCGGAACCAACACCAATGGATCCAATGGGCCAACTCGTACCTGTTGCACCCTTGCATGCAGTTCGGAGAGAACCACAGATGGAGATACCAAAATACGACGGATCATCAGATCCCATCCGATTCTTCCAAATCTACGAGAAAGCTTGTGAAATCTACGGTGAACATACACCTGTAGAAAAGCTGATGCTATTCCCTATGTCCTTACTTGCAGTGGCTTAGGATTGGTTTTTTAACCTGTAAGAGGAAGAGAAATCCACCTAGGAAGCGGTTAAAGCGGCTCTCATTACGCGCTTTAAGCCAAGGAAGTTCCTAGAAGACCCGTTTCTCCTGCTGAGCAAAGTCAAGATGGGAAAACAAGAAAGGGTTCGGGACTATATTGAACGGGTCAAACATCTACGATCCGAGTGCAGTGCAGCCCTGACTCTTGATCATGCGGTGATCATGTGGTTTCTAGCTAGATTACCACGAAGCATCAGAAAAGAACTGAAATGATGGGAGCAGTACGCTACACTACAAGAAGCTATGGAAGATGCCATCAAGAAAGAGGATGAGAGATCTGATGACGAATATCCTTCCACCCACACTCCTACTCTCTCGATCGCATCATCATCATCAAACGCATCCACTCTATCCACAGAACTGTTGTTGGAACAAATGAAAAAATTACACAAACAACAGATGGAGCAACTTACGGTGCAGTTTGACCAGAAATTGAAGGCCTTAGAGGGAACTGTAGCAGTAACTCCACATCAATCGGAACCAAACTAGCTGCAGTATCCTCGACGAGAAAATGTATGGTATTTAGTATGCATGCAAAACCATACAGCAAACGAGTTTCCAGTCCGAAAGCAAAATCTGAGACTGACAGATAGATTCTGCCATCTGTGCAATGCAACATCGCACGATATGGCATTTTGCCCATTTAACCCCAGGGTTGTTCAACAGAAGAGAAGTCCTTATCAGACTTCTTATCCTTATCATCAAGGGGCACCTAATGCAGCACCAAGCTACGGCGCACCCAATCAACCACAATGCATGGCCTTACCTGCTCCACCAGGGCCAACCAATCACCAAGTGGCCCATGTAAACTTGACAGCAGCGGAACAAGAAATGCAAATGCCACCTCAACCTGAGCAGCAGCAGTGGTACGGACCAGATGAACCATTTATGGATCCTGCTATAAATGAATATGTTTCGGCCTATGCAGCTCAAACTCAACGTCAAGGTGGAAGAAATTACGGCTGCTACGGGTGCGGCGAGGGACACAGAATTGCAGAATGTCCCTACAAGGGACAATATACAACCTCCTACCGGGATTGCGGTTATGAACACTGTTTCAAGAATTGTCCATTTAAACCTGGAACCAGTGCACCTCTTAACCTCATTGCCATACAACAACCAGCAATTCCAGCAAGGATGCCATCGAAAGGTCGACAAGACCACGCTCCTGTGTTAGCTGTTACGCGAGCACAGAAAAGGAAGGAAGTGGCTCCCTCACCACCGCCATCGGTCACTGATGACCAACCCTCAACTTCAGCGCCATATCCAAATGTGAGGAAAGAGAGAAGACAGTACCAGAAAATAAGACACTGGGTACAAAAAGCACAAGAGGAGGAAAAAGAGCAAGAACGAAACAATCCCACAAAACCTTCAGTCGGCGTCGAACGGAAACCACAAACGGTCTCACCACTGCGCACTGATCAGAATGATCGATTGCACCAACATGAACCACCTTTTCACATGGTGAATCCTGAGGAACCACGCACTGAAAGGCTCACACTCTTGTTGTCAAGACATGTTAGTTTACCAGTCGGAGAACTACTGCGGATTGCACCACAAGCGAAAAGCCTTTTAGCTGAATGGGCCAAAGCGGATGAGGAGCCAGTAGTGCCTGAGCCCATATATTGTGCGGGCTATGATGAAACAAGTAACGTCCTCCACATTGGAGCAGCATGGGAAAGTGAGGAACACAACATCACTTTGCCAATCAAACACAAGAGATACGAGGACGAGGCGGCAGCGGTAGATGCAGGATCGGGTGTCAATCTGATCTCCACTACTTTGTACGAAATATGGGGTTTACAAGATTTAAAGCCAGCCAGATTCGCCATCAAGCTAGCAGATCAATCTTGTGTGAAACCAAAAGGTGTAATTGCTGATATTCCCGTAAAGATAGCAAGCATGCAGTATGTGATTACTTTTGTGGTCATGGATATACCTGAATCTCCATTTGTATACCGTGTTTTACTGGGAAGACCATGGTTGAGGACTGCACAAGTAGTACACAACTGGGGTACAGGGAAACTCACCTTCGAGAACAGAGAACAGGCTGTAAAGGTAGATCCAACCACATGGGCGGTGAAACCAATTGCACCCAAAGCTAATGACGGATCATCCACGACAAATCATATGATTGATCGCCCAAGGCCAGCCAAGGGAGGTCACTATCATTCAGAGATGGATGTCATGAGATGGACGGATGCATTAGCAACTATTGACTGCCAGGCATGTCAATATGAATCAGATCCAGAGCCGAGTACATCTTCACCCAAATGTTACGCTATGGACACACCAATCACATTTGGGGTGAATATGATAAATGTAGCATGGCTGTCAGCGGAGCCAATTGAGAACCCAGTGGACGATGATCTAGTCCCTTGGCGACATGCTCTAACTTATAATAAGGAGATTGAGCTGACTGACGAACAAGTCCTACACCACATGGACCCAGATCGTTACGGAACCAAGAAGATACCAGCTCAACCACCACAAAGGTCTGCTATGGCGAAAGTCTCAAGGATCGGACCACCCAAGGCACTTGCGAATAAGAAGAATCAGTTGAAGCAGCGCTACAACTAGGTGATCCGATGGAGTGACCTACCCGAAGAGGCAATAGCTACAGTAGACGTTGATATTCACAACCATGAGGCGAATGTCACAGCAGTCCTGAAGAAAGACAACAAGGATGAACCCACCAAAATGACAAAAAAGAGCAAAAAGAAGGTGTCGGATTCCTTGAAGTCAATCAAGTTGGACTCAGATACAACGTCATCTTCTACACAGGTGACAGAAAATAAAAAAAAAAACTAGTCGGGCCAAGATCAATATGCTGAAAGAGGAATCTCGACGAGCTCCAGTTCACGAAATGCTTGATACTTTCAAGAATTATACATTGGACGACGTGGTAATCATGATGCCGCAAGCCCAACGAGAACCTGATCAAAGTCAGGCACCAGCGGAACAAGTCTTCGAGGGACCTGCGCGAACACAGCCGATGAATCTTGCGGAACCAGGAGAAGAAGAAAGGATAGTGCATGTGGGAGAGCAGTTAACACCCACACAGTTCAAGAGACTATGATCCTTGTTGGTGGAATATAAAGACTGTTTAGCTTGGAGCTATAGTGATCTAAAGGGCATTTCGCCAACAGTAGTCCAACACACCATACCTTTGGTGGACGGAGCAGTTCCCAAGGTAAGCCGTTACTACCGCTGCAACCCGAATTATACAGAACTGATCAAGCAAGAGTTGTAGAAGCTTATGGATGCAGATTTCATTTACGAAATCGAGCACACGGAATGGGTATCGCCGATAGTTATAGTACCCAAGAAGAATGGCAAAATGCAGATCTGTGTGAATCAGAAGGCGCTTAATGCAGTCACCAGAAAGGACCATTTTCCTTTACCATTTACGGAAAGTGTCCTCGATAGAGTAGCTGGCGACGAAGCCTACAGTTTTTTGGACGGCTTCAGCGGCTACAACCAGGTGAAAATAGCCCCCCAGGACCAGCACAAGACAATATTCACCATGGAATGGGAAACTTATGCCTATAAAGTGATGCCATTCAAACTTTGTAATGCCCCAAGCACTTTCCAACGAGTCATGCAGGCGGCATTCAAAGATTATTTGCAAAAAAATTTGGAAATTTTCTTGGACGATCTGTGCGTGCATGGACCAGATTCAGAACACTTATTCAATTTGGAGAAGGTGCTACAAAAATGTCGGAAATACCAGATCTCCCTAAATCCAGAAAAATGTCAATTCTGGGTGACACATGGCGTGATACTCGGCCATATAGTGTCAAGACACGGGATCATCATAGATCTATCAAAGATTAGGATCATTATTGATCTACCACCACCGGGGACGATCCGCAAGGTCTACATTTTCATGGGTCATGCTAACTATTATAGGATATTCATTCTTGATTTTGCGGAGTTAGCCAGACCAATTTACAAGCTCACAACGGATCCACATTGGAATGAGGAAGCTCTAAAGGCTTTCCAGAAGATTAAGGATGCATTGGTCTCAGCACCAATCTTACGACCACCCAATTGGTCCATTGAGTTCCATGTGCATACGGACGCATCAAAGTATGCAGTTGGAGCAGTCTTAACCCAGCCAGGTGAACACAAAAAGGATTTTCCAATCCGATTTGTAAGCCGACAGCTCAGTGATACCGAAATGAATTATTCAACCACAGAGCGGGAAGCATTGAAAATGATCTATGCGGTTAAGAAGTTTCGACACTATTTGATGGCCACACATTTTGCTTTTTATACGGACCATCAACCCTTTCTATATCTCGTTAATAAAACTTGCAACACCGGGAGGATCACCAGATGGCTCCTTTTGTTGTTGGAATTTGATTTTCGGATAGTAGTTCACAAGGGAAAACATCACTACATGGCAGATCATGTGTCACGAATCAAGGGAAAGGAGATTGCAACCCAACCCGACAATGAGCTGGCAGATGCTGCCTTATTTTACGTGGATACAGTACCAGAATGGGCTGCCGACATTGTAAAATATCTAATGTGGGGCCAACCAGACAAATCACTACCAAAGGCAGAACAGCGGAAATTGATCTTGAAGGCTAGACCTTATCAGCTGATTGCCGGCCAATTGTACCGAAGAGGTCCAAACACAATTCTTCGGCGGTGTATTCTTCCTCATGAGACCACCCAGATCATTTCGCTTTCACATGAAGGCATGGGTGGAGGTCATTTTGCATCTGACATTACAGTTCGCAAGATCCTGCAATCAGGATGTTGGTGGCTAGCGATTCATAAAGACACGGAGGAATACTTGAAAAAGTGCGATGTGTGCCAAAGGTCAAGGAGACCAACGAGATTGAACTTTGATCTACTGCACCTAGTCTTAGCCCAAGCACTGTTCGAAAAATGGGGATTGGATTATATTGGTCCAATTCACCCTACAGCAAGGAGTTCCCAGGCTCGATACATAATCATAGCCACAGACTACCTCACCAAATGGGTCGAAGCCAAGGCAGTAAGAGTAGCTGATGCTAGGACCACCGCCAAGTTCCTTTATGGAAATATCATTGTGCGCTTCAGATGTCCGGTGGAACTAGTCAGTGATCGCGGAAGCCATTTCATCAACGAGACCATCAAGGTCCTGTTGGAGGAATTCTTTGTGATCCACAGAACCAGTACGCCTTATTATCCTCGTGGTAATGGGCAAGCAAAATCATCCAATAAGATCTTGTGTAGCGTGCTCACGAAAATAGTTGAAGCTAGCAGATTAGATTGGGAACACAAGTTGCATGCTGCACTATGGGCATTCAGGACAGCATATAAAGGGAGCACTGATCAAACACCCTTCCAATTTGTATATGGTCAGGATGTTGTGATGTCAGTAGAGTTTTTAGTTCCTTCATTAAGGATTGCCACTGCGCAACATCTTAAAGAGTCCAAATCTCTACAGCTACGGCACGAAGCTCTACATAAACTCTGTGAAACACGCTTACTAGTTATGCATGCACTGGCAGCTGAAAAGGAAAGACGCAAAGCTTGGCATGATCGCAGATTACAAACAAAGGATCTTCGTTCAGGAGATCTGGTCCTGATGTATAAAACCAAGGCGATCAAGGGGAAGTTAAAATTCACGGACGAAGGTCCTTATAGGATCAAGGAAATTCTTAATCATGGGGTTGTTAACTTAGAAAAGTTAGATGGGACGCCATTCGACACACTCATCAACAGTAGCCGGTTGCACAAGTACTGGCCACCATAGTGAGGCAGATCCAGATTGGGGTTGTCACGTTACAAAAAGCTATTCTGCTCAGCCATCACCACTAGATCTAAGGAGAGCAAGCCAAATCAAGCTAAATCCATCAAGATTCAGCAAAAACTGACAAGATCGGAGAAATCCATCAGAATCCAAAGAGGATCCAGATCTTGATAGGGTAAAAAGGAAAGCAGATCATCAGATTGACTGATGGATCTACTACCAAGAATCCATCAAAACTTCCAGAGCACTACCAATAGTCAGATCAAGCCTGGATGAAGCTGATTATCAGTTTACAAAAGTTAAAAATCAGAAAATCTCAAGATCTCGTCAAAAAAACTCTAAAAGAGCACTTTTTTCATGATTTTTTAAGATCCCCTGGGAGATAGCTCTTGAAAATTGGACAGTCACCAGATCTGACCTAGATGCATCCATGAAAATCTCTACGAGAGTTCCTGATGGAGGAATCATCATTTTTTAGTGTATGCGAGAGTTTCCAGAAGCAGAATTTTCAGAATCCTCGCAAAGCATCAAGATCATTTTACCAACTCTCGCAAGGTGCCTAAATGGAATCAGAAAGGTAAAATTAGCCTGCCTACATGGTCTGATCTTGAAAATCCAATCACATGAACAAGTTGTGCGAGAGATCACTTCCTGCGAGAGTTGAACCCTCGCAGACAACCTGAACCCTCACAGAACCTTCGCATAGCAATCAAATCACCTTCTGAACTCTCGCAGACTTCCCTGAGATCTTAGAATTTTGTGAAAAAAAGTGTCTGCCAAAATGTGGGTGGAACTGGGCAAGGGAAAGTGAATTTCAGCTAATACACACTCTAAATTCCGCTATATAAGGGCTGAATTCGAATGTGTGATGCAAATATTATCTCCAGCCATCTCAATACCTTAAAAAATTTCATGGAGCAAATGATTGCTGCTGAGTCAGATAGTGGAATCCTTTCTGAAATTCCCTAACCCCTCCATTGTGCCATACGACTGGCATAGCTTCCTTATTTGAGAACTAACAAACTCCATCAAACCCAACAACCGTGAGCGAATCGCAGTAGGCCCCCTGTTGTGTAACTTTGCCTATGCACTTCTTCAGACGAAAGTGCATGGTTTCCAACGCTCATCCCTCCTGTCTACCCTTGTGTCACATACTAACCTTTACCCACCATCTCAAGCATCTACCTCCTCCCAACCTGTAGTCATTAACACAACGGCCAGCAAACGAATGTGTGGCGCTGTCTCTACATCCACATCTCCACCTATTACCTGAAGACGTGTCTCCACTACCGCACTAACTACTCCATCAACCACCGCCACTTCTTCTTCTGTGCAACCCCCCACTCCAATTTCTGTTGCCGCTACCTCTCTTCATGTTCCATCCACATCTGTTTCTGTCTCCATCCCTATTTCTTCTGTTGATACCACTCCTACTTCTCTTCCAATGTCCACTGCTCCATCCATCACCATCGCATCCTCCATCACTCCTGCCACCACCGTTGCTCCTCTCACATTCAATCCTTCTGATCCTCACCTTCTTCCATACTCCACACCACCCTTCAGTTCCCCACTGTTCCTCTCATCCTCTCATTCAGACAAACAGTCCTCACCCCTGTTTTCACAGTTGTTTCTCACACCCCACCCGCTTCGCCAACAAAGGTTGTCGAGGGCAGCCAACTGTGGCCTGTTGACGCATTTGTACAAACAATTTTTGTAGCATCACCAAAGCAGGCTGACCCTACCGCCCCAGATGGCATCAAGACAAATGAAAATCTGATCGAAGACAATGATGACGAAATTTCACAAGTCGTCGGGGCCGATACAACACAAGCCCCTGCCAGTGCCAGTGTACCAACTACTCCCACGGATCTAACGACGACGTACCAAACTCTAGGAAAATACATCCTGGATGTGGTAGCGGCCAAAGCTATTCTGGAAAGCAGGGTACTACAGTTGGCAACGAGTAATACACAACTGCGAGCAGACCTCACCAAGCTACAACAAGAGCTGATTCTGGCTTAGCAACACGAACAAGCAGGGCACCAGGAGATTGCCAAGCTGCAGCAGAAGGAGGAAGGCCTAAACAAATATATTCAAAGCCTCTCCAAAGCGCTAACACTACTCGTTGTAACTCACTCACTCAATCAAAGACACAACAACGAGGTAAGACAGCAAGAGACGTATATTGATGATTCAAATTCAGAGTTATAAAAATTCATTTTTGATCAATAGTTTCTTATTGTCTAAAATTGTCTAAAGTTGTCTCTTATTTTCCACGCATATTCAATCAAGACAAATACTGTTCTATTAGTACATAGATCAGGCATAGACCCGACTGAAGAGACTGATATTAGTTTGATTTATTCAAACTTTTATCATGTTCTCTGTGGAAGAATAATTACTATTTTCCTATAGTGATATCAGAGCTTCCGGAATTAAATTTGATACAGTGGTATCAGAGTGTACAGGTTCAAAGCTGATACAGTAATATTTGAACAAATCAGATCATCCCTCTCAGCATTCTTCATACATCCATCAACAAGCTGCTATTTGGAGTAATTCAGAAAATTAGAAGATGTCGTCGATCGTCAATATTCAGGCTAAGATCACTACGATCTTGGATCTAGAAGGTTCTAACTACTTGATTTGAAAATTAAAAACTTCACTCTTATTGAAGGGCGAAGGTCTATGGCAATGGGTAGAACCAATAGAGGAGAAGTCAGTAGCTACTCTTGGCAAAGAACTTCAAGAATGGAGTTTAAACAATGATAAAGCTATAGCAATTATTGCGTCTTCAGTGCATGACAATATAATACTAGATCTTACATCAATTTCGAACGCAAAAGTTTTATGAGAAGAATCGCAAACCAAGAATGAGACTCGATCTCGTAATCAGATCATGTTCTTGGAAGACCAATTAACTTACCTACAGTGGGACGACAAAGACTTGAACACATTCGTGCGAAAGATTAAAGATCTGTTTATTTCCTTGCAGAATTCTGATGCAGAAAATACAATTTCAAAGGAAATAAAAATTCAGATTCAGCGTTATAAAAATTTGTTTTTGATCAATAGTTTCTTATTGTCTAAAATTGTCTAAAGTTGTCTCTTATTTTCACACGCATATTCAATCAAGGCAAATACTGCTCTATTAGTACATAGATCAGGCACAGACCCGATTGAAGACATTGATATTAATTTGATTTATTCAAACTTTCATCGTGTTCATAATTACTATTTTCCTACAAAGGACCTTGGAGGCAAAAGAAAGAAAGTGGGGTCCCAAAGGGCCAACTTTGGAAAGTAGAACGCTGCTAGGGACTGAGGTACAAACCAAAGGGAGAGCCAAGAAAACGAGTAACCGTGCCATAGGGCACCACACAAGAGCCAAGAAAACGAGTAACTGTGCCATAGGGCACCACACAAAAGATGTGACGTCATCAACAAACTGTCATGTGCCAACCTTAGCATTCAAACATCTAATCCATTCATTAAACATCAAATTACAATGGAAATGCAAGAAAATAAAAAAACTAGTCAAAAATCAAGAAGATAGCTAAAAGTAACAAAACTTCACCAAATTAGGCAAAGTAAGGTATCTTTATTCATGATTATTGATCATTCACAAGGTAGGCCTGATTCTAGAGCATGATCATAGCTCTCATGTGATTTTAGGAACATGAACCACTTTCTTCATCAAGAAAGCTCTCCAAGAGAAGCTCCAAAATCTCTAAAAACTCAAAATTACAAAATGAACAATAGCCTCCAAATTTAACATGACCTTAGCTATTTATAGTGGTCATTTGTGCCTCTACTATAAGTTTGGGGGCTTATTTGGCTAATTTGGGCCTTACAACCATTATTACAAGTTCACTATTCACAAATATAGCGGGGTTGTTCGAGCCACCTTATTAACTGTCCTAATGACTAATTCTAGTCTACTTTAGCTCCATGGCCATATTTGGCAATTCATTAGTAAGCTCATGGGCTAATTACTTGCAGCACATGACACTCCCCCTACTTTAAGCATTTTGCCCTAAAAAATGAAGACCATGTAGCTCTTTGTTGAGTGCCATACTTCACGAATCCCTTTGGCGGTAGTCTAATCATATTTGGCCACCTTGAATAAGAAACATCTTTTCTTGTATTATTCTTGTCAGTAGCCATCTACCGTTCATCAGATATTGCTGTCTCGATTTATTATCGTAGAACAAGGTTGCAACGAGAATTCTTCATAAAGAACTTTTGATCTACAACTGATCCCACAGATTTGATAAGATCACTGAAGAAGAGATTGATGAAACACAGGAAAGTCTCAAGTCACATTAGTTCTGCATAGGTTGACAGGATCCAAGCAACAGACATTCAGAAGTCTTCTTCCTCAGGATCTTCCTTGATTGGGTGGGCTATCCAATTCCAGATGCGTCTTTTTTTGTCCCTGCATCCGGTAATATAGCCTAATGCATTGCTCCTTGATGTAGGATAGTGATATCCATTTCTAGCTCCAGAGCAATTATTAGAGCCATGCATCCCACATTCGGATTCATCAAATCCCATGCAGTGAAGGGATCTTTTTGGACATCTGTACACAAGGAATTTGACGATTTTGAATTCAGTTTCCATGTTAACCTGCTTTCCTTGTTGATAGGATTGATGACATCCTCTAATGCAAGAATGTTCAAGGATTTTGCACCAACTCCTTCCATCAATATCACATTAGATTCATTAGTTGGTAGCTCGGTGCAAGTTTGCTTCAGATCTTTGGATGGATATCTTATTCTTGACTTCATTGAAGCAGTGTTAATACCAATTTTATCATCAAAAGCTCGTTGTTGTATTGGTATTTGAATTTTGCATCAATGTTATACCACTCGCTTAATCCATGTTCCAAAATTATTCCATATAGATCATTATCAATAATATGGTCATAACCACTGATTTGTGGAGTATAGCATAATTCTCGGCAATCGAATTGTACTCCATGATTTAACTGCAGTCGTAGAAGTTCGTTCTGCTCATACTATACCTCCTTGTTTTGACCTTGGTCATGATCGTTACAATTGTCGAACAAGACTTGATCTGGATTCTCAAGTTGGTCTTCATCCACTTGTCCATTGGTGTTTTGCTGATATTGTTTTGTCTCCGTGGAAGATAGATCGATATTAAGAATTTTGTTTCTTCCTTGAAATCATTAGCTAATCAGAAGATTCATGATTTTGTTTGCTCAAAACATCTCAATTGATATCTACCTTGGCTTGGAAGTTTGCCCTTGGACTAGAGGAAGCGTTGTTCCGTAGACATCGACAGTGGTATACAATTCAGGATTAGTAGTGCGAATATCAATTGGCTGTTGTGGAATACCAGCCAATTGCAAGATAGAGTTAAAACGAGCGGCCATCTTGTTGTACATTTCTTCCCATCTTCCCTCTGACCTTTTTTGTAATTGTTGTGCTATTTGTTTCGTTTGTTCGGTACTATCCTGTATGGCAGTTAAAAGTGTACCTAATATTCCCTTTATTCCACCGGTCACTTTACTGATAGTAGGGTCTACACTATTATTTGATCTTCCATGAATACTGCCCCACTGTTGTTGAGTTGATGGCGTTAGACTTCCCACAAAATTGACATGGGGACTGGAAATTGTCGCTCCACTTGCCATAGTGACATAGGGACTAGAAATTGTCGCTCCACTTGCCACAATAATATTCCTTCCCTCAAAATCATTTGCATCAGCAAATGATGTACCCATCAGAGAAGACCAATCATAGCTGTAGTGGCATAAAGAGAACACCTTCATTGTCGTCAATTTCTTCACTTTCATAGGCATTTTCATAGATCTCATAATCAACATTATCATCCTCATTATGATCGAAATGTTGTTCTGCAACATGGTGACGTCGTCTTTTGAGTTCTTCAAGATCATAGAATTGATCCATGGGCTCATACTGGTCTTCTGTTCCACAATGCACCTGTTGTTGCTCATCCACGCTTATCGCTGCAAACTGATCCTTAGTAGTAAATTGGAATTGATCTTGATCTTGATAATCACCATCATTCAACTCTATTTCATTCTGATCATCGAATGGTTCAACTACATCATCTGCAGAGCAATCCTCAATGACTGGTTCATGTTGCTCTTCACTTTGCTGATCGTTGTTGGAATCTTCAGAGTAATGGTCAAGTTCTGAAGTGTCATTGTAGTCATGATACTGATCATCAATAGCAAAATCATTGTTCTGGTCTTGATACTGATTGTCATCAGTGATGTCGTCACCTTGATCATAATCTTCAATATAATCGTCACCTTAATCCCAATATATCTCCACATCATTGTCATAATCGTCATCACTGTATGATTGATTGTCACCCTCCTGTTCATAATTCCAATCCATTGGAATTGGTGTGGAATAACTAGATTTGTAACTGTGGATTGCAAACTTGGGATGAACTATGAAATGGTATGGAAACCAGATTTAGCAAGGTGTAGTTAAACATTGACAATAGGCATGAGTTCTCAATTAAGGCAATTACAAAGACTTTTGCAAAGGTTAAATTTTGGTACAAATAAGACTTATACACTATCAATCTTGTTGGGATGATGAAGTTTGCTTGTTACGGCATTGGAATCCAAGCTCAAACGGATGAGATACGGTCAATTGAAGGAATAAAGCATTAAATGTAAACAACTTTAGGACAACGGGGTTCTAAAAAATTAAAATTAAACAGTAAATAATGATGACGACATGATGATCATTGTACTCAGCGTAGTGAGCTGAGCAATTTTTGTTTTTATACCACTGAATTCCGAGATCCAACAAAAAAGTTATGAAGGTTTGAAGACCACTACGGAATGAATTAACTAGAACTTAGAGTGGGGGTTCTGAAAAATTTAACAAATAAAATTCTATAAGATTTGAGATCCTTGAAATATTGTAGTGCTCATAATAAAAAGTATAAAACCCGTTAAAAAAAATAGGAATAACCAAGAAAAATAAAATTCATCGGCACGTTGGGGGAGGGAGAGAATATTCTAAGAATATTTTTAACAGAATCTTTTCTGGAATATTCCAGAATCCAGAGGGAGGAGGGAGGCGCAGGCTGGGCCGTGGAGAAGTTCACGTGAGAGAGAAAGAGGGGGTAGCTGAGAGAGGGGCGGGCGTCGCTTGGAGGGGGAGAGAGAGAGAGAGAGGGCCGTCGCGAGGAGAGACACCAGGGAGAGGAAGAGAGAGGGCGGCGCGAGGAGGGAGAGGGAGCGGGTGCGTGGGAGGGTACCGGGGGGGGGGGTTAGGTCTAGGATTTTTTTTAATTTTATTCAATGTTTATCAGGCCTAGGGTTAGGGTTAGGAAATCTGGGCAGGGTGTTTTTTTTGTTTTTTGCATTTTTTTAACCTAACTTGTGAGGGTAGGGTTAGGGCTGTGCAAAAGTAGGGTTACGGCTATGCGAAGGTAGGGTTAGGTCAGATTTTTTTCTTAAAAGAACCTGCCAGAACTTCAGAATGAAGAAATAGGAAAAAATTATCAAAGAATCAAAACTTCAGAAATGAAAAGTTGAAGTGCTTCTCTCCCAAATTTTCACCAAAAACTAGTTTTAGACCTCCTTCACAAGAACTGTCATATCTCTCTCAATTTTCAACCACTGCAAATTGGCTCAAATTGAAGCTAAGAGTGAGATCTACAATCCTATAGAAATACAGTCATAAAATTCGGCCAAAACTTTAGTCAAAAATGGAGAAAAGCAGACTGCAAAAACTATAACTAGCTAAAATTGGTATAAAAACACAAAAATGGCCATAACTGGGTCATTATAGCTCCAAATCAAAAATCTCAATACCTCCAAGAAGCTAAAGAAAAGATCTACTGATCTACAATAAGAAATCACACAAATAATGAAGATTAATTGGTCAAAAATTGAATCAAAACTTGCTGGAAATTAAAAAAAACAAGAAAACTAGAACAAGAAACTCTTCGAAATTTAATAAAATCCACCAAATCTGATGGGGAAAGGATCTAATGCTCTGATACCAAAATTGTCAGCCAACCTTAGCATTCAAACATCTAATCCATTCATTAAACATCAAATTACAATGGAAATGCAAGAAAATCAAGAAACTAGTCAAAAATCAAGAAGATAGCTAAAAGTAGCAAAACTTCACCAAATTAGGCAAAGTAAGGTATCTTTATTTATGATTATTGATCATTCACAAGATAGGGCCTGATTCTAGAGCATGTGATTTTAGGCACATGAACCACTTTCTTCATCAAGAAAGCTCTCCAAGAGAAGCTCCAAGATCTCTAAAAACTCAAAATTACAAAATGAACAATAGCCTCCAAATTTAGCACGACCTCAGCTATTTATAGTGGTCATTGGTGCCTCTACTATAAGTTTGGGGCCTTATTTGGCTAATTTGGGCCTTACAACCATTATTACAAGTTCGCTATTCACAAATATAGCGGGGTTGTTCGAGCCACCTTATTAACTGTCCTAATGACTAATTCTAGTCTACTTTAGCTCCATGGCCATATTTGGCAATTCATTAGTAAGCTCATGGGCTAATTACATGCAGCACATGACACACACAACTGGTGAGAGAGCGAACTTTAAACAAAGGACAGATATGAAACGACATACCTTAAGGAGAAGGCCAATACTAAATTGAATATTCTTGATGATGCAGACTATTCGCGTCTTATTTAAATGTTGTAACCCTTCAACATGCTTGATTGTTATTGGATCAAGGCTGTGTGATTAGGACACCATATCAAAATTCGCACAGATGTAATTTTCTTATTGGTTATAATTAGTTAATTAATTATAAATAAGAACCGACATATCGATTGTTAAGAGATGCTTACATTCGCACTCGAACATCTATGAGTTCCAAAAACCATCAAGTTTTCAGAGGAACAGAGTTCTAGTGTGTCTTGAGTCTTGAGCTTTCTTTGATTTTTCACTTACATGTGCGCCTTGGAAAGGGCCTTATAAGGATTGCCACGTAGGATGACAATTTTTTGGCAATGGAAAATACTAAAATAAAATCTTTTTCTGCCCGCAGTTCTGTCGACACGGTCTTCGATGGTTAGCTATTATGTGCATAGTATAGTCTGTGAATGAAAAAAAAAAATTCATAACTTTGAATGACAACTCGGATCGAGACGATTACGGTGCCATTAGAAAGCCCTCGACGAGAGCTTTTTAACGACACTCAACATGACCCAGTTCCGAGCTACGGTGAAGAAGTTATTGTTATGACCATATTCGGTTAAGGACATGAAATAGTCCTAATATGGTAGACCGGCCCTCCAGTGTTCGAGTTTATTGGTCTCGCCTAGATTTTATTCCGTGTCGAGGCCTGTTGGTGACTAATGACCTTGAGATGAGCCAAATACTCTAATTGAGACATATAGAGTTGTGCATGTACGTGTGACTGATATAGGCATGAGGTATGCATGTAGAGCTGTAACATATTTATAGTTGACCTGCATGGGGATTGCATGTGCTCATGCAAAGGATCCTACTCTCTGTATATTGAGGAAGTGATTATTCCGTCGACGACTTGGTCTTGGTTACCTGATGACCTCTTCTCCTCTTGTTGTCACATTGGCATGGCTTGGGGGCTAGATCCAGGAGGATTCTCCAGGAGGGATCTAGGTTTGGTTGGGTGGTTTTGCTCCACAGTCTCTCTTGTGTTTTCATATCCTCATCTTAGGGGTTTTTCCTAGTGGTCTTTACATTGGGGCTAAGATGCGGTTTTGGATGGGATGGAGAGAAGTTCTACATCGAATCGGAATTAGAACGCACTTGGATTCACATCCCGGTTGGAGTGCTGTTTTTTCAAGGGAAATTCGGTTTGGATTCACTAATTCTTGTTGAAAGCATGCTTTTCAAACTTGGCGATAGAGTGCTCTTCTCTTTGTTTGATTTTGTTTGAAGATGCTCTGGAATTGTGTGAATTCATTCTTATGGTTTCTGCAGCCTCGAGAAAGTTTCCATTTGAAGTAAAATGATCTGCATGAGTAGATTCACTTCTTTGTCTAAATCTGTTTTTTATAGTTTGAAAAATTTACATGAATCCAGAATGGTTTAAACAGTTTAGATTCAGATTAGCAGCAGAATGTTTATGATAGATTGGTGAGGAATCAATTTATCCTGAAGGAATAAACTGACTGTTGCTGGAAATCTTGAGTTTATGGATTGCATGTGAGGATTTATGGTTTTTTCAAATTATTCCTCTTGTATTTCATGCAATTTGAAACAAACATTCAAGGGATATTGTAATTTTTTTAAAAGCTGTAGATAAAGATTTTGAATTGTGGATGCATGCAGTTTTGAAACCCTGTGAAAGCTTTCTTGGATTGTGCTTGCTGACAGTGGAAGTTGTAGAACTGTAAAATCTACAGTAACTCTTTCCTTTGTCTTGGGGACACTGAAGCATTGTTGTGAATCTCTGTAAATCTGTTCGGGAAGAGGTAGAACACCTATTCGGTTCATAAGGGAAGCGTTTGCTGATCGCTACCCTGCATGCAAAACTATAGATGAGGGAAGATGCAGAAGGTCGCTTTTATACAAACAAGTCTGTTGTAGAAGAGTGTGTAACTGGGTAAATGAGTTAAACAAGTTGTTGAACTCATTTGGCATCCATTGCTCGTTAGTTGAGGCGTCCATCTGGAAACGGGCAGAGCGCTGTTCTGGGAACTGAGGTTGGGTGCTCTCTGCTGTGATATTGTCCATGCTTCCAGGGGATCTTTACAGACCTCTGTTGGTGATCTAGAACTGGACATATGCATTAGGGATTGCAGGGAAAGGGATAATCCTTAAGTTGTTCCCAAAGGCGCTGTTCCTGCAAACAGATGTTGTGAGGAAGACGATGGAAATCGATGTGTGGTTCTGATGTGTTGGAGGGCGCTCGTGATCTGTGTGTGATCCAGCCTTTCGACCTGCACATAATCACTCTCTCTCTCTCTCTCTCTCTCTCTCTCTCTCTCTCTCTCGGTTGCGACTAGGCTGTCTCCTCACGAGACTGGGCTGCCTCCCTGTTTGGGGAGATGGCGGCTGTGAAAGATCATACCTAAATTATTTTAGGTTATGAGAGGCGTTGTGAGGTTTTTATCTAGAATATGTTTTTTGGTAATTGTGGGACCACAATTTTTGTAATTGCATGAGTGTGCATGCTGGTCGACCGAGGTTTTAAGAGCTTGACCAGTAGTAACTTCAAAAATGGTTCCAAAAGTAATTTTGGAAACTCGGAAAATTTGAGTTACTAGCTTATTGTGAGAGGAATTTCGATTCCTTTGGGCATGCGTGTCAATGCAGTAAACTCAGTTTCAGATATTGTTTTCCGATAAGAGGTGGAAAGAATTTGGTTTTTCTTCTCTATGGACAATATGTCTGTATAAAGTCCTTATCAACTTGACGGTTACCTGTAAGCCTAGTATTTTGAGAACTTAATACTGTTATTTTTGTGTCAAGCGGTATTAATCGGTAACAAATTATTAGACCGATCTTGACAAATTAATGGTAATGGTTTGGTTCTCCGAGCAAGTACCCAGTTAGTGGGGATTTTGGACCCCTGGTACTGTGCTTTTATCGATTTAGCTCTGGAGTAATATTACTCCCAATAAATTGAGTTAAACGGTAAATTTTTTTATTTTTCCTTTTCGCCGATAGGTTATCCTAAAAGATTTTGATCTTTAGGATTGAGAATCTAAAGATTTTCAGATACTTGTTAAAGTGAATGAATGGAATAAGGTCGTAATTTTTGGGAGGTAGCTCTATATTCAATTAAAAAACAAGTGTGCTGAATATCAAAGAATACCCGGAACTAAATCTTATTGATTTTCCATTGATTTTGGCAACTTTAACAAAGTAATGAAAATAAACCGGTGTGGTAAAAAAAGAAGTAGCCTAACATTTACTTGTGTCAAAGGAATTTTCGGGGACCTTCGCTAATGAAATTTTTTGGGAGACCGAAAATACCTAAGGGAGGAAGAAAATGTGACACCTGAGTAGGTAAATGTGATAGTGCTGTGTAATTTGGAGTGGTTAATAATCCCTGTATGAAAATTGCATAGCACCGGATTTTTTGAATTCATTAAGTTGAATTTATTTTGAATATCTATAGGACCATGAGTTGACCCTATTTGTTAATGGAAATTGTGGCATGGAACGAGAATGACACTTGGTTCACATTTGTACTAGACCTTATTCCTAAGAGTTGTAACTCTCAGATGGTAGGAATTCGGGATGGATAGCACCAACCAGATGGGTTGTTTATGTGACGGTAAAGCCATGTACAGATTCTTGTTAAATTACAATTTTGAACTGGATTATTGTGATCCATTAGTAACAAATTCGGGGGTACTCCGATATTTGGTGGAATAGATATGTGCATATCTGGTATTGGAAATCCAGATAGCGGTTTTAGATCTCTGGATTATCGGATAATGCAATTTAGTGATCTTCTTGAAGGAATTGAATTCCTTGTACCATTTCGGATTTAGATATTGGATATCTATCGATATACTTCAGCTATATTGAATTTTTTCCTTTTGGTTTTGAAGAATAAACTCAGGTCATTTCGACTGTATATGGACGAGGTTTCTTGTCCATACTGGGGTCAATGCATAGTGGTATTCTTAGATAATATTGTCATCTACTGTGGAAACTTAAGGAAATGGAGAATTCAATAGTTGGAGGTATCTTTCTGGGAAATGGTTGAAGATTGGATCCTATATTGGATATAGGATGGTCAGATAGGCTTTTGATTTTCTGATGATTGGATCTAAAAGCAAAGGACTTTCTTGGAGAGAAAATTGGTGGTATGGGACATCAGTGATTTCAAAGAGGAAACTCTTTTGTGAGAATGATCTGTAGACCAATGGTTAATATTTACATTATTTGTAAATCTAATAGTTGAAACCATTGAGAAAGCCTATTTAGGGTATTTGGAGAGGTTATGAGATAGATCTAGATCCCTCAATGGTATCTCATAAATTCCAAATCAGAAACCCTTAAAAGTTATTTCTCTATTAATTTTAAACCTCTACTTTTTAGAAATTTCTTATATACGAGACAATTGGATTGAGATTCATATAATTCCTTTCAAGATAGAACTAGGTTATGATGAATTCATGCTTCCATTTCAGGTTTGTGAATATAGCTCTGAATCAATTGATGTTTTCAATTGATTAAGTGGAATTTAGACTTCTTGAGCCCAAATTATTATCTCTATTTGATACTTGATTATTGGGAGTAATGTTTCTATCACTCAAGATAAGATATTTTATGATTTTAAGGGAAAAAGTCTAGTTTGTAATAGTATTGAATACTCATTACTGACTTTTTCGAATCTTTGATATCTTATACGTTGTCTCTTGGGAACTTTTTGATTGAAATTATGAAATTTCTTTTAAAAGGGGGAGAAGAAAATGATAGGAATAAGACTTTCATGAGATTAACCAGTTGCATATATTTCTTTTGTGGAATCCAGTTTCTGTGCAATGGTGGAACTATCCAGTGGAATAGAGAAAATCTCTAGTGATTATTTTGAATAATCTGAAACTAGAGGAGATTTGGGGGTTTTTGAGCTATGAGATATTAATGAATATGGGAAGTAGTGGTAAAGATTGAATTTTTGTTGATAAAAGTATGATGGTTGGAAAACTTGTGATGTGGAATTATTCACTTCAGAGATTTTCCAGATATGTTATTTACTCAAGAGAAATAGAATCTTCTATAGCTGAGTTACAAGATTCTCAGTGAGATATGTGAGTAATATATGCGGATTTTGGAGGAATCTGCTTGATAATGACATATGTGTTTATGTATTGGTTCATAGTGAGATTTTTCTCATATGTGCACGATTAATCTTGTTTGGATCTACTATGAATTCCTGGACTACTAAGGTTATCTGGTGCACTTAACCTAGTTGTTGAACGTAGACATGTTATCAAGTATTGTTTTTGACAATTACTTGCAGAGTTAACAGATCTGTTCTGATAGATCTATTGGTTAACTTAAAATGATTTGGATAATGATCTAAATGTGGTGTTGTACATGTACAATTAAGATCTGCACCTAGACATTTAAGATTTCTAAATCATGAGCAATTAACTTGAGTAGTTGATTACTCTTGTGGAAGTTAATTGGTAAAACGGACAGTGTGAAGAGAATTCATCGAAAACTATTTGTTTTGTGTGTATTGCTTGTAAGACACATAATTTATGAGTCATTTAGATTCATTAAGGAATTGTGTACATAGGATATTGATTTCTTGGATGAGTATTTCTCAGTTGGGAAATAGACTTGATTCATTAGTGATTGTATTCCTATGAGCTCAATTGGATACCGGATCCTAATGGTGCCAAGAATGGTAAACTGAATTTTGGAAATTCAACAGAACTTTGTAATCTCTAGATGTTGTTCTAGGAGATTGTATAAAGTTTATATTGTTAAAGATGAATGTTATAATAGTCTTTAATTACTTGGATGATTGTAGAATTTGGAACTCATAATCTGATAAGAATCGGGTTGGAAGAATATTCTTGGAATCCAATGATTTTCCTTGTGGAAAAGATTTTAGAATGATTCTTATATTTCCTGAGTTGTATGTTGTATGTGAAAAAACTCAGATCCAAAAGATGCTAAAGTTTCATAAAGATCTTGGCCATGGAAGTTATGCACATCTAGATTGAAAAAATGATAGAAATTGTGATGTTAAGCATACTAAACATCAACTAAACATCAAGATCTGATCATAAGCTTCCACAAACAGAAACTTGCTGTCCCTGTCCGTACTTCAGAGCCTACAACCTGCATTTCACACGTGTGAAGCCATAGCAACAAAGAAATCACAATTCTAGTGGCTAGAATGCAAGATATGAACAAAAAAGTGAGAGAGAAGAAGATGGATCTTCAAAGAGCATAACATTCATTCAATAGAATGAAAATGAGATGTGTACATACTCGTGGAGATGGCTATTTATAGCAGCCATAGTGCCTCTTGGCCACTTGTCTTATGATAGGCTAAAATTGGGGTCCAATAGGATTCACCCATCTACCTAGAAATTTGGTCAAATAGGAATGCACCAAATTATGAGCCAATAGAAGAGCTCCACACTCGACCTCCTCTAATTAATGTGACCTCAAAAGTAGTGTACACATACTTTGGGCCTCTACATACATGTATGAACCTATCTCTAACTTTTATTTGGCCATAGGCCTACAAAATCTCAAGTTAGGAAAATACTACTAGTTGACAATTTTTCACACTCCCTCTTCAACTAGTTTTAGCATAGATTTAGAAAGTACACCAAGACTTGTTCTATGCTTGAAAAATAAGTCCTTTCCCAATGCTTTGGTAAAGATATCAGCCACACATTCCTTTGATGGGACATGTTCAAGCTTGATCTCTTTTGCCAACACTTGTTCTCTCACAAAATGGTAAGCCACCTCGATATGTTTGCTCCTTGCATGGAAAACCGGATTGCTTGCTAGACTTTGGGCTGAAAGGTTGTCACAAAAGATGATTGGACTCTCTGAAAAATCCAGCAAATGAAGCTCCATAATCATCCTCTTGATCCACACCATCTCCTTTGTGCATGATGTCAAAGCTTTGTACTCGGCCTCACTAGAAGAAAGTGATATAGTTGCTTGTTTCTTCGACATCCATGAGATAGCTCCATCACCTATGAAAATAGCATGTGCATTTATGGATTTTCTATCCATAAGGTCTCCTGCAAAATCTGAATCTGAAAAACCAAATAAGTTAGGTGATGAGCCTCTATAAACAATGCCAAAATCTTTTGTTCCCGAGATGTATCTCAAAATCCTCTTTCCTAGTTTCCAATGTTCTATGCTAGGATCTTGCATGAATTGGCTTAATCTACCAACACAATAAGATAAATCAGGTCTTGTGATGGTTAGATATATAAGAGAACCTATTAGCTTCCTATAGAGAGTAATGTCCTCGAAGGATCTTTCATTACCTCTTATAGTTAGCTTTACATGTGATTCCATAGGTGTATCAATAGGATTTGCATCTACCATATGAAATCTATTGAGAATAGAAATAGCATACTTCTCTTGTGAAATAAAAGTGATTTGAGAAGTTCTAATTACTTCTATTCCTAAGATATAGCTCAAAAGACCAAGATCATGCACTTCAAATTCCTTTTTTAGTGCTTTCTTGATATCTTCTATATCTTCCTTGTTCCCTCCACTTAAAATAATGTCATCCACATAAATTAGAAGGATTGTAACATCATTAGCACTAATTCTAAAGTAAAGTGAATGATCATACTCACTCATAGTGAAGTTTTGAGAAAGTAGAAAAGAGTTAAGCCTAGCATACCAACTCCTTGGTGCTTGCTTAAGACCATACAAACTTTTTTGTAGAAAACACACATGATTAGGCTTGCTATGAGAAACATAGCTCTCGGGTTGCTCCATGTAGACTTCCTCTTCAAGATCACCATTCAAGAAAGCATTAGAAATGTCTAATTGCCAAAGATCCCATCCATAAAGAGTTGCAAGGGAAATGATTACTCTTATGCTCACCATCTTTGCCACGGGTGCAAAGGTTTCCTCATAGTCAATGCCATGCTCTTGAGCATAACCTTTAGCCACCAACCTTGCCTTCAACTTGTTGATAGATCCATCTTGATTTGTCTTTACCTTGAAGATCCATTTGCATCCAATTGCACTTTTGCCCTTTGGAAGCTCCACCAATCTCCATGTGTTGTTCTTCATAAGTGCTTCAAACTCAAGATCCATTGCTTGGATCCATTCCTCTTTTTGCCTTGCTTCATCTACACATGAAGGTACATCAAAAGAAGTTAGGAAAGCATAGTTGGATCCATCCACCACTTGCTTACCTTTGCTATCATAAGTGAGCCTTGAGGGTTTCACTTTATGCCTTGGAGTTCTCCTTGGAATTTGACTTGAAGAGGCTTCTTCAACATCCACATCCAATGTGTCATCAACTCCATTGTCATCAAGCACATTAGTTGCAACAACACCATCATCACTTGAAACAACTTTTGGAATGTTATTTTCATCAAAAATGACATCCCTACTTGTGAACACTTTCTTGATTGAAGGAACATAAATCCTATATGCTTTGCTTACTTCACTATAACCAACAAAAATGCCCTTTCTTGAAGATGGATCCTCCTTAGTTCTATCATCAAGAGTAATGTTGAAGTAGCAAATGCATCCAAAAGTTCTTAGAAACTTGACATTAGGCTTCATACCAAACAAAGCTTCAAAAGGGGTTTTTCCTTCCAATACAACACTTGGCCATCTATTGCATAGGAAATTTGCACACAACAAAGCATCACTCCAAAAAGGTTTAGGAAGATTAGCATTCAATCTCATTGCCTTTGCACTCTCACACAAGGTTCTATTCTTCCTCTCGGCCACTCCATTTTGTTGTGGTGTTCTTGGACATGTGTACTCCCTCTTGATCCCATGCTCATCGCAAAAGGCTTTGAATTTGTTAGAAATGTATTCACCACCATTGTCGCTCCTCAAGCATTTGATTTTGGTTGTAAATTGAGTCTCAATAGCAACTTTGAACTTGACAAACACATCAAACACCTCATCCTTGCTCTTTAGTAGATAAACCCAACAAAATCTACTAAAATCATCAATGAAAGTTACATACATCTTAGCACCTCCATTGCTAATTGTAGTAACACCATGAATATCCGAATGCAAGAGAGAAAAAGGCATCTTAGATCTAGATATAGATCTAGTATATGGCAATCTATGTGATTTAGACAAAGCACATTCTTCACAAACATGATTCAAGCAAGTAAGAGACTTGGGAAGTCCCCTTACTACCTCCTTTTTGGCTATTACCTCCAAGGCCTTGTAGTTGAGATGTCCCATCCTTTTATGCCATACCTCTTGAATTGACATTTGTTCATTTGCCATGCATCCAACTTGGTTAGCAACAACACATGCATCAAGTTTGAACAATTTCCCTTGCCTTTTCCCTTTTGCAATGATACTACACCCCTTTTTGATCAAGCAAGCATCACCATCAAACTCAACTTTGAATCCTTTGTCAAGCATTTGGCTTACACTAAGTAAGTTCTTGGTAATGGATGGAATGAGCAAAACATCTTTCAATTCTATATTCCTATTTGTAGAAAGTGAAATAGGAATTGTGCCAATCCCCTTGATTGCACACTCACCATCATTTGCGGTATAGATTACCTTCCTATCACCATCAAATGCCATTAAAGATGAAAAATACTCTTTATGATATGTCATATGAGAAGTGGCTCCACTATCAATCCACCAAGGATCAATGTCTCCATGATTAGCCAACAAGCAAGATGACATAACAAAAGCATCATTTGAAAGAAGCTCATCCCCACCCTCATCAATAGTTAGATTGGTTTGCTTTTCCCCTTGATCCCTCTTTTTCTTGAAACAATCACTAGCAAAATGCCCTTTGACTCCACAATAGAAACATTTTAGCTTAGATCTATCCTTCTTTTTGCCAAAAGTAGAGTGCTCACCTTGGTCTTGCCCTTTAGACCAATTGCTTTTACCTTTGCCCTTGAACTTGCCTTTAGAGAACATTGCCTCCTCTTCTCCTCCTTGAGATGTAGAAGATGCTCCCACTCTTGCTTGCAACCTGAATTCTTCAGCCAACAAGACCTCTTGCAAGTCTCCAACACTTGGTAAACATTTTTGGATAGCATAACTTTGAACAAGATTAGCATGATCATCCAACAAGCCATTGAGAATCACTTGAACAAGCTCCTCATTATTTATGCCATCATTAATGCATGCTAACTCATCATTCAATGCTTTAACTCTCAAAACAAAAGCATGTCCACTCTCACTCTTCTTTTGCATACAAGAAAAGATTTGCCTTCTTAAAGTCAACACTCTAGAAGTAGACTTGGATTCATAAACCTTCTTCAAGGCTTCCCAAGCTTCACTAGATGATGTGCACTTACCAACCTCTTTGATAAGCTCATTTGTCACATTCATCTTGATCATGTGAAGGGCTTTCTTTGCCCTCTTGTCATACCTCAATTGTTCTTGAGGTGCCAAAGGTCTCTCCTCCACACCTACAACAATATCCATCAACTCATTCATCTCAAGCAAAGACTCCATCCTTACTTTCCAAGTAGAATAGTTGAGGGAGGTAAGCCTATCATTGCTTTCCAACATGTAGCCTCCATTTGTAGCCATGTTGCAATGATTGATCTCTGATCTTTGACCTGTTCCAATGCACTAAGCACTCTCTTGAATCAACAAATGAAACACAAGAAGAAATCACAAAGATTTGGAACCTAAAACCTTACTTTTTCTCTCTTTTCCTCACTTTTTCCTCAATTTTAGCCACTAGTTTTATGATTTCTTGATCAAACCAAGACCAAACCTCAATATACTTGCTTTTCCCTCACTCCTAAGATTGAAATACACTCTTGAATCATTCAGCAAACTGAAAATCAGAGGGTTACATCAATTTTGAAGTTTTTGACATGAAGAAGCAAGAAATTGAATCAAAAAACTATATGCTAGAATGGAAAACTAATAGGATCTTGTTGGATCTTGCATCTCCCTCTTTCCAAAACAAATTTTGTCTCCTTATTCTGATAAGTACAGAGGGAATTCGCCCTACTTCAATTGAAATGCATACAAATGATGTTTTGATCACAAAGATCCAATTTCTACACATAAATCAACAAGATTTTTAGCTAGAAACTTGATTGGAATGCTACAAAAGCAAACTCGCCCACAAATCTCTTCTAAATCTGGCAAAACCTGCACATTTGGCCGCCTAATGCTCTGATACCATGTGAAAAAACTCAGATCCAAAAGATGCTAAAGTTTCATAAAGATCTTGGCCATGGAAGTTATGCACATCTAGATTGAAAAAATGATAGAAATTGTGATGTTAAGCATACTAAACATCAACTAAACATCAAGATCTGATCATAAGCTTCCACAAACAGAAACTTGCTGTCCCTGTCCGTACTTCAGAGCCTACAACCTGCATTTCACACGTGTGAAGCCATAGCAACAAAGAAATCACAATTCTAGTGGCTAGAATGCAAGATATGAACAAAAAAGTGAGAGAGAAGAAGATGGATCTTCAAAGAGCATAACATTCATTCAATAGAATGAAAATGAGATGTGTACATACTCGTGGAGATGGCTATTTATAGCAGCCATAGTGCCTCTTGGCCACTTGTCTTATGATAGGCTAAAATTGGGGTCCAATAGGATTCACCCATCTACCTAGAAATTTGGTCAAATAGGAATGCACCAAATTATGAGCCAATAGAAGAGCTCCACACTCGACCTCCTCTAATTAATGTGACCTCAAAAGTAGTGTACACATACTTTGGGCCTCTACATACATGTATGAACCTATCTCTAACTTTTATTTGGCCATAGGCCTACAAAATCTCAAGTTAGGAAAATACTACTAGTTGACAATTTTTCACATTGTACATATACTCCAATATCTTTCAGTGATTATGGATTTAGAATCCTGAGAATTATGATTGACGAATCATAAGATTCTAAATGTTTATGATTGACGGATCATGAATTGATACTTAAAGGTGACAAAATTTTTGGAATTCACACGTGTGGAGAATGTCCACAAGTATGATTGATCTTGATTAAGCTTTGTGATTAGCACAATAACCTGATTCTAGATTGTTTAGCAAGATCTAGTTCAGAAGAAATGGCTTAACCACAATCTAGCATGCTAAGCATCAGAATATGATAGCAATGAATCAAATAATGAACAAAAGTACAAGATTTTAGTGTATTAGCATTAGCTTCAACACGAGTTAGAGAGAGAAAGCTAGAGAGATAACAAGCAAAATAGTTTAGATCCAAAATGGCATAAGGTAGTTACAAAACTTTGGTTCTTCATCATCGATTGTGAGGAGAGCTACACATATTTATGGAGTTTGAGGTGGTTCGAGGTAGAACCTCATCTATCCATTCCAAAATGACAACTAAATTGACATCTAGAGTCTATGTGACATTTGTCACTTGCCATGCATGAAATTCTACCAACTTTTTACAAGTGTACTAGTTCTAACTAACAAAATACAAATCATCATGCATGTGTCCATTACACTTTGTGCATGTCTTGCATGTCACTATGGATCACTTACAGGATCATTACAATTAATGCATGTGAATTGCCACAAGTTTCTACAAGCATAAATTTGCCAATTCAATGTCTACAAACTATATGTAAGTTGTATTCTTCAATCTAGACATTACATAACCATGTAGCTCGAGTTCTATGTAGGCCAAACTTGGCATTTTGCATTTATGAGCTACATACTTGCATGGTACAACATTTGTGGCAAGCAAAGAAATCAATATGATTTGTTTTTCCAATTTTAACACTCCTCCTAAAAATAATCTATATTGATTTGAACATGGATCTTGGTTTAACTCCAAGATTGGCTCTATGCTTGATGAAGGAACTTTTACTCAAAGGTTTGGTGAGCATATCAGCAATGCAAGATGATGTGTCGATGTGCTCCAAATTGATTTCCCCTCCAATGAGCTTCTCTCTCACGAAGTGATGTGCAACTTCGATATGCTTGCTCCTTGCATGGAATATCGGGTTGTTGGCAAGGGCTTGGGCTGAAATGTTGTCACACATGATCATAGGTAGATCCTCTTCCAAGATTATCTTTAGTTCCACTAGTAACATCTTGATCCAAAGCACTTCCTTTGTTGTTGTAGTGAGTGCCTTGTACTCAGCTTCACATGATGAGAGTGATACAGTATCTTGATTTTTGGAAAGCCAAGATATCAAGTTTTCTCCAAGATATATGACATAAGCACTTGTAGATTTTCGATCTGCTCTATCACTTGCAAAATCCGAGTCAGAATAACCAATAATAGAAAGATCTTCACTTTTATACAATAAACCAAAATCAAAAGTTGAAGAGATATATCTAAGCACTCTCTTGGCCATTTTCCAATGATAGATAGTAGGATTTTGCATAGTCTGGCTCAACTTATGAACACTAAAGCTTATGTCAGGTCTAGTTATTGTGAGCCAAATTAAGGAGCCTATAAGACTTCTAAAAAGTGTGACGTCCATGAAGGATCTTTCATCACCTTTGTTAGAATCCTTTATATTTTGCTCCATAGGTGTTTCTATACTCTTACAATTCAATATATTGAACTTCTTTAACATTGAAAGAGCATACTTGGATTGACATACAAAAGCTTTATCTTTAAGAAAGTCAATATTTAATCCTAGAATATAGTGAATTTTTCCAAGATCTTGCATCTTGAACTCTTTTCCAAGTGCAATCTTGGTTTCTCAACTAACTTGATACTACTTCCTGTCAGAATGATATCATCAACATAAATAAGAAGAATGACAATATCTTTATCAAAAAACTTGACATATAAGGAAGGATCATAGTTACTAAGATTAAATCCTAGTGACTCAAGAAAGGTGTTAAGTCGAGAATACCATGACCTTGGAGCTTGCTTCAATCCATATGAACTTTTGAAGAGCAAGCAAACGTTTTATTTATTATGGATGAACCCAATAGGCTGATCCATATAAATATCTTCTTCTAGATACCCATTTAGAAATGCATTAGAGACATCTAGTTGAAGAACTTGCCAATAACAAGCAAGAGAAATTATGATTCTAATTGATACCATCTTTGCAACTGGGGCAAAGGTCTCCTCATAATCAAGTCCATAAACTTGAGCAAAACCTTTAGCACAAAGCCTAGCCTTGTACTTGTTGATTGTGCCATCTTGATTATACTTGACTCGAAAAACCCACTTGCAACCAATGATGTGCTTGTTGAATGGAAGATCCACAAGCTCCCATGTCTTATTGACCATCAAAGCTTCATATTCCTCCTTCATGGCAAGGTACCATTCCTTTGAGTTGAGTGCATCATATACATCCTTCGGCTCCTCATGAGAAATAAAATAAGCATAATTAGTGGAGTTGATTTCCACTTGCTTGCCTCTATCTTCATAGGTAAGCCTTCTAGGCTCGGATCTTTCTCTTTGAGATCTCCTTGGTGAAAAGATTCGAGGTGACTCCTCCTCAATTCTCGGCCCCATCTCTCCATGATAATCTTCAAGGGTTATGATTGGAGTATCTTTGTGAGAATCTTTGAATTCGACCTCCTGAAGAATGTCTTTTTGATCTTCATGGAATATAACATCCCTACTCTCAATTGTAGTTGAGGTAGATGGAACATAGATTCGGTAAGCTTTCCTGTTGGATGAATATCCAACCATGATCCCTTTAACATGAGTTAGAGAGAGAAAGCTAGAGAGATAACAAGCAAAATAGTTTAGATCCAAAATGACATGAGGTAGCTACAAAACTTTGGTTCTTCGTCATTGATTGTGAGGAGAGCTACACATACTTATTGAGTTTGAGGTAGCTCGAGGTAGAACCACATCTATCCATTCCAAAATGACAACTAAAGTGAAATCTAGAGTCTATGTGACATTTGTCACTTGCCATGCATGAAATTCTACCAACTTTTTACAAGTGTACTAGTTCTAACTAACAAAGTACAAATCATCATGCATGTGTCCATTATACTTTGTGCATGCCTTGCATGTCACTATGGATCACTTACAATTAATGCATGTGAATTGCCACGAGTTTCTACAAGCATGAATTTGCCAATTCTATGTCTACAAACTATATGCAAATTGTATTCTTCAATCTAGACATTACATAGCCATGTAGCTCGAGTTCTATGTAGGCCAAACTTGGCATTTTGCATTTATGAGCTACATACTTGCATGGTACAACATTTGTAGCAAGCCAAGAAATCAATATGATTTGTTTTTCCAATTTTAACACTCCTCCTAGAATTAATCTATATTGATTTGAACATGGATCTTGGTATAACTCCAAGATTGGCTCTATGCTTGATGAAGGAACTTTTGCTCAAAGGTTTGGTGAGCATATGAGCAATGCAAGATGATGTGTCGATGTGCTCCAAATTGATTTCCCCTCCAATGAGCTTCTCTCTCACGAAGTGATGTGCAACTTCGATATGCTTGCTCCTTGCATGGAATATCGGGTTGTTGGCAAGGGCTTGGGCTGAAATGTTGTCACACATGATCATAGGTAGATCCTCTTCCAAGATTATCTTTAGTTCCACTAGTAACATCTTGATCCAAAGCACTTCCTTTGTTGTTGTAGTGAGTGCCTTGTACTCAGCTTCACATGATGAGAGTGATACAGTATCTTGATTTTTGGAAAGCCAAGATATCAAGTTTTCTCCAAGATATATGACATAAGCACTTGTAGATTTTCGATCTGCTCTATCACTTGCAAAATCCGAGTCAGAATAACCAATAATAGAAAGATCTTCACTTTTATACAATAAACCAAAATCAAAAGTTGAAGAGATATATCTAAGCACTCTCTTGGCCATTTTCCAATGATAGATAGTAGGATTTTGCATAGTCTGGCTCAACTTATGAACACTAAAGCTTATGTCAGGTCTAGTTATTGTGAGCCAAATTAAGGAGCCTATAAGGCTTCTAAAAAGTGTGATGTCCACGAAGGATCTTTCATCACCTTTGTTAGAATCCTTTACATTTTGCTCCATAGGTGTTTCTATACTCTTACAATTCAACATATTGAGCTTCTTTAACATTGAAAGAGCATACTTGGATTGACATACAAAAGCTTTATCTTTAAGAAAGTCAATATTTAATCCTAGAATATAGTGAATTTTTCCAAGATCTTGCATCTTGAACTCTTTTCCAAGTGCAATCTTGGTTTCTCAACTAACTTGATACTACTTCCTGTCAGAATGATATCATCAACATAAATAAGAAGAATGACAATATCTTTATCAAAAAACTTGACATATAAGGAAGGATCATAGTTACTAAGATTAAATCCTAGTGACTCAAGAAAGATGTTAAGTCGAGAATACCATGACCTTGGAGCTTGCTTCAATCCATATAAACTTTTGAAGAGCAAGCAAACTTTTTCTTTATCATGGATGAACCCAATAGGCTGATCCATATAAATCTCTTCTTCTACATACCCATTCAGAAATGCATTAGAGACATCTAGTTGAAAAACTTGCCAATTGAAAAAACAAGCAAGAGAAATTATGATTCTAATTGATACCATCTTTGCAACTGGGGCAAAGGTCTCCTCGTAATCAAGTCCATAAACTTGAGCAAAACCTTTAGCACAAAGCCTAGCCTTGTACTTGTTGATTGCACCATCTTGATTATACTTGACTCGAAAAACCCACTTGCAACCAATGATGTGCTTGTTGGATGGAAGATCCACAAGCTTCCATGTCTTATTGGCCATCAAAGCTTCATATTCCTCCTTTATGGCAAGGTACCATTCCTTCGAGTTGAGTGCATCATATACATCCTTTGGCTCCTCATGAGAAATAAAATAAGCATAATTAGTGGAGCTGATTTCCACTTGCTTGCCTCTATCTTCATAGGTAAGCCTTCTAGGCTCGGATCTTTCTCTTTGAGATCTCCTTGGTGAAAAGATTCGAGGTGACTCTTCAATTCTCGGTCCCATCTCTCCATAATAATCTTCAAGGGTGATGATTGGAGTATCTTTGTGAGAATCTTTGAACTCGGCCTCCTCAAGAATGTAATTTTGATCTTCATGGAATATAACATCCCTACTCTCAATTGTAGTTGACTAGAGGGAACATAGATTCTGTAAGCTTTCTTGTTGGATGCATATCCAACCATGATCCCTTTGATAGAATTAGGATCATCTCTTTTCCTTGTTGCCAAGGGCACATTAACAAAGCAAGCACAACCTAAAACTCTAAGGTGATCTACCTTAGGTTTCTTCTTAAACAAGACTTCAAAAGGTGATTTTACAGCAAGTGCATTGTGAGGTAATCTATTGCACAAATAGTTTGCACAATTTATAGCTTCACCCCAATAATCAATAGGCAAAGAAGCTGCTACTCGAATTGCTTTAGCACATTCACATAAAGATCTGTTTTTCCTCTCAGCTACTCCATTTTGAGATGAAGAATAAGCACAAGAAAACTCTCTCTTTATTCCTTCACCTTCACAGTATTCATGAAACTTGTTGGAGATGTATTCACCTCCTCCATCACATCTTAAAGCTTTAACTTCAAAAGAAAACTTTTTCTCAACATAAGCTTTGAAGATTAGGAAGTGATAAAAAACCATAGCCTTTGAAGAAAGTAGATACATCCAGGTATATCTAGTAAAGTCATCAATAAAGGTGACAAAACATGTTGCACCACCAATACTTTTAGAAGAGAAAAAATGTACATTTGAGTGTATAAGCTCCAAAGGATGAGTAGTCTTTATAAAAGACTTCTGATATGGCTTTCTGTGTGACTTTACAATGGCACAAGCCTCACAAGGCTTGAAATCTTTAGAAAGAGATTATGGAAGACCAATAGCCTTCACCTTCTTAACCATAGAAGACATAGATTTAAAGTTAGGATGACCCAACCTTCTATGCCACAGCTCCTCCTTAGATAACAAAGCAACTTCACAAAGGTTTGCATTCTCATAAGAATTCAACTTAAAAATTCCACCACATCTATATCCATCAACAAGGATATCATCATTTCTCTTGATAAACAAGTATTGGAGTTGAACTTTACATCACAACCATTATCAAGCAACTTTCCCACACTAATTAAATTCTTTGTGAGTTTTGGAATGAAAAGAACATTAGAAAGTGCAAAAACTTTTGAAGAAGCAAGTTTCAATGGAATGTTGCCAATTCCTTCTATTGGGCACTCATGATCATTAGCAGTATAAATAGATCTCTTGAGTCCTTTGAAAGGTAAGATTGAGTCAAATGACTCCTTTGAACAACACAAATGTGAAGAAGCTCCAATGTCTATGTACCAAGCTCCATCTTTCTTTAAAGGTGATGAAGAAAAACTAGACACCATAAGTGATCCTCTCCATCACTTGCAACAGAATCTTCTTCAATCTCTTTGGAGAGATTAGCTTGTTTGAGTTGGTTTTTCTTCTTGAAGCAATTAGAGGCATAGTGCCCTTTCTTGCCACAGAAGAAACACTTCACTTTCTTCTTCTTGGTCTTTGAGTTAGAAGGATGAGATGTATCATCCTCTTCACCATCTTTGTCTCGATCTTTGGCTTTGTCTTTGTTGATACTTGAGAGAACTGATTCTTACTCCTTCCTTTCTATTTGCCTTTGACAAAGAGGGCTTTGTCACTTCCACCATGCTCAAGTTTGTTCATCCTGGAGAGTTTATAGCTTTGTCTAGATTCTTCAGAAATAAGAATTCCTTGGAGAGTTTCTAGATTAGGAAACTCCTCTTTAATAGCAAAAGATCGAACAAGATTATCATAGTCATCTCTCAAGCCATTCAGTATGACTTGAACTAGCTCATCTTGGTTAATAGCAACACCAACACATGAAAGCTCTCTATGTAAATCTTTAACTCTCAGAAACTTTGAAAAACCTGATTCCTAAGAGTGAGTATTCTAGAATTATTCTTTGCTTCATAGATGGTCTTTAGTGCATCCCAAGCTTCTTTGGTTGTAGTGCAAGATCCTATCTCTCTCAAAATTTCATTAGATACATTCATCTTAATGAAATGTAGAGCCATTCTAGCTCTTTTCTTGTACTTAAGAATTTCAGCCTGTGCTTGAGGCTCCTCCTCAACACCAAGCACAATATCCATAACATCCTGGAGTATCAAGATAGACTCCATTCTGAACTTCCAAATTGAGTAATTAGAAGTGTTTAGTCTTTCACTGGCTTCTAGAAGATATCCTCCCTGAATTATTGGACTGAGATATGTTTGAGCTTGTTCCAATTAGACTTAAAGTTGATGCTCTCTTTCACTATAGGTATTTTCAAGGATGTACTATCTTCCTATGTGAAACACTTGCAACTGTATTTGAGATGACTCTCAAATATTCCACAAAACAAGTTATCTAGATCAGACACACAAAGTGGATTGAGACACTTTGGCTAGTTTGAATCCTACTTTTGGCATGTGTGAAATGCTTAAAAAAAAATACAATTGACTCTCAGAAGGCTCAAAAGGTGTTCATTACTTCAAACTCAGTCTTGATCTTCAATTTCTTGTAGCAATGGATTCAGAACAAAGCAAGATTGAATCAAATCAAAATGTTGTCACTCGGATTTTGGACCTATCCCTATCCTCTTTAAGAGCTTATAACTCTTGTTAGAGACATCATATTGATTTGATTTCAATTTCTATGAAAATTACAGATCATAAGCTTTCCATGAAGCTATAAGACTACTATTTTTGGATCTATTAGCAAGGAGAACAAAAGAACTGAAAATATCTGATTTTCACACGTGTGGAGTTCCAGAATTCCGTACTACCACTTTTCAGGTCTGAAAATTCAGTTCTAATCCGATTTGATCCAAATACACTTCAGAGAAAGGTGATAAAAAGTGCAAAACTTTTATTTTGCTTGATTTAGCTCTCAGTTTCTTGTACAATCAGAGATGTTAGCATGCAAAGCTTAATTTGGCTCTGATACCATGACAAAATTTATAGAATTCACACGTGTGGGGAATGTCCACAAGTATGATTGATCTTGATTAAGCTTTGTGATTAGCACAGTAACTTGGTTCTAGATTGTTTAGCAAGATTTAGTTCAGAAGAAATGGCTTAACCACAATCTAGCATGCTAAGCATCAAAATATGATAGCAATGAATCAAATAATGAACAAAAGTACAAGATTTTAGTGTATTAGCATTAGCTTCAACACGAGTTAGAGAGAGAAAGCTAGAGAGATAACAAGCAAAATAGTTTAGATCCAAAATGGCATAAGGTAGCTACAAAACTTTGGTTCTTCATCATCGATTGTGAGGAGAGCTACACATATTTATGGAGTTTGAGGTAGCTCGAGGTAGAACCTTATCTATCCATTCCAAAATGACAACTAAAGTGACATCTAGAGTCTATGTGACATTTGTCACTTGCCATGCACAAAATTCTACCAACTTTTTACAAGTGTACTAGTTCTAACTAACAAAGTACAAATCATCATGCATGTGTCCATTACACTTTGTGCATGCCTTGCATGTCACTATGGATCACTTACAATTAATGCATGTGAATTGCCACGAGTTTCTACAAGCATGAATTTGTCAATTCTATGTCTACAAACTATATGCAAGTTGTATTCTTCAATCTAGACATTACATAACCATGTAGCTCGAGTTCTATGTAGGCCAAACTTGAAATTTTGCATTTATGAGCTACATACTTGCATGGTACAACATTTGTAGCAAACCAAGAAATCAATATGATTTGTTTTTTTAATTTTAACAAAAAGTCATTTGAAAGAAATATGAGGATTCTTAAGATAATGAGTAATTCTTGATCAATTGGGTGAGTTAAGGATTTAGATCTGTTGGTTGAACTCTAAATTTCCTTACTTGAGCACATACTTGAGATTGTGTGGATCTCACAGGCATTTTCATTAAGTAATTGCTTACTTATGAGGAATTTGCTTACATTACAGACTGTAGTCTATAAGTGCTTGTGTACAAAGTTCAGTCTAAATCTCCAGTTTTGTAGGAGACAGATAAATCTATTAAGATACAGATAAATGCTGATTTCTTGCATATGATGCTAGAAATGAGACTGTTAATTCATTAGAGTAACTGCAGTACTCTGGTTTGAGTTATGATTGTCTGAGACTTGATGGATCTCCTAGAGATTTTAGATGACTGAATTGTGGTATTTTAGAATATTTGGATATTCTAAGAATATTTGTACCAAGAGGCATTATTTTCTACAAGAAATTGACATGGAATTTCTTTAGCTTTTGGATTTGATTTCTGAAATAAAGAAGTTAATTCACCTTGTGGTTGATGTAATTAGGATTACATGAAGGTGATAAACTTTTGTTTTGGAGTAGATCAACCCATTTGGAAGATTTATAGCTTAGTGTATCTTTTCGAATTTGAATTGGTATTCATGAGTAGAGGCAAGCAATTAAAGAATTGTTGCATCTCTGAGTGCTTATTCAGATGGAAAGATTGGACTAAGAATAATGATTCATGGGAAAGAATTGAAAGCTTAAGGAATAGTTTCATGTTTTCTTTTTCTCGTTCTGAGGACAGAACCTGTTTAAGGGAGGAAGAATGTTATGGCCATATTTGTTTAAGGACCTGGAATAGTTCTAATATGGTAGACCGGCCCTCCAGTGTTCGAGTTTATTGGTCACGCCTAAATTTTATTCCATGTCAAGGCCTGTTGGTGACTAATGACCTTGAGAGGACCCAGACACTCTAATTGAGACATATGGAGTTGTGCATGTACGTGTGACTGATATAGGCAAGAGGTATGCATGTAGAGCTATAACCTATTTATAGTTGACGTGCATGGGGATTGTATGTGCTCATGCATAGGATCCTACTCTCTATATATTGAGGTAGTGATTATTTCGTCGACGACTTGGTCTAGGTTACATGATGAGCTCTTCTCCTCTTGTTGTCACATTGGCATGGCTTGGGGGCTAGATCCAGGAGGATTCTCCAAGAGGGATCTAGGTTTGGTTGGGTGGTTTTGCTCCACAGTCTCTCTTGTGTTTTCCTATCCTCATCTTAGGGGTTTTCCCTAGTGGTCTTTACAGTTGTGGCCAGTCAAAGTTTTGGTCTGTCAACACTTGGTCAACCCGATATCTCTTTCAAGCACAATTGACCTTTTGAGTTTTTTGGATGATTGGTTTGGGTTTCAAGCCCTTAGAGGTTGTTCAGGGCCTCCTCTACCCTCTCACACCTCCTCCGCTAGCTGTTAACAATCCAAACACGAAAAAATACAGAAAACTAACTCTAAACTCCCAAAAGTCTACCTAAACTACTCTAAAAAACAAGAAAATAGCTAAAATGCAACTAAACTAGTTAGTGAAAACCTATCCCCGGCAACGGCGCCACTGTGGGGTCGAAGATCTCTCGTAGTATAGCCCTTCCGCCTGTCAACAAAGGTCAGATCACTGGATAGGTGCCTAACTATGCATAGATGCTACTTTTAGTTAATTTCCTACTTTCTCCCTTAACTCTACTCACCACTATACTACTCCTCTTTAACTCTACTCCTCTACACCTACATTCATCATAGTTTTGGTTGAAGAGAAGGAATGGAGAAGAAGAGATTGAGAAGGGAAGAGAAAGAGAGAGATAGAGAGTGAGGGTGGAGGTTAGCTCAAATGCTCCTTATACTTGCTAATGGAAAAACATTCACTATGACAAACAATAAACATGGAAATAGAAAGCAATGGAAAACACAATCAAGAGCAATAGCAAGTAGTGAATAGCAAATGAGGATGCTTCTCTTCCAAAAATGGTAGAGTTTCCTCCTTCTCATTAAGCATGGAAATAGTGTACAAATTGTGCCTTTTTATAAAATGGGGAAGGCCCTTGTCCCTCAATCTTATTGGCTAATATTCACAATGATCCTATCCATTCATCTTGGACCCAACTTGATCCAAGGGTCCACAAAAAGTACATTAGAAATCACAAGATTCATGTGAGTCCCAATTTGGACCCAACTCTAAAAAGTAATCTCTAAGTTTAAAAATGACATTGGGCCTCTAGTTTTATTTTAATTACAAGGCCCAAGTCAAGTTTATTTTTATTTGCATCTTCAATTGCGTGCTCATTGGGCCATGGGCTTATACACGCAGGATGTCATGCCCTCGCAACACATTTTATTGGAGGATTTTATTTATTTACAGTTTGTTGGGAATACCCCCTAAATATAACTTAAAAGAGCGACGACTAGGCACAACCATATGCCAAATTCATAAGTAGTAAAAGGCCGTCTTAGTGCCACAGAACAGATTTGACTCAGAGCACTAAATATAGCTTAAAACCATACTAAGCACTGCGATAAGAAATAAGGCTTAGTGTTCTTCACTTTGCTATGTAAAAAGTTTTAGATTTTTTTTCAAATCCATCTGTTTCTGCTGGTTCTTCCCGAGTTTCTCGAACTCATTGAGCATCATTTCTGCAGTAGCATTGACATTCGTCGATGCAATAGTGGTGGATGTCGTAGTGGTCTTCCCTGATGTATAAGACAACATACTGATCTGAATCTTCATCCTCCTCCCGAATTGCATCATCCATAACATTGTGCAAATGTGCGTACTCATTATGGCATTTCAGCTCACGTCTGATCCTTTTAGGTAGACCTGACAAAACCCACATAATCATGGCATTTGTGTTAATCAGTTTAGGTTCTCACTCAGATCTGAGGCGTTTTACCCGTTCAATGTAATCTCAAACCATTTCTCGCTTTCCCATTTTAATTTTACTTAAAAGTAGGTCTTCCATAAACTTCTGAGGTTTGAACCGTGTGATAAGGTCTCGTTTAACAGTCTCCCAATCTGTACATTCAGTTTCATCTTGATTATAGTACCAATCTTGTGTTGCGCCTGTTAAGGCTATAGGAAAAAGCTTAAGTTTATCCTGAGGAAAAATTTCACCATAGCCTTCACAGGATTCAAAATAGATCTGAAGAAATCTAACTGGATCTGTTAATCCATTGTATTTGGGTAGATCCAAATGGGGTGCTCTTCTAACAATGATTGGATTGACTTCCTGAGGAGCACCTCTAAGGGCAGCCATCTTTACAGATTAAATCAAGCAGACAATGAGATTGGATCTAGATTTTTAATCAAAACTATCTCAGATCAAATCTTCTAGATCTCTTCCACTTGACAAGAATCAAATTCCTATGTCGTGAAAAGGATTCCGAAATTCAACCAATCGATACTTCTCAAAAATGAAAAATTCTCAGAATCAAAATTAGACTGTATCAGATTTGATCCAAAATTTGACAAGGACTTGATCTGGAAAATCAGAATCTAAAAATAGAACTGGCGAAGGTTCCCTAGACGAAGATTCACTCGACGAAGGTTCAACAGTGCTATTTTTTAAAAAAAAAACTTTCTAATCATATTTTTTTGACAAATACTTCAGAATTAACCTTCGCCGAACTCTTAGACTCAGAATCTGACATAGATAAAGCTAAGGTAGAACTGGTGAAAATTTCTGGCACACAAAAACACAGTTTCTATAGTTTGGCGAGGGTAAAAATAAAGATTTGTTATGATCTGGATAGGAGGAATATTCGTCGAATTCAAAAATAGTGATTTACTATATATAGAATGACCTGGACGAAAAATCAAATGTAATTTCGGTATTTTACGAAAAAGAGACTTTTTTGACAAAAATATGACAATATGATAACTGATCCTCTGAGAAACCTTCTATTTCTGATATAATTCTTTGTCGACCTGGCAGTAGATAGATCTGAATCACCTATGCACTAAAAAAATCGGACAAAGGTTTTTTTTTTGTATTTTTAGGGTTTTGGAAATTTTTTGGTGTTTTTTGATGGTTTTTCTGATGTTTATGGAAATCTGCTGGGAAGGATTGTTCTTCCTTCAGACTGAAGGTTTTGTGATCAAAATTGAAGGTGCCTGCAACTCGACGAACGTTTCCTGAAAGAGGACAAAAAGTTATCAGCTCTGATGATGATTTTTGCCTCCTTTTGACCAAAATCTGGCAGATTTGATCAATTTTTGTTGTTTTTTTGATATCTCAGATCCAAATCGATCTTAAGATTGGTGATCTGAATAGCTTTTATTGTTCCACAATCAGATTAGATTTCAAACAAGCAAATCCACTCAAATCAGACAAAATCACTCCCAAACTAACCATAAATGCAGATTTAACACTATTCATGCCACGACAAGATGCCTAATATAAGCTAACCATCCAACAAACATGCTGCAAATTGAAAAATTGGCGTAGCTCCCCGGCAATGGCGCCAAAATTGTAGTGAATTTCTTTCCTCGCCTATCCTCAACCCAAGATCTAATCAATCTAGCATCAAGGAGATGAAGTTAGTTGTCATGCGTAGATTCGTTCCCATGAGAGCGATAGCATAGTTCAGATTTCAGCATGAATGGAAAATTCACATCTATCTCTAACATCCATTAACCCTAAGCATTAACACTACATCCATTAACACTAGATCGACAATGAGGATAGCTTACTCTTTCTCTCTCTCCCTTTCTCTTTCACAAAAAATATGAAAACATGCAATCCCAATAACAATCAGATCCAACAATTAGCAAACACAATAAAAGCATGAGAGATGGAGGAAAAGTGATAGAGAGCAAGGACATTCATAAATCTATTTCACAAGAGAACCAATCTACTTTATTGAAATGAAGATATGTACATGTATAGGAAACTCGAGTCGGTCCCTTTTTATAGTAGAGAGAAGGACCCTGGCCTTTGAATCCTATTGGTCCATTTCTGCCTCCCTAATTATTCAAATTTAAAAAAGAGTGAGAACCATCCAAATTGGAGGGAAATCCAACTTTATTCACTAACTTGACATTCAGGCCCTGCGACATTAAAAGTCCTACAAAAAGGCCTATAGTCCTTTTATTGACTTTCTAATTAATCAAATAACTATGTGATCATCGGGTTGGACTTACACATGCAGGGTGCCAAATCCCTCTCACTTATTAGCTAGAGTTAGGGTTGTCTTGGGATTTGCAAACTCTCCAACAAAGTGAGAGCCATATTCTCGGCCTTGCTCTTCCCCGTTTGTTAATGCTTGCGATTCATCAAGGTGGTCATCCATCCTGGTAAGATGTGCACTTCCACTAGTCTATTTTCCTTCTCTTTTTGAAAGCTCTCCCCTTTGCACACTGGGCCCACAGCTCTTTTTCCTTCTTTATTAAGTCAGTTTCAATACAAAAGTATCTCCTCCTCAAATGAACACGATCAAATTACCTGAGAGCCAAGTAGGAATCAAGGGTTATTCAGGTCCTGGCAAGCACACAACAAACAAACATACCAACCAAAGTAAACACAGAGGATCCCTCTCAAGTCACATCCCCCTTGAGACCAGACGTAGGACCTTTGCCTAGCCGCGCCCATGCAAATCTATCATAGAATTAGCCCACGGGGAAACATCCATCCAACCATCCGTGCTTTCACCATTAAGCAGCACATTGCCTCAGTCACGCCCCACCAAATCTGGTCCATAGCCCTTATAGCTAAACGATCGGCAGCTAACCACCCGTGCTTTACACCCGAATTCGAGCAACATCTTTGTATCAATGGTTAACCTGTACAGTTCGAATATGTCACCTCGCATCCCACAAGGCACAGACCGTGCTTTCACCTCCCTAGGCAACACTTTGTCTCATCTATCCTACGTGCAGACTGCGTCAGGCCTGAACCGCGGGAACTGACCGTGCTTACACCTCAAGGGCAGCACCTTGACTCATCAAGTCCCCCATTCTGCCGACCACCCCGACTGGACGCACCCGTGCTTACACTGTGGGCAGCACCTTGCATAATGGCTGTCCTGACAAATCCCAAAAAGTGGCCATCCCTGTGAGACTTGTGTAGCTGACTGGCTAGTCGGCTCTGATACCACATGTTGCGTCGGCGTCTCAAAAGGCGTTGGGACTTGAGCGGTTTCTCCAACACGTGCTTAAGTCTAACATTCATCCATCATGCACTTACGTAAAAGCCAACTTAGAAACGTAACAAACTTAACCATTCAGACTTAAGAAAACTGGAATCCCAACCAGCTCGAAAGCCAACTTAGAATCCGTCCCCAAAAGGTAACCAAAGGCAAAGACAAGCCACACATGAAACCCAAGGCATAGTGGTCGCCAAACTGACCAAATGGCATAGCGATGAGCCACACGTCGGTAATCTGGACCCTTAGGCACCGGCGACGCAAAAAGGTTGTAATAAGGGTCCTTCCACTTGGACCTGTCCTGGAGGCGAAACCGAAATGGTAATCATCCCCAAGGATCAACTTTATTAAATTTGGAAGAGGTTACATTCATAGATAGACTGACTGGTCTCGGGGCCACCAACACGTGCTGGGCATTGTGCCTGGCTCGCGTTGGTAGAGGGAGTTGAGACCTGGCTACTGGATCTCTGGCGCTGGTTGAGCTGCCCAAGTTTCTATGTACCGGACTCCCCCTATAGTTCTGGTGTGAATCGACATGCCCCCTCTGTCTTGGAATATAGTGCTTTCTGGTAAAGCAAGCTTTTTTGGACTTAGTTTTTATTTTGCTGATTAAGCTTGGCAGTATCAGTTTGGCTCCCGGGAGCCATCTTGGCGGCAGAATCAACTTGGTTCTTGACTAGGCCATGACTCGAGCTCCAAAGCTAGTTCATGACTTGTGACTACTTGACTGGCTCACCACAGGTCAGAGGCTCAATCCTTGACTTTCTAACTCGCTCTGGGACCATAGGGAGTGTCACCCCTTAGAGTCTTATAGGGCACACTAGGTGCACCCGAGTCAGCTTTACAACAGGTTGCCATTTATTTTTTGTACCTGTACATTTGTGAAAATATACTAGAATCTGAAAGTATTAACATGTTAACATGGTGCTTCTTTTCTTTTGACGTGTAACCAAAGCCTTTACCTACACTTCAAAATGCAACGACAATTAATGCCAATCAAGTGGCAACATTGCCCTAATCTCATAAGTAAAGCAAAGCAAAGCCTAAAAATATATGCTCTACAATATGCCAAGTGTCACAACAAGGATGGCTAATCAATGAAACGTGACAAGAAATGGCTGGTCAATACCCATTACCTATATATATATATATATGTGTGTGTGTGTGTGCGTGTGTGTGTGTGTTGTAAACAAGTATCAAACAATATTTCATCACTTTTCTCAAATTTCATTGAATACCTATGCTATTACCAAACTATTAATAATAATAAAATAAAAATAATAATATCTCATGACTTTATTCAAATTCTGGACGTTTCTGTCTTCGTGGTGCAAGCCTCCACTGTCCACCTTCACTGTTGAGATCCTGACACGTGTCGATCAGGAAGCTTCGATGCACGCACGAGTGACGCGTCTCAAGCGTGGAGGTTTGTGGGTGACACGCTTACACGTGTCAGCGTCTCATGATCTGACACTAAAGCCATTAGAATTTTTCCACGTGTGCTTAGATCAACCGTTGAATCCTCTCCACGTAACGGCTTGACTCGTGGCAAGCATCCAATGGTGCGGGCTTAGAATACCGCGTGCCATTCTCCGCCGACAATCCTTTCTCACGGATACATATATATAGATGCTCCTCCTCCGTTTCAATTAGCACTGGATTCGCAGAATTGAGCTTTTTTCAGCCGCAGGTTCGAACTCTCGTACCAACAGTTTTTCTCACAGAACCAAATCAAAAGGTATTATCTCGATTCTGCATTTAATTACCCCAAAGATACCCCTTCATTTTTTATATCTCTCCTGTATCCGTATACAGATCTTTGAGGGAGTAAAATTTCTACAGAGCTCTTACTGAAAGAAAAGAACTTCTTATGCTGTTGCTCTAGCTTCTCTTTGAGGATCGAAACTCTTTCGAGGCAGAGGAAAGAGAAGTAAAGGCGAGGAAAGGGAGGCGAGAAGACAGAAGAAAAGTAGAAGAAATTACAAAAGATCAGAAGAAAGAAAGGCGATCCATCCATCCATCATGTTTTTCTGCTTCATCTGTGACCAGATACGCAAGGTGAAGAGCGCCAAGCCTGTTCAGGGCCTCTGTCCCAGATGCGGGGGGCAGCTCAGTAACGCAAGGGTGAAGACAGAGTGCCGCTTCTGCTTTATCCCTGTCTGCTGCAGCAGCCATCATGAAATACTCTGCACACGCTGTGGAGCCCAAATCCGCTAATGGCTGTAACACACCGCTACTACTCTGTGAAGAATTGACAGTTTGATATTTCTTTCATGTTTTGCAAGAATCTTCGAGATTCTATTGAGAAATTGGATTCAAAAAATGGCATTGCAATCATCAGAAGCTATGTAGCCTTTGATTTTATGCTGCAAGAAAGGATTTACTCCTTTCGGGATCTTATTTGAGGAAACACAATTTGGAAGTCTGTTGAGATTTACTCTGGTGCCACAATCTTTGAAAATTCCTAATTCAGATTAGTCTGCGTTGTAGAGAAATTCGATTTAGCCCAATTAGTCTTAACCTTGCTTTATACTCTTGGGTTTAATGATCCTTGCTAGCATATAGAGGTTTCTCTGAGCACAGCAATGACTTTCAGACACCAAAGATACCTCTGCAATCAATTCTTTTCATCTTCCTGTTTAATGCTGTAAAATGGATAGCAGAGTACTGTAGGAACATGTAAGATGATTAGCTGAGCTGATCAACTATATCCTTGATACTGAAGGATTTACCAGCCCTACCTTTGTTGTAATTGAGTTTTTTAAGTTATAAATATCTACTTGATTCAGTGCAGTATTAGTTGATTTGATGGTATTGCATTATTAAAATCTTTCAATTTGATTGTCATCAATTTTTTCTCAAATTGTTTGTTGGATATGATGCCTGATTAATCCATAATCCATAATCCCAATAAGCAAAGACAACATTTAACTTGTAAATACTTCTAATTTTCCAAATTGAATTTTCAAATCCTGAAAGGATTATGTTTTTCTAAGTTACAAAAGGACTAGATACATATATATATAGCTGTGTTCTATGTTTATTGGCCCTGCCTGTAAGGGGTACTATGGGCACATAGTAGACATAACAAAAAGTTGTGTTCTAAATAATTATTAAAATTTTATTTTTGGTTTACTTAATCTAATATTTATACTGATTTTTATTTACGAAACAGCTAACAAAATGTAAATGTAGTGTTAGTGAATTAATAGGGTAAATTTGTTTTGAGAGATAAATCTTTATGCACTGACAGGGGACCCTGTCCATGGTAGTAGCTGGGTGGATTTTCTCGTGCCTTCCTGCATGCATTGTGCTGCGTGGAACCTTCTGTCGTGGCTTTTTGCATGTATTCTGTTCTCTTCTCTACCTAGAAGATAATACATGCTTGTGTTTCCGATGTGCAGTCTGCCATATCCTCTTTCTTTTTTTTAAAGCCATCACCACTTCCTGGAGCTTATGCAATTTCCCATTTTTGCATTTGAATCTGTTTATGCCCAGCTTCGAGGCTACTACTGTTATCGTGCCTCATTTTTACGTCATACCACCTTTTCTCACGGTATTTTGTGACCAAACGTGAGTTTATTCGCAGATCCCATAGAGAGGTACGTTCACCAACTACGAATTAGGTGCTCAGTCTTCCATATATATGATAACAGCGTTTTTGTCACTTCCTGAATAAGGAGACAAATCATATGTTCCAGCCTCAAATTGCATGCATACTTTTGTAAACGACACACACGACCATTTCTTTAGTACAAGCTATAACATATGATACGATTGGTTGTATAGTTGATACAATAAATTTTGATGGTATATTGTGATATAAGCAATTGTGTGTTGACGGTAATGTCTAAAAAAAACTCGACCTATGGGCTATATCCATTACGGGACGTATGTTAGACCCAGCACCTTGAATCGTACATGTGCTTGTGTCTTGAAATTCTAATTGCCAATGTCAATGAAGAAAAATTCTCTAATAAATCTATAGGAAAAGCATCTGCAGGTGTTACGAAGTGCGACACCTCAATAATATGATACAATCCTTTATCTTGCAAATACCACCACAATTTCCACAAATAGGAACTCTTCACTTCATCAGGAGTGGTATACCATAGTTTGCATGACCTTGCATGAAAAGGCCATGTGTACTTCGGTTTGCTCTATTTGTTTCCAGTTAAAGCTCCTCATAGATTGCAACACAGAGTGTCGATTTTAGACAAATGAAAATATTCCTAACTGCCTATAACAAAAGTTTCATCATATTGGTTTTCCCAAAAGGTGTCTCACATTAATACTTGTAAAAAAGTCAATCATGAAACTAGACATAACTCAAATCCATTGATGATTAAAGCGTCCTTGATGAGCATGCAAAAATAGCATGAAATGCTACCTTGCCATATTCCACTTTTTTCTTAATATGTACTCCACATTCACCGGATCAACAATATAGATATAACTTCTTTCAAAGGTCGGGACTCTGAAGGTGTGAGACTGCTCAAAATTATTAAGAAGCCAATTATGCAACTGCTTCACGTTGGTGACCAGTTCAAACATGGATCCGAATATGGGCCATGCTTTTGGACCAGGTGAGCTCCGGTTTTGCCAAAAGCGATAAAACCACAACTAGACAAGTAATCCTACAATGGCATTCAGCCAATTGATCGCCTCGAATCCTTCCAAGTTGAAAATAAAAGAAATACCGCTTGATCATTTTAAGCTTTATTCGAGATGTTTCTTCATATATATCTGATGAAGCGCCACGGACATCTACGATAAACTTTCAAAAGAAACATGATAAATATGGTAATAAGATCCATGCTAATTCTGACATCATCTGCTTTTGGCCGTATTATCCTTTGTTTGGATTTTATAGAAACATTTGAGCTTCCAACCTGAAAATATTGACTCTGAGTATGCATGATTCATGAAGAACAATACTTACGTGATGCTTGCTAACGATATGATTGTACTTGCAGTGTATCGAAAACTGAATTAAAAAATGATGTGTTTCTTGAATACAATAGATGATATATTACAAAATACATCTACAGACATACCAACACCAACAACCATTCTTGGAGACTTCAATATTAATATGCTTGCTTGCAACAACCACACCAATTATCTTACAACATTCATGCAAAAACATGGTTTCGAGCAAACTATCACTATGCCAACAACATTGTATGGAAGCAAATTAGATCACATGGACAAATGCACACAACTCGAAACGCTTTTACGGAGTTACACACTGTTATTGGAGTGACCACTCACCAATTTATTACCTACATAATGACCCAAATATCATGTAAGCCTCCTTCATCGGGTTTCCATTGCTGCAACTATTGTTGCTTCACATACAACTCAACATAAAGAGTTCGATTATTGTTATTGCATTCTTGGAAAGAACTAGGTCAACTTGCGACTACCCTACCTGGTGACTTGCATCAAACAGTCACTTTTAAATCACCAAAAAACATTCACACTTCCCACATGCAATTTTTTGTACTCCGATGAGGTTTCTCATCTTTTGTTAATAAAAATAGACAATTTAGTTTCTTACCACATTCACATATATTGTAACACATGTAAAAAAATTAAAATACCAGCTTAAGGCAGGCCAAGTGGCTTGCCACACTCACTCGTTAGTTAATAGACTGGGAATTTTAATTATGTTCTCATTAGGCTTAATTCAAATTGAAGAGATTGGACAAATGAAGATTTTATAATATCCATTAAGATATGCTAGTAATATGGGGGGTTTGCATGAATGCTTATTAATATCAATCTAGTATGACAATCCATAAAACAAAGGGAGGGGGATAGATGTGAATTTATCAAAGTCAGCTGACAAGAGTTATAAGTGGGATGCTTGAAAAGGAAAAATAGAGAGGGGTTCAAAGAACCACTTGAGAACTTTTCCATGTATACTTATTGAAAACGAGGACTTTTTCATGTGAACTTATTGGAAATTCAATTTGGAAACGAGGATTTGATTGGTCAACATTAATGCATGCATGAGAGTGTTTTACTTAGGAGGATTTTGATTATTATATCACGAAGAATGATGTTAATAAGGATGGGAGTGTAAGTATTGCACATCAAATGCATGCATGAGAACTTCCAATAATCCCTTTAGCATTGTGGAGCTTTAAGAATCACCCACATTTAATTTGTCCATTATTCACCATCCTTTGGAACTAGTTTTGGGGGATTTGTGTGATGGTAGGTGGAAAGGTGACCGAGGATGGGATATCTTTAAGCGGTTTGCATGGAGACATATATTAGTTTGGCAAAGTATCATAAGCTGGCTTAAGCAAGAGAATTACACGACTTCCATGAGAATTTGTCATCTTAATATCTTTTGGAAAGCTAAATATGTTTAATGTTTGTATCATTTAATTATTGATATTCAATTCATTTTTTTATTGTTCAAATTTGATTGTGTGACAAAAATTAGTTTCATCAAATTTTATTGCTTGAAAGTTTGAATATGTTATCACTAATTAATTTCATCATTTACAATTGAAGCTTTAATAAATGAAATAGACTCCCAGGAATAGACCATTGAAAGCATAGTGATGTGAGAACATTTAGTTTACCCAACAAATTGGGGCTTGAAGATCAACAATATCATGAACTCTCCCAAACAGAAACATATTTTCTGTGAATGTGTACATCTCAACTTAGTAAAAACTTGAGTCCTGGAAAAATTGAAATGTTTAGAATGTTTGTACATTTGAAATATAATTTTTCATCCCCTTTTGGAAAAAGTTACAAATATTTATCTATAATAAATAAAAAAAGTCACTCGGTGACCAAATTTGACCTTCCTCTCATCTTTTTCAAAGCTTATAATTGGTGTGGAAAGTGGTGACTCAAATTAGTGAGACCTATTTGAGTCTCTTCTCCAAAATGCCAAGTTAGGCTTTCTTAGAGGTGTATGAGAAATTCCTTGTCAATTTTGAAGCCATGCGAAGGTTAATTCAGACAACAAGTGCATATTAAGCAAAAATCATTAGATCTCAATAAAATTGTCCTCAACCTTCACAAATCTTGTTGCAATATGATCACATCGTAATGGGCTCGCAGAGGTTTTTACAAAGATTGATCTCCAAAAGCCAATCTATGCAATGGTTTTTTAGATTCTAGACATTTTATGGTTAGAAACAAAATCCTAGCATACATATTTGATCTTAAATGATTTAAACAACTTTTCTTTTGAGCATAATCAAGATTAGTTTTTTAGATTGTCTTTTTTTTTGCAAAGCTTAACGATACTATTATATATTCACAAATATACATGTATAGAAGTTAAATGACAATCAAAGGCCGAAACAGTAAGCAACCCCCAAAGGGGGTGCATTACAAAAAACTATAGGACATATAGCACACCACACAGGGAGGTAGTTCAATAGATCTAAACAACAGTAAAAAAATATATAACAAGTCACAAACAAGCCGTCACCAAAAACCATGATGAACCATCAAAAACTTGGCGATTGTGTGCCAACCATATGAGCCATAAAGCCGCCAACCTACACAGATGCTAGAAGTGAAGTAAATATTGTGCGTGGATCTCCCAACATGACCGTGTCAACCATAAATAAGCCAGGGTGACACCCAGCAACAAAGGAGACCATGGACTTTCAACCACAAGTCTCTACGACAATTGAAAAAAAGGTGCTCAATAGACTCCTCTTCCAGCTAGTAGAGTGGGCAAAGGTGATCTGAAAGAAAGGGCCATTGGTGAGGATGTGGTAGGCTAGATATCTGAGCTTACCCTTAGGGAGAGAGCAGGCGGTCTTGAATCTTATACGCCACAGGGTAGGAGAATGGGACCAAGCCTTGTTAAGGAAGTCAAAAAAAAGAGAAGGATGTCGACGAAGGTGAGAAGCCAAGTAGTCGAGAAGGGATTGGTCAAGAGAGGTCTCCCACCCATCCAAAACAGAAGAAGAAGGGGCAAATCCGACAATGGACAGCCCTGACAAATATCGCACTTAGGGAAGAAGAGGGAGGATTGCCACTCATTGAAGAGGAGAGTGGAAGAGGAAGAAGAAGGCGAGTAGAGGGCTCATAAGAAGGAACAAAAGGACTGAGGAAGGCCCAAGACTAGGTAGGTGGCTAGAATGTAGTCCCAGCCTGTTAGCCAATATTTTTGCACGGAAGTTCGGACTAATATTGGGCTTTCTTTTTTCAAAACTGCAAAAGACCGGCATGTAAAACCCGGTTATTAGCAAAAAATCGACAGATAGTTGCCTCTGTAAAAGGGTCCCAGCCTACCCCTAAAGTGGCTAGACAAGTTATAGTAGTTTTGTGATGGTCTCAAGAACCGTAAAAAATATTTGATATATGTAAAGCCGAGTGAAAAGTGCTGGTCCGCTTAGGAGTGGGTCCCAACCCGCCCTTAATGAGGCTAGAGAAAAAGTTTGTGGCCTTAGAAATGCCCTATGTAGTGGGTTTCTTTCCTTGCCTAACCTGAATCTAAGATCTAGTCAATCTAGCATCATAGAGACGGAGTTAGTTGTCACGCGTAGGTTCGTTCCCATGAGAGTGATAGTTTAGTTCAGATTTCAGCATGAATGGAAGATCTAAATCTAACTCTACATCCATTAACCCTACTCATTAACACTAAGATCCATTAACACTACGATTCACGACAAAGATAGCTCACTCTTTCTCTCTCTCTCTTTCTCTCTCATAAAAAGTATAATAACACTCAATCCCAATAACATTCAGATCCAATAATTAGCAAAATCCAAAGAAAGCATGAGAGATGGAGAAGGAAAGAAGAAGAGCAAGGACATTCATCAATCCATTTCTGAAGAGAACCAATCTGCTTTATTGAAATGAGGAAATGAACATGAGGAGCAACTCGAGTTGGTCCCTTCTTATAGTAGAGAGGAGGACCCTGGCCTCTGAATCCTATTGGTCCAGTCTTGCCTCTCTTTTTATTCAAATTTAAAAAAGTGTGGGAACCATCAAAATTGGAGGGAAACCCAACTTTATTCACTAACTTGACATTTAGGCCCTGCGACATTAAAAGTCCCGCAAAAAGGCCTAAAGTCCTTTTATTGACTTTTAACTAATCAATCAAATAACTGTGTGATCATCGGGTTGGACTTACACACGCAGGTGCCAAATCCCTCTCACTTATTAACTAGGGTTAGGGTTGCCTTGAGATCCGCAAATCCTCCAACACCCTGTAAAAATGTTTTGTGGCTTTCTAGCCAGTTGTAAAAATAGCCGACATAGCCGTGCTAAAATTTCACCATGTACAAAGCTGTTTTGCTAATATATGTTTACCTAGTGTATTTGCAAAAAAACCAGTTTGTTGGAAAAGCTCTAGTCATGAATGTTACAGAAGCCAGTTTCAAGAAAAGAACCAGCGAAGAAAAAATACATTGAAAATTTTGTCACCAAAAATATTATAACAGGCTCAAAATACCATGGAAATCCTAACGACAAGGTCAAGATAATTTCGAGCACAGACAAACCAACAGGCCAAGCAGTATGAATGTATGGAAAAGCCGTCAACATAGGAAACCGACAATATGAAAAACCGAGCAAAGAAAATGATGGGACAGCTACACCCATAGGGGTTGACTAGTAGCTACTAGGTTGGTTAACAAAGATAAGGCAAAAAGGTTCCTTGCCCTAAGCACATACTATTTTTGCAAAAGGCAATCTAAGGGAAGAACCACTTGGGGAAAGCAACGAAGAGCCAATCTTGAGAAGCGTGAAAAGATAAACTTCAAGGTTGTTAAGCTCCAAAACCCAAAGAACACCCTATTTGGAAGAGGGGAGCAAGTTGGGGAATCTACTAAAATAGGTGAACCCTAATAAGGGAAGAACATGTGGCAAAGAAGGTACGGAATGCATGACAATTGACAAAATGTCATATTGAAGGGCAACCCTTGGGGTTTGGCTATATAAGAGAGTCCACTTATTGTATCAAAAACATAATTGTCGAATAGTCGAAGAGAGTCGAGAAGTGGAATAGTTGAATAGTTGGAGTATGGCAAATATTTCAATAGTTGGACAGTGACGAGTGTTTCGAGGAGCTAAGAGTTTTACGATGAGTGTTTCTTGAGAGCTCAATTTGGTTCAAGAGTGATATTGAGAGCTTGCTTAAGAGAGACCAATTGTTTGAGAGATAGAGATATTCTATATGAAGTAAGACGAGGTTGTTGTTGAATTCTCGTACTCTCTTGGATTATGCTTGTAACTTTTCATAATCTGTGAGGAATACCTTTCGATTATAAATACACTCTTACTCATGAGAGTTTGTAAAGTTTGTAATGAAGGAGATTGCTAATTAGAGAAATTCTTCTTTGAGCATATGGTTGTATAGCATTCCTTCTATGCCATGAGTTGAGGGTTTTTTTTATGATTGGGACTCCATTGGTTGAGGTTCTTTTCATTGTTGAGACTTGGAGAAAGGTTACTAGAGAGGCACATGCATTTTAGAAGAACTCCACATACATAGTGAGATGGCATAAATGGTGAATCTACCACCTTGAGTATTCTCAATATAATCAGTTGGTAGAATGAGCTTATAATATGATTGGGACTCCATTGGTTGAGGTTCTTTTCATTGTTGAGACTTGGAGAAAGGTTATTAGAGAGGCACATGCATTTTAGAAGAACTCCACATACATAGTGAGATGGCATAAATGGTGAATCTACCACCTTGAGTATCCTCGCTTCATCAATATAATCAGTTGGTAGAATGAGCTTATAAGCATGATGTAAAGGATGACCAACGATGTCACGATGTCATCTGTTGACACAAGATTTTTTGAGCACGTTGAAGGGAAAGTCATGGAACAACCATCATTTTCAGAATCGAGTTTTCAAGCAATGCAATGAGGATGTAGCTGAGCTCCTTCATTGCTATCTGGGCTACCCAATCACCGAAGGTAGGTGTCTATATTAGTCACGGACCTGCTATTGATCGCAATCCAAAAAGCTACGTTGTCATATAACTCTACTCCATCACTGATCAACTGAGCTACATTGCTCAACCGATGTTCCAACAACTTTTATGCAGTCAGCTATCCCTCTATCAGTGAGTTGTATGCAGATTGTAGCAGATCGCCAATTTTTTATGTAAACCCTGTTGAAGAGAGAATCTTTGAAACCAATATCAATGATGTATTTCACTATGGATATACAATCGAGACATCTATTGAGGGGAAGGTTTTCCCCGGATTGCTTTTCTCTTATGAACCAGAATTTCCGCATGCTACACATTTATATCTGACAAGGAAGAAGCTTGCAGCAGAACAGACCGCATCAAAACCACAAAATACTACAAATGAGAATTCACCTTTTGTTGAGTAGGCTGACAGGCGAGTTTGTTTTCCAGTATCTACTGAAACCTGTTATTTGAGCTCTACGGAGCAAGGCCACTCTAAACCATCAGAGATCGTTCCACAGAGCAATATCAACACGAGTTGGAACAAGGGCTACTCACCAGCCTTTCAGCTCGAAACTGAAGGAAGAGAACTTCATGCACCTCATCGCCTGCCCAAACCCACAACTGTGAACAAATTTCTCATCATTTGATGATAGCTCGACCTACCACTACCAACACTTCATAGTTGCCAATCGCTGCTCCAGTAACGCATCAATGACTAAGAACTACTGTGAGAGAGCCACCCGATTCTATACGAGCTAGTCCATCGCACTTCTGGAGGCCTCGGTCAACACTAGTTCCTATGATACTGCCTCCAACGCTACTGTCAGAGCACTGATCTATCATGAGTAAAGACTGTGGGCTATAATGAAAACACCTTTGTAAGCAATCATGATTACTATCCAGAGCTGCGCTGCCCTGCATGAGAGGATGTTCCATCGCTACACTCCGAGCCCTCCATGAACAAAATTACTATCATAAAATTCAGATGTGAGGTTTCCCTCCGTCGCTAAGCGCACTTTCGCTGACTTCTGAGCGCACTTTTGCTGTCAGTCAGCAAGCCAATTAAGAGTGTATTTCTGTTGCCAGTCAAGCGCATTTCTGGGGCACGGTACTTGCGTTGATGAGTGGTTGGTCTGAATCAACACACCTGTGTTGAAAGTCACAGCAACAAGAGAGATCAATCTAGATCACAACTAATGTAGAATTTGCACCACCAACGATTCGTAATGAGCATTTGAAGCGAGCTGTCTAGAACCTCACACTTTCCAACCAGATCAACACTTTTGCGCAATACACCTCTAATGTCCGTCAATGCCAGATAGATGAAAGAATGCAAAAGTGGTAAAGCAATGCAAGAGGAGGCCCTCCACATTCATGACTAGACACCTCTTGCGATAAGCTGGTTTTTCTCAATCACACCTTTGGTAATGTTTCTTCTCATAGTTGCTATGTGTATGATGAATGTAATCTGAATGGAATGCTTACTATGGTACATGTGCATGCTTTCAATTATGCATGATGAAGCACTGCTAACAGGTTAGACTAAAGGATGAAGGTATGTAAAGTGATGCATGAAGGGTTGTTAACTACAAGAAATACGATAATGACAACCTGATTGTCTTAGCTTGTATGGGTCTTTGATGTTTAGAAACACGTACTTGTTATTTCATATTCATTTGAGTTAACAAGTGTGTAGCTTTACCGAAGTATGTAGAATGTAATGATATGCATGTTTATCGTAGTATTCTTAGCATGCTAGCTATATCACTGGTATCATTGTACGTGACATGATTTGAAAAAATTGTTTCCCTGTTGAACGGAAGATGAATAGTTAGTGGATACTACTCAATTCTCATGTGTTATTGATGGGTGTTATGAAAAGCAAAATTGAGCAAGCATGTCATTATTGTTGCTAAGTTAAAAACAAAAATTGGACCTGACCTCTTTGAAACACAAGAGCGGGCAGTCTACCAAATGTGGCCGAAATACACTGCTTTGGTCAAGTCTCACTAGTCACACCCACTGTTGTTGGAAATGTCTAGCAAAACACCTAGACCTGACGGATGGCGAAATACTACCGCTCATCAAACAGAGCTGTACGTATAACTATCACAGACACAGAGCATAGAATCCAATAGATTGTTTAGTCTATCTAATTTGGTTTGCTAATCTAAGTGTATAAGATACATACAGTAGCAGATAGAAAATATACAGAATACAGAATAGAAGTCCGCCTATGCGCGGGACAATTTTGTAAGCAGGATCTACCGAGATCCAAGAAGTCCGCTAGTAAGCGAGATGCTACTCATGAGATAACACTATTTTCTCTCACGCCAATGCGCTATGTAGACTGTCATACAACGCTCAAAAACAAGAGGATCAATAGATGATACTGTAGCTATTACGCACATATCACTTTTAATTTTGTCTGATCTTGAATAAATTATTGTCTGCTATCGCTTGTGTATCTCACTCACTTGCTTTATCTATTCCGCACTCTGGTTCAGTTTTTTTGTTGAATGTTGTATTAATCTATAACATGAAGAAACGAAATGTTTCTAACTACAAATCCTTGCTAGCTTTCAGCCCTTAGCCTGACGAAGATGTTTGCGAACACGAAAGTCAGGAGACATGAAGCACAAAAAATTTTGTGAACTCGAAAGTCAAAGGGACGCGAACTCGAAAGTCGAAGGAACGAAGACAAACGGTTCGCGAACTCGAAAGTCGCATAGATGAAGACGTACGGTTTGCAAACTCGAAAGATTTATGAACGAGAATCTTTTGCAGTCCAATATGAGAGAAGGCAAACAACCAAAACGAGACCTTCTCGTGTCCTTCACGCTCCAGAGAGTACCAGCGAGATCATGCAAGTACCCAAAAGTACAGATATATGATCTGATGGCATGACGTCAGTAGATACATTTTGGGTTGTGGCTAATCTGCCGCTCTTGTATTTCCCTGATTAGTTGTAGATGCTTAATTACTCTAATATTAGAATTACATAGAGCGACTTTACTTACTGGATGTTACTTGACATATCGATCAATAGAGCACACATACAGTGTAACGTAGTAGTCTGATGCTAGTAAGCAATCAAGACGAAATACAGAATACATGTCCGCCTGCGTGCGAAGACAATTCTGTCTAGGATCTGTAGATCCAACTGTCCGCTAGTAAAGCGAGACGATTGCTCGTGAGAGAACTGTGTTTCTCCCACGCCAGCGCACTGCATGGATTTGCATGCAGTGCTTGAAGAAATCAGATAAAGGTCAATATAGATGATTTTCTTGTTGTGTTTGATTTCGAATGCAAATGTGTCTATTGTTTATTTGTGTGTCTAACTAAGTTTCCTTGTTCTTTTAAATTTTGCACCTTGGTTGATACTATGTTGAATGCTGCATTAATTTTATAAAACGTAGATCAGCAGTGTCTGACTACACTCTGGAGGACGGTAGGAGTGATTTAATTGGCAGTGTCCAGCGATCGCATCTGAACTCCATCCGAGGGTAAGAGATTCGTAGTTCCTTCGTGAAAGCTTCGCGACTGTGATCCTCCTCCTGATTCTCATCAGTGGTATCAGAGCATATCACTTATTTTTTCATCAGTGGTATCAGAGCCGATCATCCTGTCATATTCTGACATAGCCAAGAAGCTAGCAGATCCAGGAGGCCAAGCATTCAAACAAACAACCATCAACAAGGGAACAGACTCCAAGAAGCAATGGCTTCAATCAGCAGCATGCAGAGCAAGATCTGCATAATACTTGATTCTTTAGGATCTAACTTTCTAGCCTGGAGAGTTAAGACATCACTGATACTCAAGGGCGAAGGACTATTCCCTTGGGTGGACGATGCACAGAAGAAATGCCTACGACAACAGGCAAGGAGCTACGCGAATGGAGGGAGAAAAATGGCAAGGAAGTAGCCTTGCTATCATCTTCCATCAAAGATAGTCTCACACTTGACCTGGCTACACTCTTTAAAGCTAAGGAGATGTGGGATGCATTACTCATACATCCTGTATGCCTTGGCTCTTTCATCATATCCAAGGAAAATACACTTAACAGCTTTTGCATCCAGCTTCTTTCATTTTTTATCAGGCACATGAGTGTAAGCATCACAACCAAATACTCGTAAATGAGAAACATTAGGTTTCTTTCTAGTAAAATCTTCGTAAGGTGTCTTACCCTCCACGGACTTAGTAGGACACCGATTCAAGATATGAGTAGCTGTGTTGCATGCTTCTACCCAAAAAGTATTTGGCAAACTCTTGTTCTTAAGCAATGCCCTAGCCATCTCCACAATGGATCTATTTTTCCATTCTGCAGCTCCATTCTGTTGTAGTGAATAGGGTGTAGTAGTTTGTCTCTTGATACCCTGATCCTTGCAAAAATTTATAAACTCTGTTGAAAAATACTCACCGCCACCATCTAATCTGAGGCTTAATATAACAACCTGTTTGTTTTTCAACTAGAGCCTTGCAGTCTCTAAACTTGGCAAAAGCATCAGATTTCTTGCTTATGAAATAAATGTAGATATGTCTACTATAGTCATCAATAAATGTGATGAAATAGTAACAACCACTAATGGACCTAGTTTGTATTGGTCCACACAGATCACTATGAACAAGACCAAGAATGCCATTGGCTCTTCTTGCTCCATCTTTGGGAAATCTCTCTGATACCATGTCAAGAATTAGATATGCAACATCAAGAATTCACCATAAGCAATCACCACAAGAAGGCGGAAGAAGAACATGCACTATCACTCTATCACACTAACTCATACAAAATGTAGAATGTACAAATAAACCATGAACCCTGATAGAGAGAGAAAACCTATGAGTAGACTAATAGACTAGCCTACGGCTAATGACAGCTGGTCACAATTGTCAACATTAATGTACATCATAAACAGTAACAATGAAATTTATCATTGATTTCTAACATGTATGTTCACAAAGCACACCACGGATGACTTTGTAATTGATTGTAGAAAGAAAGATAAACTGACTATCTTTGCTAGTGACAAGGAAATTAGAGAGTGCCTTGGCATGTGGTCAGACAACAAGGGACTTTGCAAATTCATGGCCAAGGAGACATTTTAATGGTGGCTCTTGACAGAGGCAGCCAAGAGTATGTTGGCTCGATTGGCTGTTGGCCTAGAGCAACTACCAAACAAGGATGCATATTTCAGGCGGCATCGCCAAATGCATTTCAAACTAGCATTTGGCAATTTGAAAAAGGAGATGAAAAATGCAAATCATGCGGACATACAGCCAAGCCTACCACACACGGCAAGATGAATTGCATATAGGTATCTACATTTCAAACGTGCATTTTTTCCGCTTTTTGTATGCTCAGTGTCACACATGGGGCTTTTCTATGTTGAAGGTGGCTGATCTCATTGAAGGATGAGCGTATTATTAATAGAATCCCTCCTGAAGTTTTTGACTGGTTGTCCTTTGAGAGCACATCCTCCATGTATCCCGCAAATTGGCAGGAGATTGGCCTTGCAAATAATTGTCCATTCATGTGCAATTGACCTCTCTAACTTGTACATGTTTGACTTTGCACAAGGTGCAACAACAAACACATGAAGATGTGAGGTGTAATCTTTCAGCCACGATGCTATTTAGTGCCATAGTTTTTCCTCTTGGCATTCCTAGTCCTTTGCATGCTGGAACATGACCTCAAACATTTTTTTTTTGATTTAGTAGAATGGACCGAGTCAAGATTGTAAAACAAAGTTAATATGATATTATTTTGAAGAGTTCTTAATCTGGACGTATTAAATGCATGTCTTTTTTGGAAACCAAGCACATTCTGACTAGACCTCTCTACTCTACTGCAATGGAAGGAGGGTATTTTAACATGAATCTGAACTCATTGGACCAGGCTAGAAAATGTGTTTACCAAAAATGTTTAGAAATGTACTTGTCTATAACATGTTTTTTATGCCCTCCACTATAATTGTTCAAACATGTACTTGTTTGTAACACGTCCTTGCCCTTTCTACTCACGACTTGATGTTGATAAACCTTTAGGTTATCTAACAATGCCTTCTTTGTGTTCATGACTTTGTGTTTACAGTTGATAGGTTGATAGGTTTTAAAACATTGAGCTATCCTTGACAGTGTAATATCCTTTCATCCAGCCATGCATTGCCCATCTTGATTCATTAAGCAGCAGTCCATTCACATGTTGCAATTTCTACAGTGCAGTTTCAATAGTACATATTCTTCAACTATTTTTAGTTTGTATTCGCCCTTCCTCATTTTCATATCCATAATGAGGAGAGTAACTTTATTAGGAGGGGGAAGAGTTACAAATGAACCGTCATCAGAACATAAGCCCTCACACTCGTTATCTAGCATTTATTAGACATTTATGGACAGAGGCATTAGCAATCTCTTGCTAATTGGGCACTGAGCCCCAACTGTTATCATTTAAATCCAAATTGGGCACATAACATTCAGCAATGGAAGAATTACATTTAGCTTAGATTGCTAACCTTATACAATCGATTCAGGTGCAAGGTTAGTATTTTCTCTATATGTTCTATAATATAGATTTTCCCATATTCGATTCAGCTGCAAGTTTACTAGTTTATCTGTACTTGCATTCTATGATATAGATTTTTTCTTTTTTAATGTCTTCGACCTTTTGGAGTAATTGCTCATATATGAGTCCAATTCCAATTATATCCTATCCAATTCTATGAAAACCCTAAACACAGTGTAATTTGAAGTACAATAGTCTGCAATACCAATAAAATGTTAAGGATAAGTACCTATAGTCGTAATGTCAAGTAATCCTTCGAGAGATGGTAGTCACTGAAGATAGAGGTATGTTGATATGCTTTTATGTTGATCGTCTGATATTGTTCAAATCCTGACCTACTTTACGAAAAAGATAATTATTTGTTAGAAGTTTTGAGAACAATTCAGTAAAGAAGAATTCTACATAGATGCAACATATGAAATTTGGTTCTTTTCTGTGAGCAAGTATTCAAAAACATTATGTATTTAGGCTCATACACTAGTCCGTCTATGTGGGGATTTCTTGGAGGCTGAATTTTGGTGTGGGATGTTAGTTTTTGGGTAATTGTACTGCCTGCATACCAAAAATGAAGTAGCTATTGTGTTCTTACAAATTGATGTGGGCAACCATTGTGAGTTTGTGTTTGCTATGGTTCAGCATTGTTAGTAGTTGATCCTTCAAGCAAAAGCTTGGCTCTAAGAAAAGTTGAAACTAAGGATATCCTGAATGGATATTAGCATGTGACTATGCTGAGATTTGAGTTTAAGAACTAAAATAAATCAATGCAATCTTTGCTTTTAACAATTTAAATGCCCTATGCAAAGCTTCTCGTGATATATCAATCATCTTGTTTATATACATAGAATCCATAAGATTTGACGCTTGAAAACAATCATGATAATAAACTAGTAAACCCCCTAGTTTCTCAACATAAGTAAACCCATAAATAACACTTGTGAAAAAAGAGTCCACAAAATTTTTTATTTTTATTTTTAGCCATGCCTCGCCTGGACTTTATATGTTTCCCTCGAGCAAGGTTTCTCAAACTTGCAAAGTGTTACCTTTCAAATTGAATGGTATGACCTTCAATGTCCTTTTTTTGAAGGGTGTTTGTCATTTCTCTATGTAAAAAGTTTTCGATGTTTTTTCAAAAAGCTCCTTTTTCTTTTGACCTGCACCCAAAGCCTTTACCTACATTTCAAAATGCAATGACAAGTAATGCCTATCAAGTTCCAATGCTGCCCTAATCTCATAAGTAAAGCAAAGCAAAACCTAAAAATGTATGCACTACAATATGCCAAGTGTCACAACAAGGATGGCTGATCAATGAAACGTGGCAAGAAATGGCTGATCCATGAAATGTGGCATGGTTGGTCAATATCCACTATCTATATATATATGTGTGTGTGATTAACAAGTAATAAACAATATTTAATCACTTTTCTCAATTTCTTTTTATTATTTTCAAGTAATTGAATACATATGCTATTACCAAACTATTAATAATCAAAAAATAAAAATCAATATCTCATCACTTTATTCAATTTTAGTGCCCTTCCCGGACTCCCTTCGTGAGCGGAATACATATGGTAAAAATTTGAATACATATGGTAATGGGTATCATAGTTAATTTTCCATAATTTTGCTATAGTTACTTTTTGGCCCTGCCTTACAAGTAGGGGCACATAGTAAACACAACACAAAATTGACGTGCTTGTGTTCTAATTAATTTCTGGAATTTGTATTGAATTTCATAGTTTGCTAAATCTGCGCTGGCTTCTTGTCTCCTGTCCGCGTGGGTTTCTGCATGTCTCGTGTCTCCTGTCCGCGTGGCTTCCTGCATGGATGGCTGGGTTCCTGTTCGCATGCATGCAAAGCAGCTGCAAGGGGATCATACAAGATCTTGTGGAATGCTTTTAGCCAGGATAGATTCTATCAGGTGGTTTTCAATTTTGGAGTTATAATACCATCTGCGTTCACTATGCAATTTCCCAATTTTTGCATAATCTGTTCTGGCCCAGTTTCGAGGCTATTGTTGTTTTACATCTTCACACACAATCTGCAACTCGGGTATGCGGGGCGGAGTTTATAGCCCAAGATTTGGCGATATGACAATACAGAACACATCGGGGCCATAAGCTTACCAAGCTGTGGCGTTTCAAGTACAATTGTAGCATTGACGGCCCTGCAGAGTATAATGCTACCTTAGCGGCATCACGTTCACACTATCGTACTGACTCGGTCGTCCCTAGCGGCAGTATTCTCGAACGATTTACATAGAGACCTTCATGGGGGCACTGGTGGACCATGAGGGATGGAAGCCTTGGAATGGAGACTATGCCTTGGCAACACTGTATTATGGCACATTACACAGTTACGGCCCTGGTGGAAACTTCTCTCTCACAGTGGGTCGGTCTGTGCAATTAACAGCAGCTGAAACTTCAGGCTTCTCTGTGCAGAGATTCATCCAAGGAACCCAATGGCTACCAGAGACCAACATTCCTTTTGATTCACATGATCTTGATTAGCATCAAAGATTATATGGATTTTCCCTTTTGATTGACAAGATCTTTCTTAGCATCAAAGATTGTCCTATTATCAAAAGAAGATAAAGATTATCCTAACTATCGGAGGTTGCAATACTCTGTAAATAACCCAGCCTCAAGTGATTCTACAAGATTATGATGCCATTATCCCTCAGAAATTTGCATCATCATCGCGACAAGATAACCTGTTGCCTTATCTGCATCTCTGTGAAAAGCTACATTATTATTCGATGATGTTTCAGATACCTTGTTTGAATATGGACTCCAAGTGTTTTATCCAGTCTCGGCATCTGATGCGTGAATGTTTTGGAGGTTGGAGTTACTAGTATCTTATTTTCAGAGTAGCAGACTAGCTTTTTGAGTTGCAAACCAGTTTAGGTTGATGGCTTTGATGTTCATGCCCATGAAAACAGAGAGAATTGGCAGCTAGTTTGGTAGCTTATCACGGTCCATCTTCTCCTCCAAAAGCCTTACTTGGAGTTTCTTACATATTTCTCTTTCTCATTTCTTGTTCGTTCTTCCGAAAAGCAATGAGGCTAATCAAACTGCTGGATTCTGCCACAGCGCTCAACTGCACCCAAGATGTGCAACCTCATGGTCAGAGGATATAGTGTACTATTGCTTATACATCAAATACACCAAATGTTTTTAGCTTGAAAATGCACATCTGGTATCATGATATCTGAAGCTATGTGGGATTGACGTGTTCAACTTTTGTAGGTATTATTGACTATGTGGGCATCAAAAGGACATGTGGTTGATTGATTTGGGGTATACTAGAATTAGCAACAGTTATAGATCTGAATGCCATTGGGCATATTTTGGAAGGAGGCCAGAAAGTTGAAGTGCAACTCTAATGTTATGAAGATCCCTAGGATAGGTTAACCTTTGCAATGTAGACACTGCTACGTATGTTGCATAACAAAAGCCAGTATACTTAATCAGATTGTAATCAGTTGCAAGTCCATTTGGGACATTGTTTTGAGTAACAAATACATGCAACAAATTTTGACATTCTTCTTGTAAACTTCTCTGATCCTATATTCTGTGCAAATAGGTGGCAAATCCTTAGACATTCACATTTAAGATCGTGAATAAGTATGTATAACAGGATTATTTCCATTACAAGATCCACAGCCATCATAAAGGCTTTAAAAACCAATGACTTTCTACTTCTCTATGTTTCAAATATTTGCATATTCAGGGAAAAAAAGTCTCTTCACCCATGTGAAGATGAGATGATAGAAGCTCACAATGATTCATTGCTATTGGTCTTAGAAGTATATAACTGATTATTGAGCCAACTATCCCTACAAAGTCTAAATCCTATCCCATGATCAAATCTTGGGTTAAACATTTCCAGTGACTTGGTTAGGAAGCGTTGTATTGTAGGCCCTTGTGAGTACATTGACTTCAAACCTTCATAGACTCCTCAGAGGGTGGCACTTGAAAACCTTCATGCAACTTCTTGATTATGAACTTGGAAGTGAAATTTGGCTTAGTGACATGAAGCCTATGAGCTATAGCATTTATTTTTCATTGCATGCATCATCTACTGTGGTTGTGAGAGCAGATTCAAGCTAAACATTTGTGCACAATTCATTTGTCAGTGTCGTATATAGAAAGAAGATCTCATGGATTACCATTGAAAATATAAAAGTGAGCTTGTTGTTCTTGTTAACTGTTAGGTGAAATTCACCAAGTACCAATCAAGAATGTTATCATAAAGTCTCAAATAATCTTCTTCATGATAGTCTGAGACACAAATGACACAAATGGTAAGATTGCATGGAGGGGGAAGGAAGGGATCTAAAAAAGCCCTCAATAGTTTTGTCTTTGAAAAGGGAGTTTATCAAGAGACGAATGTGCCTCACAGCTTGAGCTGATTATCTATGGAATCTCTCCTGTTCTGAAAAGTTTGGAATTAGCTTATCATATTATACCTCAATTGGCATATATCATCGGGAACAAACCGATTTGCCTATGTTTTTCTCCACTAAAGCTCTCACATAGTATATTTTGAGGTGTATGTCAACTTTCTACTGTTGATGATGGAATTTTATTCATGTGCAAATACTCGTTCAAGGTTTTCCATTGCGGCAGACAAATATATCAGAGATCTTTTGATATCAGATAATTTCTCTCTTTGGTTGATACTGTATGAAAGTTCAACTCAGGGTTGCTTTCTTCCCTCAATTTAACTTTATTGGCTTCAAAAATGGTACTTTTACCCTTCAAACTTCAATGGATATCTCTTTCTTGCAATCTAAATAGTACTTATTAAATTGTGAAATTAACTCTCTTGGAGATTTCAATATCAATATGCTTGCTTGCAACAACCATGCCAACCATCTCACGACATTCATGCATAGTTTTCAACAAACTATCACTACACCAACAACATTGTATGGAAGCCAGTTAGATTATATATGGACAAATGCACACAACTCAAAAAGTTAGTTAGATCATATATGGACAAATGCACATGTACATAACTCGAAAAAATTTTTACGGAGTCACGCATTGTTATTGGAGTGACCACTCACCAATTCATTATTATCTATATCATGTAAGCCTCCTTCATCGGGTTTCTATTGCTGGAAGTATTGTTGCTTCTATGAAACTCAACATAAAGAGTAGCATTATTGTCATCGCATTCCTGGAAAGAACTAGGACAACTTGCAACTACCCTACTTGGTGACTTGCATTAAACAATAACTTTTAAACCACCTTCTAACATTCACACTTCCCACATGCAATTTTTTGTACTACGATGAGTTTTCCCATCTTTTGTTAATAAAAATAGACAATTTTTTTTAGTGTCACATTTACATCCACGCTAACACATATAATACAAAATAAAATACCAACTTAAGGCAGGGCCAAGTGGCTTGCCACAATCCCCCTAGTTTTTGTAAAATTTTGATTTCAATTCTGAAAAATTCTGGAACTTTCTGTCTTCGTGGTGCAAGCCTCCACAGCGCACCTTCACCGTTGAGATCCTGACACGTGTCGATCGGGAAGACTCCATGCACGGACAAGTGGCGCGTCTAAAGCGGGAGGTTTGTGGGTGACGCGGTTACAGGTGTCAGCGTCTCATGACCTGACACGCACCGTTAGATACACCAAAGCCATTAAAATTTTTCCACGTGTGTATAGATCAACCGCTGAATCCTCTCCCTTTGAGTCGTGGCAAGCATCCAAGGGCGCGCGGGCTTAAGATACCGCGTGCCTTTACCCCCCGACTATCCATACAGATATATATATGCATGCTCCTCCTCCGTTTCAATCAGTCTTTGCTTTCGAGGCAGAGGAAAGAGAAGAAAAGGCGAGGAAAGGGAGGCGAGAAGACAGAAGAAATTACAAGAGATCTGAAGGAAAGGGAGGCTATTCATCCATCCATCATGTTTTTCTGCTTCATCTGTGACCAGATACGCAAGGTGAAGAGCGCCAAGCCTGTTCAGGGCCTCTGCCCCAGATGCGGAGGGCAGCTTAGTAACTCAAGGGTGAAGACAGAGTGCCGCTTCTGCTTCATCCCTGTCTGCTGCAGCAGCCATCATGAAATACTCTGCACACGCTGTGGAGCCCAAATCCGCTAATGGCTGTAACACACCGCTACTACTCTGTGAAGAATTGACAGGTTGATATTTCTTTGCTGCAAGCAAGAATCTTCTGGATTCTATTGAGAAATGGATTCAAAAAATTGCATTGCAATCATCAGGAGCTACGTAGCCTTTGATTTTATGCTGCAAGAAAGGATTTACTCCTTTCGGGATCTTATTTGAGGAAGCACAATTTGGAAGTGTCTGTTGAGGATTATTCTGTTGCAACAATCTTTGAAAATTTCCAATTCAGATTAGTCTGTGTTGTAGATGGGAAATTCAATTCAGCCCAATTACTCTTAACCTTACTTATCTTGAGCTCACTGAGCCTTGCCGGGATATAGAGGTGTCTCTCAGCATAGCAATCACTTTCAGACACCAGAGATACTTATGTAATTAATTCTATAATGCTGTTTAATGGATGGTAGAGTACTGTAGGAACATGTAAGATGAGTTGATCAGCTGATCAGCTCTATCCTTGATGAAAGGGTAGAGGAATACCCAGACATATCTACAGTGTGTTGTAATTGAGTTTTTTAAATCATAAATTACTCTTTGATTCAGTGTAGTACTACTAGATTTTGTAGTGGATTATTAAATCTCTCAGTTTGATTGTTATCAATTTTTTCTCAAATTGTATGCTAAATAAGATGCTTGTTTCAATCCCAATAAGCAAAGACAGTATTTGACTTGTAAATGATTTTAGTTTTCCAAATTGAATTTTCAAATCCTGAAAGGAAACTTTTTTAAAAGTGACAGAAGGAATAGATATGACATATTAATAGCTAGTTTCACCATAGTAAGACTGTCTCTTATGTTGATTAGTTAATAGACTGAAAACTTTGATTATGTTTTCATTAAACTTGATGCAAATTGAAGAGATTGGACAAATGAAGATTTTCTAATTTTCATTAAGATATGCATGAATGCTTATTAAGATCAATCTAGTATGACAATTGATAAAACAAAGGGAGGGGGATAGGTGTGAATTTATCAAAATAAACTGACAAGAGTGGACTGTTATAATTGAGTTTTTTAGGAGAAAAAAAGAGGGGCTCAAAGAACCATTTGAGGACTTTTTCTTGTATATTTATTGAAAACTAGAGGACTTTTTCATGTGAACTTATGGAAACTCAATTTGATTGGTCAACAATAATGCATGCATGAGAGTGTTTTATTTGCACATCAAATGCATGCGTGTGAGCTTCCAATAATCCCTTAAGCATTATGGAGCTTTAAAAATCACCCACATTTAGTTTGTCCATTATCCACCATCCTTTGGAACTAATTTTGGGGAATTTGTGTGATGGTAGGTGGAAAGGTGATCGGGGATGGGATATTTTTATGTGGTTTGCATGGTCACATAACTTAGTTTGGCAAATATCATAAAGCTGGCTTAAGCAAGAAAATTACAAGACTTCCAAGAGAATTTGTCGCCTTAATATCTTTTGGGAAGTTAAACAAGGTAAATATGTATGTCATTTAATTATTGATATTCAATTCATTTTCTTATTAGAATGTTCGTACATTTGAAATTTATTTCATCATTGGAAAGATTTACAAATACTTACCTTTAGAAAATAAAAAAAAAGTCACTGTTGAGTAAATTTGACCTTCCACTCAATGCAGCATATATCAAGCCTTTTTAAAGCTTATAATTGGTGTGAAGCTGGTGGCTTGAATTAGTGAGTGAAACCTATTTGAGTCTCACCTCCAAAATGCCAAATTAAGCTCTCTTAGAGGTGTGTGAGGAATGGTTTCTTAATTTTGAAGCCATGCGAAGGTTAATTCAGCTAACAAGGGCATATTAAGCAAAAACCTTAAGATTTCAATATGAATGTTCTCAACCTTCACAAATCATGTTGCACTATGCTCACATCATGATGGGCTTGTAGAGGTTTCTACAAAGGTTCTAATAGCCTATGCCATCGTTTTTTTTGTTCGATTCTAGAAATTTTATGGTTTAAAACAAAATCCTAGCAAACATGTTGATTTTGAATGATCTGATCAATTTTTTTAAGCATAATCAAGAATAGGTTTTTAGATTGTTTTTTTTTTTTTTGCAAAGCTTAATGATGCTATTGTATATTCACAAATATACATGTATAGAAGTTAAACAGCACTCAAAGGGGTGCACTATACAAAAAACTATAGGACACATAGCACACCACGTAGGGAGGTAGTCCAATATATCTAAACAACAAGAGAAAGATATACAACAAGTCGCAAACAAGCTGTTGCCGAAATATGTGATGAAGAACCATTCAAAACTTGGTGATTTAACCATATGAGCTATAAAGCTACCAACCTGCACAGATTCCAAAAGTGAAGTAAATAAGTGAGCTATAAAGCTGCCAACCTACACAGATTCCAAAAGTGAAGTAAATAATGTGCCCAAATAGGTGGATCTCCTAGTAGGACAATGTCAACCATGAATGGGACAAGAATGATCCAACAATCGAGGAGACTATGAACTTCCCAACCACAAGTCTCTACAACAAATGAAAAATCCAATTGGCATTTTATACACCACAGGGCAGGCCAAGTCCTGTTAAGGAAGTCAGAAAAAGAGAGGATGTCGATGAAGTTGAGAAGCCCGGTAGCAAAGAAGGGATTGGTCAAGAGAGGGCTCCCACCCATCCAGAACAAAAGAAGTGGCAAATTCAAGAAAAAAGGTCGTGGAGGAGGCATAATTAAGGAGTGAATGCTCACCAAAGGAAAGAGCTTGAGAATTGAGGAGCTAACAGATGATGATTTGGCTGAGCGTAAGTAACCCCTTGCAGGCCAATGAAAAAGAAAGACGTGGGTGGAGGGAAAAAAGAGAGGGAGAAGGTTGAGGAAAGAGAGAGGAGATCCAAATGGAATCGTTTTACGAAAGAAGCGAGGGATTGGTGTAGGAGAGGAGACGGCGAAATTCCAAGAAAGAGTAGGCCAGATTCTTGAGGATAAAGAGTCCTTTGAACCTAAAGGAACCACCAAAGGACAACAGCGTAGAGAAGGAAGGAAAAGGTTGCAGAAGGGAGGGGGCAACCATAGAAGAGGCCATATAATGAAGGAGAAGGAAATGCCAATGTTGAGAGGGCATGACCAAGGAAGAAAGACGACGAATGACAAGGGAGTTGTTTTTAACAACATGATTAGGGATGCCCAGACCACCATCAAGCAACAAAGTAGTATAGATCGACCAGGGAAGAAGGGGGCATTTGCCAACCCAAAGAAAATGGCGAAGGAATTTAGCCAAGGCAAATGTCTATTTCCTAAGGGCAGTTTTGTATTTCTGAAGGGCAGCTGTCGCACTTTGCTGGAGCTGAAGGACAGCTGTCGCACCTCACTGAAAAGCAGCTGTCACACTTCGCTGGATCTGAAGGGCAGCTGTCGCACCTCGCTGAAAAGGAACTGTCGCACTCCTCACTCTCTCTCTCTCTTTGGGATTCTTAGGGTAGGCTTTGCTCTCCCAAACGCAGGTTTGAAGACGGTTTTCCAGCCCTCATCGGTTTCTTGCAGCCAGCCACCATCGTGCTTCATCTCTAGCCCACCTTCACACTCGGGAGCCTCATTCTTTAGTGCCTACCTCAACGCACTTTGAGCGAGTCATTGGGCCATCGTTCTTTCATTCATCCTCTTCTCAAGTGACGGTTTCCAGGTAGGTCTCCAAGTCCTCGGCCATCTATCAGATTCGAGGCAGTTCCTGAGGCAGTTAGTCATCACTGGCACTCCAAAGTTCTATCTCCAGCCAATCGCACTGTTTGAAAGACTGAGCAGAAGTGCTCCTCCACAAGCGGTTGTCTGCGCCCCTCTACAAATGTTTTCCAGTAGCCATATGTCGGGCACACTGTTATGGACGGTTTTTAGCACACTTCAATGAGTCACCAGCCCTTTTACTAAGCTCGATTTGGTGATGGTTGTTTGCAGCCTATACTCGAATTTCCAGCCATCAAACTTGTTTCCAACTATCAAACCTATGTTGGCAGCTTCTTATTGGCTAATGAAAGCCCTGTTCCAGATGGAAAATGACCATTTGCTCTCTCTCTCTGCAGACAGTTATCAGAGCCCTCTTCCCTCTAGTATGGGGTTGACTATGCTCCTCACCTAGAACTTGATAAATCATTGGATTAAGCAATCAATAACTCTTAATGGTTGATAAGTACAATTGTAATTGTCCTTTTTCTCTGAAAATTGACACATGACACCGAAGAGATGCCTATAACCACAAGCAAAGAGCTACGAGAATGGAGAGAAAAGAATGACAAGGCAGTGTGCAAAAAGTACAAAAAGGACCAAGAGTAAATCCTAATTTGATTCTCAAGAGGGATTGGTTGTCAGATTACTTGATCTACCAATCTACTTGAGATTAAGATCAATCTAGATCAATTCTAGACACAAAATCCTAACAAGAACAATCATTAATTGAAGGTAAGTGTACTTTCAGGTTTCCCACGTGTGAAAATCTGTCTGAGTACATACTCCAACCTAAAAATCAAGTGATACGTTGATAGCACCTCAAAACAATCAAAACAAATGTAGACAAATGGAGAGAATCACTCAACATTGCTTCCAAAACCAAGATTGGTGTCTCACATTGATTATGGCCAAATAAGCCTCTATATATACATTTTTGGAGCTCGAGGTACTGATCATGCATCAGATCTCACACATGTGAGGATGCCTTGTCACCATCATGCAATTTGACACTTGGATCAAAAATTTCCATTTTGGGCATTTTTGGTCTATTTTCCTACTATATGGAGATCTTTATGGAAATCTTCTAGAAGCAAAAACTCGCCTACTTCAGCTATTTCCACACATGTGAGCTGTCCTCTACACATGGGATGTGACACCTATTCAAAATATTTGACTCATGCAATCATTAGATTGGTGCCATGTGTCATATCTCTAGAAAACTAGTTTTTGGCCATTTTAGCCACTAGAACTTGAATTAAAACATATGTACAACATATATGATTATGGTACATGAAAAGTACACTAGTTTCACACATGGGAACAGGCTCCACACGTGTGTGTCTATCCTATATACAAGATTTTTGGCCTCTACGAAGCTTATTTTTGCATTTTTCACACTCAAAAATCTAGCTTGGTAGATCTAGCATAGATCTATCTATTACTCCAAGAGCCAATTTTAATTTTAAAAATGGATCTTTAGGCAATGCCTTGGTGAGTATATCAGCAATGCAATCTGATGATGAAACATGAATAAGCTCGATCTCCTTTGCTTGCACTTTTTCCCTCACGAAATGATGTGCAATCTCGATGTGCTTTGTTCGAGCATGGAAGACTGGATTGTTTACAAGTTGTTGAGCTGCTTGATTATCACAATATATGGATGGAATGTCTTCATCCTTGATCACATGTAGCTCCTCCAAAAGCCTTTTAAGCCAAAGAACCTCCTTTGTTGTTGTTGTCATAGCTTTATATTCGGATTATGTTGATGAAAGAGAGATGGTAGCTTGCTTTTTGGAAAGCCAAGATATAACAGAGCACGAGCAGATAGGAGAGTTTGAGGAAAAAACTGTCTTCTCAAGGGGGTTCCACAACGTGGTGTCTACACAGGTTATGGCTTCATCTACTGGATTGTCCCATTTGCTTATCTTGACCCGGTATTGATACACACTTTTGGGGTGAGGCTCTTTAGAGACCTTAGCCAAGGATGGGATTTTAGGGACGTCTTTTGGTAGTCGTCTTTCTCCATAACGTTGGGGATCGAAGTAAGATAACGCTTGTTCATCAGAATGTCCCACATCATCTTCCAAGCTGATTACTGAGTACCAAGGAAGAAGTTTTTCTTCACAGGGTTTTGGGGGTGGTTCTAATGGAAGCCATGATAGTTCGATCGTGTTCACCCCGATTTCAATCTCATCATCAAGGGTGACAGGCTTTTGGTTTGCAGGTTTTGACTCTTGATTGGCTTCTCGGAGTAGGGAGATGGATCCTTTTACAGAGCTCATACAATCGATTGTAGCTAAAGCATGAATCCAATTGATGATATCAGTATCAAAATCTTGATGGATTCCCAATGGCTTGTAGCACTTCTTTAGATTTCGGTCGATGGTGTGATTGATAGTGGACGAAGTCGTTTCTTCTAACAGGCTCGCAGGCTTAATGGTCCAGGTATTTGGATCGTCTCTCACGGCTTGATCCCGATTCTCCAATGTGATACGATCTGCACCCCAGTCATGGCGTACTTTGGCTAACTCTAGCCAGGGCCTTCCTAACTGAAGTCAATAAGATGAGGTTGTTTTTGAAAGATCTAAGCCTATGAAATTAATGACAAAGTGAAGATTAGTGACCTTCACATGTACATTTTTGACAATTCCCATGGGTTTGACACAGCTTTGATCAGCAAGTTTTATATAAAAATCTGCGGGCTTTAAGGCACTCAGCCCCCACTCTCGATATATGTGTGATGACATGATGTTTACACCTGAAGCACCGGCTATATTTTTATCTCCTAACCAGACGGTTAAGGCTTGGCGTAAGGGTTTGAAATTCTTCAACACATCACCTAAGGGCAGGGTGATATGACTGGACAATAAAGCAGTTATGGCTTCGGTCCCACTCCCTTCTGGTTCTAGGGAGGTGAAGGGTTCTTCATCAAACTCAGGTTGGATAAGCCCTTCCTGGTTCATGGTTGAGATAGGAGCATTCACAGCTTGGTTCGAGTGTACAGGCGAATCCATAGGTTATGCTGGCCGATTGAGATCACCAATAGGGGCCTTAGCTTGTTCCTCTTGGATTCACTTTTTTACCTTGCAGTACCGGTCAATCTTACTTGGCAGCCCTGCAAGATACCATTCAATCTGGATTGCGATAGGACAAACACCCACCAATTTGCCAATTAAGTTTTTTACCTTGCGGGTGTACCTTCTCAGAGACTCCTTGTGGGGGCCGGAATACACAAGGCCCAAGGGGCATTTCAATGGAGCTTGGGAGAACTCAGGAAAGTAGTACCTTACAGGGATGGAGCTAATGTAAATATCAATTTTGCATAATTAATGGCCCAAGCATGGCATCCTGTGCGTATAAGCCCATCTTGAAGAGCCGTCAGTAGATAAGTTGCGTTAGGCTCCAAGTATGGCACCCTGCATGCATAAGTCCAACTTGTGGTGCCATTAGTCACTAGGGGACAGGAAACCAATTTTTGCAAGTCTCAAGGTTTAAACTTAGACTTAAAAAAGTATGCAAAAGTCAATGTCAAGATTCTAAAAAGAACTTGCATTCTATATTGAGACTTGAAAATCCTAGTCCCATAAGTGAATGTGGAAAGGACACTCCACAAGCTTCTATAAAGAGAAGCCCTTTCTATGTAATTTCTATCCTTAATGCAAGAGAGCTAAGTGCTACCATTTTGGGTCCACTTGTGCTAATTTTGGCGTGTGGATAATTATAGTGTGGCTTTATGCTTATTGCTTTCATTTCTAAATTCTTGCTATTTTAGCCCATGTTAGCATATATGCTAAATCATGTGTTTCTAATTTAGTGGAGCTTTTTAAGAGTTTGTGGAAGAGTGTATGAGTGAGTAGAGAGGAGAAGGTGTGGAAGAGTGGGTTAGAGTTAATGTGGTTTTAGTTTTAAAGTTAGTACTATTTGGTTTTAGTTGTGTGTTCATGGCATCTTGCTTGCAAGTAGAAATAGCGTTACCCCTTTTGTTTTGCATGCATCTTCAAGGCTCCTAGGTTCGAGCCCTACTTATCGTGCTACAAACGACTTAGGAGAAGAAGGTGGAAGCCTTCTACTTTTGACAACATTGGCGCCGTTGCCGGGGAGCCAAATGCTTGCTAACTTTTGTTGTTTTTCATTTTTTTCTACTTGCTTTGTTGTAGGGACTGGTCACTAGTTTTTAGTGGTTACTTTGCAAAAAAAAATTATGACTGTTATGCTTGTGGTTTGAATGTTTTAAGCATATGTATGTGAGGAACTATCATGAAACTATCATCCCCCCACAAGACAGTGCAAAAAATAGCCTTCAAACTAATTTTTAAACCATCATGAATCTGCCTCCCCAAATCTGACTGTGGCAACTTCACAAAACTGCCAAACAGGGTCTTGAATTCTCAACTGATGTTTGGAGGCCTAAATCTTGACAACTTGCCTTGCCCTCTTAACTGGAGATAAAACAGAGTTTGAACTACCATCTATCAGAGGGGCGAGCCTAAACAGTAAGATCTGAAGATTTTACTCAGAAAAAATTCCCTGGACCTGTTTTGGTTCTCCATAGCTCCAAAACGCTTGGCTCGCGTAGCTCAAATTAGAGAGACAATTACTTGCTGACGACTGTATCAAAAGGGCGAGCCAAGAGCTTGCACCATTGTCGAGATATCTGACTTCAGAGTTGTTGAGAAACTTGCCTCTACAGCCTCAGTGAAAGCTCATCTTGGTTCGCCTCCTTCACCATTGATAGATCTCATTAAGCCCAGTACACTATCCAAAGGGTGAGCCAAGAGCCTAAGTACTCATCATTCTAGATTGAAAAGTGTGAAAATCCTGATTTTGGCACTAAAACATCCTGCCAACTGGGATTCAAGATTTGATAAATCCCAAAGTATCATATCTCATTGTTCCCTCAAGGTCTTGGTTCGCCTATTTCCAGGTGGTATCCTCTACTTGTGAAGAAGCTAATTTGAGTAAGGAGAACCAAGATATCCACAGGATTGGCCAAAAATAGGGAAAATCCAAAATTTATTATTTTTGGCCTACAAGCTTCAATTTTGGATATTTTGACTCGCCTCTTTCACCATTGATAGATCATCTCATTGAGTTTAGTACACTATCCAGAGGGCAAGCCAAGAGCCCAATTACCCATCATGTTGCATTGGAAATTGTGAAAATCCCGATTTCTACACTTTTTGGGATCCCAAACCTGATACCCACAGGATTGGCCAGAACCGGAGAAAATCCAAATTTACTATTTTTGGCCTACAGGCTTCAATTTTGAATATTTTGACTTGCCTCTTTCAGATCTGAGAGATCTAATACATGTCTTGACATCCCTAGAAGGGCGAGCCATACCTCCCAAAGAATCCATAGATTTGGACTTTTTTCACTCCTAGCTTCCTACAATCCCAAAATCACCCCAGGACTCCAAAATTTGATATCTTGACTCCCTCCCTGGGTATAACCTACATCCATCCACCCTTTATCACTGGCCAAAGAGGAGATCCAAAATCCTCATCCTATCTCCAACCGTCACACTTTTTGTTTTCACCCAACTACATTGCTAGAATTCCCTTCCCATTTTGGGATCCCAAATCTGCAAGACCTTTTGTCAATCCCAAATCTACAATCCCCAATTCTCCAAATTCCCATATTCACATTTCCGATTTCCATCTTAAATCCCCAAATTTGCTTCCCTCATTCACTCTCCGACAATCCCCAAATCCAATGTCTTGAGACTTGTTACAAATCCCAAATCTACATTTCCCAAATTCCAGCACCCAAATTCTGGGATCCCAAAAATCCTGGAATCTCCAATTCCACCTCTCCGGTTCTCATTCCCCAATTTCATATTCCAAAGCTTACATTCGTACATTCCCAATCTCACATTCCCAGAGTTTGAATTATTGGATCCCCAAAAAAGATACTTTTCTAAGCTACAAACTTAGACAAGTTCTTTTGTTTGGATGCAACTAAGATCAGGTCGAAGGACTAAATCTAGGATCTCGAGAGAGGAAGAAAGTTCACTTGGAGACCAAGAACCATCAACTAGCCATCCCCAACCCTGGAATCTCCAAGAGCAGTTCGACATGGTTGCCAATTCTCCAAACCAACCTCAAGAGAATCCAGTACCACCTGAGGCACCAGGAGCCCAAAGGATCCCCAACCCGTTTGTACCATTACCAAGAGCCATTTTAGATAATCAACGAGCTCCTAGACTCGATCTGCCACGATACGATAGTACTACCGACCCAGCACGCTACCTTCAGATTTATGTGGAAGCATGTGAAGTCTATGGAGAGACAGCTCCAGAAGAAAAACTTCGACTCTTTAGTATGACCCTCACTGATGCCGCTCGTGAGTGGTATTTCAACCTTGAGCATCACGAACGAAACGAGTGGGAATCACTCAAGGACTCCTTTGTTAAGAGGTTCAAATCATCCAGATTTCTTGAAAGCCCATTTTTATTGCTTAGTAAGATCAAAATGAGAAAGGATGAGAGGGTACGCAATTACATCGAATGACTCAAACGTCTTAAGATTGAATGCCCTGCCCACTTAGCAACTGATCAGGCCGTCCTCATATGGTTCATGACTGGCCTCCCGAAATCTATCCGGCGTGAACTTAGACCTCCAAGATCCTATGCTACCTTACGTGATGCTATGGATGATGCCATCTGCGAAGAGGATGAAGGCTCCGATGAAGAATATGAACCCCAACATTTGTGAGCCATTGTCTCTGACCAAAGCCATAGATCTCAAGGTGAAGGATCTTGGCCAATGTTGCCACACAATTGTTGTTACAACAACTTGAAACCATGAATAAAACCCACCGAGCACAATTGGATAAGATATCCAAAGATGTTGAACAGAAATTGAAAAACCACACCACAAGGACCTATTGTCAATCAATTTCCCAAGCGTGATAATGTTTGGTGTCCCACATGCCAACAAAATAACACAACGAACGAATGTCCACAGAATAGACAGATAGCCCAAAGGTTTTGCATCTTTTGCAACACCAACAATCATGATACATCTACTTGTATCTACAATCCAAGAATACAAGTCGTTGCACGACAATACCAATGGAGGATGCAACAACAGGGTCCCCAAATTACGAGTTACCAAAGGCCCACATTCCAACAAGCACCCCAACAATGCTTAGCACTACTTGGAACGAATAACGCAACACTAGCCTTAGTAGTGCGACAGCCTGGGCCTCAGATGAACCGTCAAATCATCCCAGCAAACCTTGCTACCACAAGTCATGATCCTCAACCTCAGCTAGATTTCAGCCTTGAGAATGTCTATATGCCTGAGGATCAAGGGTTCCCCTGTATTTACTCAGATGGAACTGAAGCTTCTATTTATCCTTTATTTACCACACAACAACGTTTCTATGGAAATAGAGCACCTATCCAATGTTATGGTTGTGGAGAAAACCACCGCATCTCCGAGTGCCCATATAAAGGCACCTACACACATATCTGTAGGGAATGTGGCCATGGACATTGCTATAAAGATTGCCCATACCGACTAGTAGAGCCACAAGTTGACGCACCTATCAACCTTGCAACTATTGTACATGATAGGAGAGCGAAATCCACAACTAGATCTTGATCTACATGCATTACACTATGATTTAAGCAAGAGCAATGGATCAAATGATTAAAATCTTAGAGGAGTGGAGGACAGTACCTGTACGGCCTGTAAATAGAGAGTAAAGTACTCAATCTTAGAAATGCATTCCAATCACAAAACACAAGACAAATGTGGAAAATACAAGCAAAACTAGAAATTGCCAATGTCACATCAACTTCTCATTGATTTGCTTGATCCCTTTATAGATCAAGTACATCCACGAGCTGTGTATTGTCCAGCAAGCCTTCACACGTGTGAAGAGTGCCTAGTCATCCAGATCCACCAAAGGGAGTCTATATATGCTCATTTCACAAAGTTGACTATTCTCTTTAGGTAGAAACAAAAAAGCTAGTCTTCCACATTTATAGGAATATTTCCTATAAAATAGGATCTAATGGAATCTTCCTATCTTATCATCTAGAAGCTTATCCCCTATGTGAATGGTATCTTGACATGTATGAGTAATAACTCATTCACATGGAAGTCCAATCTATTTACATAAAGTTTGACCAATTTCAAGATTCTATTCAAAGGTCAAATTCACACTTGTGTAGATCTGTCTAAAATCAATCTAACTTTATAAAAGTGACTTATGTACATTCTTTCACATGTGGGAACTGACTCCACACCTGTGAGATCCTATCAAAATCAAAATATCTTAAGATCTACAAAGTACATCAAGTTGGAAGTGATATTTTTAACACTCCACCTCACTTCTAACTTGGCAAATCTAATGTACATCTATCTATAGCTCCAAGAGCATCTTTTAGCTTGAAAAATGGATTTTTAGCCAAAGTTTTGGTTAAGATATCAGCTATGCACTCAGATGATGGTGCACGATGAAGTTGAACCTCCTTGGATTGCACCTTATCCCTCACAAAGTGATGAGCTATCTCAATATGCTTTGTTCTAGCATGGAAGATCGGATTGGTAGCAATTTGTTGAGAAGCTTGATTGTCACAATAGATGCAAGGGATCTCCTCAGACTTTAGCACTTGAAGCTCCACCAAAAGTCTTCTTAGCCATAGGAGTTCTCTTGTTGTTGAAGTCAATGCCTTGTACTTGGCTTCACAAGAGGAAAGAGAAATTGTATCTTGCTTTTTGAAAAGCCAAGATATCACTCCTCCACAAAGAAAAGTGGCAAATGCACTTATAGATCTTCCCTTCAGATGATATAGGTTTTCTTTCCTTCTGTCTTGAGTGATCAAAGTACTGGTATTGGCATCAATCACATTGCATGCTTTGTCAAAAAATGTCACACGCATCTCTGCATCTGCTATTCTTGCTACAGAGAGCAAGTCTTGTTGCAGAGTAGGCACGAACAGAACATCTTTGAGTTGTCTGTCTCTGCCGTTGGTGTTGAGCCATAGTGAACCAATACCATTCACTTGATGTCTAGATCCATCTCCAAGAACTATGAATCTTGAGGGATCTGCACTTCTAAAATCAGACATTATTCGTCTTGATGTCACGAAGTGTGAGGTGGCTCCTGAGTCTAGAATCACCTCATGTGTGTCAGATGTTGATGTTGCACACACGTCTTCATAGATATAGGCGGTCGAACAGTTTCTGTTCGTTCTTTCTTTGCCCATTTTTGAGCTCTCGGGCTCCTTGACATATGATGAACTATTGTTGTTCTCCTGTCTGTTCTGTGTTGATTTGTTTCTCGGGTTCTGGTGGCACTTCATGGCTACGTGACCCTTCTTATGGCAATGGATACACTCAATCTTGGGATTGAGCCAGCATGTATCTACTATATGCCCGTCTCTTCTGCATCTCACGCAAGTCTTCTTGTCTGCACCTTGTTGTTTCGACCTCCCTTTGCTCTTCCAGTTGCCCTTGCTGGTCCTCTTTGCTTGCTAGTCACAATCCTGCCTCTGATTCGACTCCCTCTTAGTCTTAAACTACTTCTTGGATTTTTCTTTGTTGTCATAGAGGGCCTGGTCAGAACCATCTTTGATGTTCTTTGGCCTCGATTTCCTCTCGAATCTCGACAATCGCCTTTTTGAGGTTCATGGCAAGATCTTTCGTGGGCATGGTTCTTGTCGTCTGGAATGATCTGGGTAAGGCTCTCAACAGGTACGTGAGCTGCTTCTCAGCTGACACAATCTTCTCTGCTCCAGAGTTATGTAGTGACAGAAACAAATCCTTCATCTTTCTTACAAAAGAAGTGAGGTCTTTTCCATCCCACTGCAAATTCGTCAGCTGATCTTCCAGCATCATGATTTGACTTCTTGATTTCATCTGAAATCTGGTGAGTAATGCATCCCACATCTCCTTAGCTTTGGAGAGTGTAGCCAGTTCAAGTGTGAGACTATCTTCGATGGAAGATGATAGCAAGGCTACTGCCTTGTCATTTTTTCCCCTCCATTCGCTTAGCTCCTTGCCTATTGTTGTAGGCATTTCTTTTGTTCCATCCACCTAGGGAAATAGTCCTTCGCCCTTGAGTATCAGTGATGTCTTAACTTTCCAGGCTAGAAAGCTAGATCCTGAAGAATCAAATATTGTGCAGATCTTGCTCTGCATGCTGTTGATTGAAGCCATTGTTTCTTGGAGTCTGTTCCCTTGTTGATGGTTGTTTGTTTGAATGCTTGGCCTTTTGGATTTGCTAGATTCTTGGCTATGTTAGAATATGATAGGATGATCAGCTTTGATACCACTGAAGAGAATGTGATATGCTCTGATACCACTGAAGAGTGTGATATGCTCTGATACCACCAAAGAGTGTGAATGAATGAGGATTGCAGTCGCGAGGCTTTCACAAAGGAACCACGACTCTCTTGCCCTCGGATGGAGTTTAGATGCGATCGCTGGACACTGCCAGCTGAATCACTCCTGTAATCCTCCAGAGTGTAGTCAGGCACTGTTGATCTACGTTTATAAAATTAATGCAGCATTCAACATAGTTTCAACCAAGGTGCGAAATTCAAATGAACAAGGAAACTTAGACACATGAATAAACAGCAGACGCATTTGCATTCAAGATCAGACACAACAAGAAATCTATATTGAGTTTACTCTGATTTCTTCAAGCACTGCATGCAAATCCATGCAGTGCGTTGGCATGGGAGAAACACAGTTCTCTCACGAGCAATCGTCTCACTTTACTAGCGGACAGTTGGATCTACAGATCCTAGACAGAATTGTCTTTGCATGCAGGTGGACATGTATTCTGTATTTCGTCTTGATTGCTTACTTACATAAGACTACTATGTTACACTATATGTGTACTCTGTTAATCTATATGTAAAGTACTATCCAGTAAGTATAGTCACTCTATGTAAATCTAAGATTAGAGTAATTAAGCATCTACAACTAATCTAGGAAATACAAGAGTGGCAGATTAGCCACGACCTAAAATGTATCAGCTGACGTCATGCCATCAGATCAGATATTTGTACTTCTGGGTACTTCCATAATCTCGCTGGTACTCTTTGGAGTGTAGAGGACAGAAGAAGGTTTCTTTTTCGTCGTTGGTTTCATTTTGGTCGTTTGCCTTCTCTCGTACTGGACCGCAAAAGACTATCATTCGTGAATCTTTCGTGTTTGCGAACCGTTTGTCTTCGTCTGCTTTGACTTTCATGTTTGCGAACCGTTCATCTTCATTTCCTTTGACTTTCGTGTTCGCAGAACTTTTTGTGCTTCATGTCTCCCAACTTTTGTGTTTACGAACATCTTCGTCAGGCTGAGGGTTGAAAACTAGCAAGGCTTTGTAGTTAGAAACATTTCGTTTCTTCATCCTGGGCCAGCATGTATTTTGTTTCCTTCATCAGATTCAGATCGTTATTGAATAGGAGTGTATCATCTACATAGAGAGAGTGATGATGATGAAGTAATCTAATATAGACTTGAAGTATACATTCGAGTCTGCTGAGTTTGGAATAAAACCATCTCGATAAAAAAATGCATTGATTTTTTGGAACCAGGCTCTGGGTGACTGTTTCAGCCTGTAGAGTGCCTTGTGGATTATACATACAAGATGTTGTTTCTTGCCGTTGAGTTCATATCCCTTTGGCTATGTCATATAGATTTCATTTGAAAAGCTGTTTGGACATCCATTTGATGGACTTCAAGGTCTGCTACAACTGCAAAGGAGAGGCGTAGGCGGATCGAAGCATGTTTGACAACTGGACTGAAGGTTTCAAAATAGTCCAAATCTAGAATCTGGGAGTAGCCTTTGGCAACTAGCCTAGCCTTGTAGCAATTGAGCCTTCCTTCAACATCATACTTTGCCTTGAATATCCATTTGTATGGGATCGGATTTCAATCCTTTGGCAGCTTTGTGACTGTCCATGTTTGACTCTTTATTAGAGAATCGAATTTGGTGTCCATAGCTGCTTTTTAGGAGTAGACATAGCCTAAAAAACGGTGGTCAGCATCAGAAGTAGACATAGCCTCAGAAACGATGGTTGGTTCCTGCACAAAGTAGCAGACAAGATCATCCATAAATCTGGATGGAGGCTGTCTGGACATGTTCAACCTTCTAGGTTGAACTTTGGTCCTCTGATGTGAGCTGACTCGTTGAGGTTCTGATTCATTGTCTGAGTCAATTTCCTATAGTTGAATGACTAGATCTGAATTTGGTTGTTCGATCCTTTGGGTCGAATTTGTCAGCAACTTTTTCCTTGTGGTCGATGAACTGGTTTTCCACAAAAATGACATCTCTATTGGTGAATGCCTTGAATTCCATGGAGATATACTCTCCCCCTCCATCTGTGCATAGAGACGTGATCTTCCTCTCGGTCTAGTTTTGTGTAGACGTCTTCAATTGCTTGAAGAACTTGAACTCATTGGATTTGTTCTTCAAAAAGTAAGTAGCAATCATTCGTGAGAAGTCAACAATGAAGGTTAGAAAATAGAGAGCTCCCCTTGTCGAAGTAGTTTGCATTGGGCCACAAATGTCGCTATGTACAAGGTCAAGCAAGCCTTTGGAAGTATGAACTGAATCTGAAATGAAGGGACTTCTAGCAAGCTTGCTGATAATATAGCTTTCAAATGGAAAAGTTGGCTTGTTGACAAAAGTCACATCTTGTACTAGACTCTGAACAGACATTTGTTGAATATTGTTGAAATGTCGTAGCATATCAGTTGATTCAAAAGTGGCTGTGTAAAGAGTTTGACTGTTAGAAGAGTACCAGGGACTAAGTTTGTAAAGATAGTTGCTTCTTCTTCCATAGGCTAGAACCTTCCAAGATTTGTCAAAAATTGTGCAGCCTTCTATATTGAATTTGACCTTCCGACCAGAATCGGTGATTCTACTAGCTGAGTGCATATTTTTTTTTAGATTTAAAACGTGGAGAACATTGGACAAGAACTTGACTTCACCTCACCTTCGATTGAATGTGATGAGTTGTCTCCAAGTTGCACAACTCTAGCGTGGGTAAATGACTTGTAGTCTTTGTACCAATCACAATGGTGAGTCATATGTTGAGTTGCTCCGGAATCTAGATACCAGGAGTCGATATCTTGATGTTTTTCAACTTTGGTCATGAACGCTGCTTCATCTTCATCTTGTGGTTGGATTGAGTGACTAGTTGTTGCACTGTGTGCTTGTTGTTGGAACTGCTTTTTCTTTTTGTTGTTGTATATCAAAGTTCAACAGTTCTTGATTTCATGGCCAGTCCTCTTATAGTATGTACAGAATGGTTTCTGCACTGGTTGGAATGATGAAGAGGCTAAATTCAATCCTGAACCAGAATTTAGTCTAGTATGCATATTGCTCTTCTTGTCAGTATAACTTGACTTTGTAGATCTCTTGGATTTAAACTTCTGAATTTTTTTAATATAAAACTTGAGAATCCTATCCTGAGCCTGAGGAGGATGCAGATCTTCTGATCTCCTCTTGTAGGTGCAACGAAATTACTCTTGACAGAGTGAGGTTCTCTTGGGTTGAAAATTGCCATAACCCAATTTTTGTAGGCTTAAGGTAGGCTCGTTAATAGAGTCATGAGAGCATCAGAATTTTCTATGACTGAGCCAGTTGTAGTCATTTGCTCCATAAGATTTTTGAAAATGTTGAGGTGACTTGAAACACTCTCTGCGTTAGACATTCTCAGGGTGAAGAATTTATTTCTCAAGTGTAATTTGGACATCACATCCCTGATATTGTAGAGCATTGCTAGGATGTCCCATGCATCCTTAGCAGTCTGAACAACACGTATGTGGCTGATCTGAGTATCCTTGATGTTGAGGGTGATCATGACAAATGCTTTGTCATCTCTCAGTCTCCACTTGGTGATGCTGGCTGCATCACCTTCTGGTTTGAGCTCTGTGCCATCAACGATGTCCCATAGTCTTTTGGCTAGTAGTATGACCCTCATCTTGAATTTTCAGAGATGGTAGTTATCTCCATCGAGTTTGTCAATGAGAGATGAACTAGATGATGGATCCATTCTGATTGAACGAGATCGTTGGTAGAAACAACGAATGTTGAAATACTGTTGGTTACGCGTTTGTTCGAAAGACGTCTTGATAGAAACAATACTGATAATCTAGAGTAGAAATGTAGATTACTGAAATGCCCACTCTGATACCATGTCGTAAAATGTGGGGATGACCGGCAACAGAAGCTCGAGGCTTTGGGCGTAGGCGTGTAGGATCGGAAATACTACAGTTAGCAGCAAGAATATTCAAGATGAATCATTCATACAAATTGCGCAAATGAACAATACGATACTGAGACATGAAATTTGCACTTTGATTAATATCAATAGTGAGTACAATGACTTGAAGTAATAACTTCAGCTTGTTGGGCATGATAACATTGGCTACAAAAGAGCTCTAGTTAATGTTAAAACAAAAATTTCTTAACACTTAGCTTGATCTAGCCAGTAGTATATATTTACAGGTGTCTTCAAAAATATCTTACAAGCATTTAATGCTCTTTACGCCACTCTTATGTATGTACAAAGTAGGCAACCGTCCTTTGGATATTTTGTTGTCCAGCTATTTTTAGGGTTGATGATAAGTTGGCGACATCGATCCACCTCTGTTGGAAAAACGAAAAATCCGAAAGTGCCTTAGAATGCTTAAGGTAGGCCTAGAATGGATTTTGGTCACTGTGTCGTTTTTTTATTTCCCGAAGGTGCGAAAAATGAGAAGAAGGCAAAAAAGACGAAGGTACATAAAAAATGTCTTTAAGGCAAAAGTGAAGAGTGCGAAAAATGCGAAGGTCCAAAACATGTAGTCGGCCTTCGGCTGTCTTCAGGATGCTCATTACTTGAACAATTGTTAAGGCTGAGCATTAAAATCTCACATCCCTAAGTCAGTTTATGACTAACCCTGGTATAACACATTGGAAGGCTCTCATCAGAGTCATGAGATATCTTCAAGCTACTATGGACTTTTGCATTTGTTATGGAATAGTCGACAACGACAAACTCAATTTACTCGGTGGTTACACATATGCAAGTTGGACAGGAGATGTAGACACTTGTAAATCCACTTATGGGTTTACATTCTTCCTCAATAATGGTCCTATTTCTTGGAATAGTCACAAGAAAACTTCGATAGCTCTATCTTCTACAGAATTAGAGTATATCGTAGCCTCACAAGTCACTTAGTGGTTGAGAAACTTACTTTCAAAAATAGGTCTGAATCAATTTGCTCTAGCATTATATTTGTGTAATAATCAAAGTGCTATTGCCTTGTCAGCCAACCCTAGGTTTCATTCTAGGAGTAAGCACATTGAACTCAAGTATCACTATGTTAGAAGCAAAGTTCTTGACAAAGAGGTCAGATTGCAGTACTGTCGAACGCAAGATATGACAGCAGATATTTTTACGAAAGCATTAAGCTTGGATGCACACATAAAATTCTATGCAAAACTAAGTTTGAAGGTCAAAACATTCATGGATTCAGATTAAGGGAGAGTGTTGGATTATTCTCCTACTAATCGACTAATCGACATTTTAATCTTCGTCCAACTTTTATCCAAACCTACAGATTTATTCATGTTTTTACACAGTCTGCATAACTACTCAAAAACGGCTCACAATGTCGGCATTTTTAGGATTTTCGTCTTTCGGGTTTTTTCTCACTTAGGCTTTTTTGCAAAATGCCATATGCCTCAAATATTAAGGAAATACCGTTGGTGAAGACCTTCTCAGTTTTCGTATTTTTCGCATAATAGTTTACGTTCATTTTTGCAGAGTTGCAGTTTACGTTTAAATCTACCGACAAATTGTTTACTTTCAAATCCACCAACTTGCATTCATTCATCAGACAAGTAATTTCTGAAAAGTCCTAACTGGATGGATGCCAGCACATCACAGCCAACTCAATGATGCATTTGATGACCTAATTGTTTAGTATAAATCGTTGTCTGTATTCTTACATCTCAAGCATTGAAGCATGAAGATCAATCATCAAGTATTAAATAGTTAGCGTTCTCTCTTTCAAGCCTGCGAGCTTGGACACTCTTGAGCATTCTAGCTCACTTCTTTAGAGTTGTTTAGAGATTGCTATTGAGCTTACTGCTTATTAGCATTGTGCTTAATTCAGATTTATTTTAGTCGTTCAGAGATAGCTTAGAGTACGTGGCTTTGATCCGCAACTTGTTGTATTCATTTACATCTGTTTCATTTTCATACTGAATCAATATTATCTTCTTATTGCATTCAAGTTCATCTCAGAATGTATGTGTTTCTGTAGTTCTTTGCGACTGATTATTTGTCTGATAATTCAATGCTTAATGTTTGGCTACGTAATCATTGTAGTACTAATGATTTCAAAGCTAGTTATTACAAGGTCGAACGTGATTTTTATCACTATTGTTTTGTTCGAAATTGATAGGTGTAGTCCTGCATAGAGAAAGAGAAGATAGGCGTAGTCACGCATAGAGAAAGAGGAAGATAATTTATTCCGCTGCGCATGATAAGTTTTCTTTCTTGTTGTTCGAATTCTTTTTATTCGATTCTATTTGGCCTATCTTTTCACACCTCCTTCCAACATCTATCACTTAGGTCAACTTAAGAACATCCTTATGAATGGAATCCTATGCTATTTGGCATGTGTGACAAGCCAAATCATGACTATCTAACCATATACAAGTCATATGACCAAAACTAGTCAAGCTAGAATTGTGAATTTCTAACACATGGTACAGTTCTGACCAATGAAGACTGTCCCAGAAGCAAAGAAGAATAGCAAGCGATGCTCGATAAGCCTTCCAGAAGGCTGATTGGTTCTCTAATGTACCTGGCATATAATATGAGGCCAAACATTGCTTACACAAACTGAGCCAATTTAATATTAATCCATGACCCATGCACTGGAAAATCGCCAAGAGGATCATACAATACCACAGCATACAAAGGACTATGGCCTTTGTTATTCTTGAGATGCAAGATTTCAGGTCAAGTCCTACAGCGATGCAAGGTGGGCATCCATGAAAGACGACTGCAAAATCATTTCAAGAAGATGCACCATAGCAGTAGATGCAGCTGTTCTTTGGGTTAGTAAGAAGCAGACAATAACTGCCCAATCATCTTGTGAGGTAGAATATGTTAATGCGGCCAAGATGGCTAACAAGTTGACATGGCTCAAACAGTTCATAGATGGACGAGAACTCAGAAAATGTTTCCGCCGACTTTTTGCATTCTTTGGGTTTTTCAAAAAAGTCAATTTTTTTGTGCACATGTCTCCATAGTTGTTCCACGTGTAGTTCGCACTTTTTGAAAAATGCAAAATCAACCTTTTTCGCGTTTCACAAAATTAAACCGATGCATGAAAAAATAGTTTAACAAGCTGAATGTAGCTAAAGCACAGAAGATAGAGACAACTAACATGAAGTTGTTATGATTAACATAACACTTATTTTTATTACTATAGATTAGCTTAATCATCTCTCCGTTCTCTTACATATAGGATCAACGTGAGAGAGAAAGTAGCGTGCACATACAAACGCAGAAGTAGCAAGCAGTAGCTAGTTACTCGAGATAGAGATACATGTGTGTAGCATGCACAAACAGAACTAGAATAATAATACTAGTTAGTCTTAAGAGAGAGCATCTCTCTTGCGCCGACGCGTTGATCTGGGAAACAGACAGCTCTCAAAGTTTTGTTGTAAAACTTATTTTTGATAATAGACATTTTTTTGTGAAGTTTTTAGCATGTGTGAACTTCACCACACACCCTACAGGATCTTACCGAGGTGTTGTGATTGCACAAGATTGATCAGAGAATAGTATACTTGAAAAATCTATGACAAGAGCACAATGGCATACATCTGATTGAAAAATCTAACTTATTACTATGAGAATTGAATGTCAGAAATAATTCTTCTAAGTGTTCAGTATGGGAAAAACAGGCTGCTCTCGGGTGTAGAGAGAAAATCAATGAAAGAGAACTCGGGTAGAGAGAGAATGAGTCCAAAACACCAAAATCTCATTATTCACAATATGGCAAAACATGCCAAGCTTTCTCTACATGAGAGAGACTCGCATTCCTACAGTGGAGTTGCATGGGAAGTCCACTTAACTAAACTAATTCACCTACCAGAGATCCACATGTGTAACAGCATGCATGGATGTTGCATGTACTGCATGTCAACTCATAAAATTGCCTAGACATGTGTAGATCACAAAAACCATTTTGCATGTTGCACGCACTGATTGCATGTGGCTTGCATGCATATAGTATGAGGTTGCATGCTATCTAAACTTCTTCATGTCATCAAAATTGAATCTACCTAACTCAAATACGACCTATACTAGAAGGTTATGTGCTCAATTCACATACATTTAATGCCAATACAACATGAAATATAGTGGAAATAACCATGGGCATGCACCCAAACTCGAGACAGGAAGAAAATATTGTAATAATCTTCACACTCCTCCTTAAAATTTATGTTCCTATCAATATAGACTTCGAAATTAGGCCAAGGTTAGATCTCATCTTGATAAAGACATTCTTGAGTAGTGGCTTGGTGAGAAGATCTGTAACACAATTTGTAGAATCAACATGCTCCAGTGAGATCTCTCTCCCAATGACTTTTTCTCTTAAAAAATGATAAGCTACCTCGATGTGTTTGCTCCTTGCATGGAAACTGGATTATTTGCAAGAGCCTGAGCAGAAATGTTGTCATTCTTGATAATTGGAAGATCTTCATCTGCATAACACTTTAGCTCTAAAAGTAGCCTACTGATCCATAAAATCTCCTTTGTTGTGGTTGTAAGAGATTTGTACTCAACTTCACAAAGAACAGTTGTTTGATAGTGGATTGGATGTCAAGTTTCAAGTTGACAAGTGCATAATCTCAAGAGAAAATGAAGTTATTACTAGAGGATCTAGAACTGGTAAGTTGTACAAACTAGATTCCAGGGAGAGTGCTAACATTTCAGATATTGCTTATGAGACCAAGGTTCTTCAGGAGGATCTGTGGCACAAGAGAATGGGTCATCCCAATTTCAAAGCCATGCAATCTATGGTCAAGAAAGGAAAAGTTGTTGGACTACCAAAGATACTATCAAAGGAGCTTCTACATTGTGAAGCTTGTGTGCTGGCAAAATCACACAGAAGGCCTTTTCCTAGATCAAGCATCAAAACAAAGCAACCATTTGAACTAGTGCACTCTGATGTTCATTTCTCATCAACTAAGAGCAAAGGAGGGCAAATTGCTTTGTTTCCTTTGTAGATGATTATACAAGATATTCTTGGATCTATATGTTGTCTTCAAAAGCCATGGTCTATGATGTTTTTCTTACTTTCAAAGCTTATGTAGAAAAGCAGTTTTCTTTCAAGTTGAAATGTTATATACCTATGTAACTAGCAGTACTTCAGACCGCTACTAGTCCATTTAGTGTTGGGGGCTAAATGGCAAGGTACCCTTAGGATTAAGGGTATGTTTCCTTGGATAAGGGCAGGCATGTGACTATACCTTAGTTGGAGGTATGGAGTCACGTGACCTTTGGATAAGGAGTACCCTTAATATTAAGGGTAGGTACCTTAGACTAAGGTACTAGTGTCTTTGGTTAAGGGCAGGTAGGTGTCTATGCCTTAGATGGAGGTATCGAACCTAGTGAGGTTGTAGAAAGTCATTGGATGACTATTTTTCTAAAACCTTGGGCCTCAACCTTGAACCATATCACTTTATTGGTCTAGGACCAAAGTATACATGCACAACTTGGGCAATGGGACCTAGTAGGAGGGCACCCTTCTAAAGTGTCCATTGAGTTGCCAACTCCCACAAGAAAGACATTCAAAGAGTCATAAGTTATGGAAGGAGTCTTTTGACCTTCCATAAGCCTATGGAGGCTCTTGGAGATTCTTTAACTCCCCTAGGCTCTCTCTCTCTCATTGGATGTGCATGAAAATCCATAGTGCATTGAAGGGGTCCATGGGCCATCTATATGAGGGTAGTAGGGCGCCCATTGGGAGGGGGAGATCTCTCTTGTTTGCTTTACTTATGCTCTAGTGTTGTTACAACTGTGTAAAGTGCTTTCTTGTGGTAGTATGCTTGAGGTTTGGATCTTGCTTATGGTATGGGACATAAGTAGGGTCTGAATCTTGAGAATGCTATGGAGTGTTGTGGTATGCTTGTGATTTGTTTATGGTTAGCAAGGGGGTGCTAGATAGGTCTTGCTTGGAGCTTGGATCTAGTTATGGTTGGGTGGTGAATACTTGAGGCCAGCTTGTTATCTATCTTTGTGTCTAAAGAGTAGGGACACAGGTGGAGGAGAGATCCTTGGAGGCTTGCAGATCCTTACTTGCAGGTGGAGGCATCCTAGCTTGGAGTTGGGGAGCATCTTGAAGCTTGCAGGTTGCTTGGAGGACATTTGGAGGCTCTACCTTGGATTTGGAGGACTTCCTCACCTCTACTTGTAAAAGTGGTATCAGAGCTAGACAAAGGATGGTAACCTTTTTAACCTTCTTCAAGTTCTATTAAGATCACCAACTAAATTTTTTTGGGGAAGATTATAGGCTTCTCTAGTTGTAGGAAGCTTGTAGTTAAAGTACCCAGTGAATCTAGTTCTCTTTCGAAGAGAGTAGTGATGCTTATAGAAATGTTTAGGGGCTGATTTTTTATCATGTTAGAGAAGTTTTAAAGGGGGCTTTGGGTTTTTAAAAGTTCTGAAAAATTATTTGTGGGATGGGTAGAGGAAGTCTTCCTCTACATACACAAACTTTTTTTTGGCAAAAAGATTGATTCTAGCTTTGTGTTTTGATCAAAACTAGTGTTTTTTTTGCATAAATGAAGTGTTTGAAGTTCTGATTTTCATTTTGAAATTCTGTTTTCAAACCTGTAAATCTGAAAATCAGATCTAAGAAGTGAATTTTTCATTCAAACTTCATTAGTTACACCTTTCTATCTCCTAGTTTCATGAAGATGGCAATGTAGGAAGGGAATGGTAGTGTATCTTTGTGCATAAAACAAGTTTTGAAATTCTATTTTTTGTCATTTTGAAGTTCTAATTTTCATACCTGTAAATCTGAAAATCAGATCTGTTAATTGAAGTTTTGCTAAAGCTTCATTAGTTATCCATTTTTAGACACTAATTTCTTAGATTTGGAAATCTAGAATAGTGAGAAACGTGAAAACTTTGGTTGCTTTTGAAATGACAAATGGAATTGGAATGGGAATGGAAAGTTTATGTAAACATTAGCTTGGACTAGTTAATTGAAGTTTACATAAGAATTTGGTTTTCATTTTTGCTTTTGATTAAGGCAAATGTAGCATGTTGTTGTTTTTCTCTTAAGCTTGGATTAAGCTTGCAAATAGTAGGCTTGGATTGAGCTTACAAACAATAAGATTGAATGAATAGAAGTAAATGTTTTTTATTTGCATTGGATGTAACAATAGATGACTATGAACACTTCCAAAAGTTGAGTCATCTAACCATGAATAAAGGTTTGGAACAATTTATTCAAGATTTTCATGAGTACCTGAATCCACTTTATAGTGATATTCTGCCTAAGGTACAAATGTTAATGTTCATTGATGGATTACCAAAAGATTATCAAGTGGATGTTTGTAGGAACCATCCAAAAACCTTCGAAGATGCTATTAGGACTGCAAAATACTTGATGACACACCTAAGCCACCTAGGGGTCAACAACTTCATGAGATGAAAAAAGGTTTTTAATTTAAGAGGAAGGATAGGGAAGTTGTTGATGAAACACATCCCAATTCCAACAATCCTAAGAAAATTAAGAAAAACTTTAAAAACCATCATGGTGGCAATGATAAAGCTGAAGCTCATAGAGAACATGTGCTTCAAGTGCAATGGCGAGGGCCACCTTGCACGTGATTGCATCAAAAAACAAGCTTCAACCTCAAGTAATCTATCTCGAAGTAATGAGATGGATGTTTGTTTCCTTACTTCTTTAGTTTTTGGTCCTAATGACCTTATTTGCATTAAAGGTAAAGTTAATGATCAAGTTGTTAATGTTCTTTTTGACATGAGATCCACTCATAACTTTATTAATGTAAATTGGGACAGACACTAAACCTTCCTACCAGAAAAAGTGAGAAAAAATATCGTGTGACAATGGCATTGGGAAGTAATTCCAATTTGATGGATTTTATCGTTCCTGATGTAGAATTGCACATTCAGAATTATTCTGAAAAACTAAAATTCCATGCTGTTCAATTAGCTAATGTAGATATTGTTCTTGGGCAACAATGGCATTTTGATAAGAACAAATCATTGAGAATTGATTTTGTTGAGAAATCTTTATCTTTTCTGCATGAGAATTCTTTAATTAAGATCAAGGCTAGTTTAACTGTTGACAGTAAAAATGTTAACCCTTATTCTAAACAAGAACTTAATTATGTTATGAAGAATTCTGATTTTAAAGTTTATTTATATTTTCATAATGATATCATTTGCTGCGATGATGAAGAACTTAACATAAATGTCATGAATATACCCAGTGAGAACACTACAGAATTTGAAGCCTATAATGAACTTAGGCAGGAATTCAATGATGTTTTTTTAGACCTTCCTGTAGGTTTACCACCAGAAAGGACAGTTGGTCATAAAATTGACCTAATACCTGGAGCAATTCCAATCACACAGCGTCCTTATAGGATGAGTGCATTTCAAACTCGCTTTGGTCACTACAAATTTTTGGTGTTGCCTTTTAGTTTGACCAATGCACCGACAACTTTCCAACAAATGATGAACGATTTGTTCAGACCATATTTGGGAAGATTCGTAGTGGTATTCTTAGATAATATCCTAGTGTTTAGTAAGACTTTGGCGGAACATAAAGAGCATCTTAGGATTGTCTTGGACATTCTAAGAAGGGAAAAGCTCTTTGCCAAGGAGTCTAAGTGTGATTTTTTTGCTAAGAAATTGTCCTACTTGGGGCATAAGATTTTCGAATGGGGGGTGGAGATTGAGGCTGATCATATCCAGAGGGTTATTGATTGGCCTATTCCCACCACAGTTCGGGAAATCAAGTCTTTCTTGGGATTTGTGGGATTTTTCCGTCGGCATATTCCCCAATTTGCTCGATTGGCATTTCCTCTTACCCAGGCCTTGAAAGGCTATAAGAAGCTAAGCCGGAGGGCTAAGAGTCCACTAGTGGTGTGGACGGAGGATATGAATAATTGTTTTGAGTTGCTTAAGAAAAGTGTCACTTCAGCACCAATATTAATCATTGGCAATCCTAATAAGACTTTTGTGGTTAGGACCGATGCCAGTGATTATGCTATTGGAGCTATTTTGATGCAGGATGGACATCATGTAGCTTATGAAAGCAAGAAACTCAATCCTGCTCAGTCTAAGTATTGTACCTATGAGAAGGGACTGTTTGCAATTGTTCATTCCTTGAAAATTTGGAAACATTATTTGTATGGAGTCATATTTGAAGTTTTGACAGACCATCAGACTCTTCAATATTTCTGTGATGCTACAGATCTAAAGGGGAGGCAAGCTAGATGGGCTGAGCTGATGCAAATCTTTGACTTTTCTATACGTTATTGTAAAGGAAGTCAAAATACTCTAGCGGATGCTTTGAGTCGGTTACCGGTTATTAATCAGTTGTGCTTTACTGTTATAAAACCGGAGTTGTTTCAATCTCTTCAAGGACTATATGAGTCCGATCCTTTTTTTGGAAAGTATTGGCAACAAGAGCTTTTGGGAGTCGATTCAGGTTTGCAAGATTCCTTGAATAAGGGAAAGACTGAAATGGATTTCTTGATTTGAAACAAGATTTTGTTTTGTAAAGGAAAGGTGTGTGTACCAAAGAATGACATTGTAAGGGCCCAAATCTTGCACGAGTGTCATGACAGTTCGCAGGACATCCGGGTATACAAAGAACACTTGACTTAGTTCGAAGGCAATTTTGGTGGCCTAAGATGAAAAGTCAGGTAGAGGCCTACATACTTAAATGTACTAAGTGCCAATTAAATAAAGCAGAGAGGCTAAAAGCTAGTGGCCTATTACATCCTTTAGATATTCCTACCGAAAAGTGGGAAAATATATCTATGGATTTTGTGGTCGGGCTTCCACGTACAAGGAAGGGCCATGATTTGGTTTGGGTCATTGTTGACAGACTTACGAAGTTTGCTCAATTTATCCCAACGAAAACTACTGTTAAAGCTTCAGAACTAGCTCAACTGTTTGTTGAGAAGCTTTTTCGACTATACGGGCTGTCTTGCGATATTGTCAATGACTGTGACCCAAAATTCACTGGGAATTTTTGGCAAGCAGTATTTGAAAAGTTGGAAGCAACTTTAAGTTTGAGTTCTACAGATCATCTGGAATCAGACGGTCAAACGGAAAGGACCAATCAGACGATGGAGGATATGCTTCGAGCATATGTGGGCCATCGGCAGTCTGATTGGGAACAGTACCTTCCACTGGTGAAATTTGCATATAACTATGCAAAACATTCAGCGACCGAATTCAGCCCTTTCATGCTTATGTATGGTTTTCAACCTCGATCACCAATTAGTGTTGGCATGAAAAACCTACGGGTGCAAGCCGCAGTTGATTTCCTTGTGGATATGCAAGAAATGTTACAGCTGGCTAAAGATAGCATAAGAAGTGCCCAGGACATGGCAAGGCACTATGCCGATCTATCTCGGAAACACAAGGTATTCATGGTCAACGACTGGGTGTTTTTGAGAGTCCCTAGTCACTCTAGAAACTTGAAAACTATTAAGTGTGCACAGTTGGCACCTAGGTATTGCGGTCCTTTTAAGGTTATCCAAGTGATAAACAAGGTCGCATACAAACTAGACCTTCCAGCTAATGTGGGAATTCATCATATTTTCCACGTTAGTAAGTTGAAACCCTCATTGGGGGTTGGGGAGACCCTGGTCCCTGTGGAAGATCTAGTGGAACTTCTTCGTGATGAGTCCGTGAGTGGACCACCTGAACTCAAGGCAATTGTTAATAGCCTGTAAAGAACCTTGATAATAGCTGGTAGACCACCGGAGGGGCAAATCAGAAGAGGAGGATACCTGGGAAAAGGAGGCTGATCTCCAGAAGAATTTTTCAAATTTTTCCCTACAAGGAAAAATTTAAGTTTAGGGGGAAGGAATGTTACATACCTATGTAACTAGCAGTACTTCAGACCCGTAATAGACCATTTAGTGTTGGGGGCTAAATGGCAAGGTACCCTTAGGATTAAGAGTATGTGCCCTTGGATAAGGACAAGCATGTGACTATACCTTAGTTGGAGGTATGGAGTCACGTGACCTTTGGATAAGGGGTACCCTTAGTATTAAGAGTAGGTACCTTAGATTAAGGTACTAGTGTCCTTGGTTAAGGGCAAGTAGGTGTCTATGCCTTGGATGGAGGTATGGAACCTAGTGAAGTTGTAGAAAGTCATTGGATGACTATTTTTCATACATGCACAACTTGGGCAATGGGACCTAGTAGGAGGGCACCCTTTTAAAGTGTCCATTGAGTTGCCAACTAGGCATTCAAAGAGTCATAGGTTACGGAAGGAGTCTCTTGACCTTCCATAAGCCTATGGAGGCTCTTGGAGATTCTTTAACTCCCCTAGTCTTCTCTCTCTCTCATTGGATGTGCATGGAACTCCATAGTGCATTGGAGGGGTCCATGGGCCATCTATATGAGGGTAATAGGGCGCCCATTGGGAGGGGGGGATCTCTCTTGTTTGCTTTGCTTATGCTCTAGTGTTGTTACTAATGTGTAGAGTGCTTTCTTGTGGTAGTATGCTTGAGGTTTGGATCTTGCTTATGGTATGGGACATAAGTAGGGTTTGGATCTTGAGAATGCTATGGAGTGTTGTGGTATGCTTGTGATTTGTTTATGGTTAGCAAGGGGGGTGCTGGATAGGTCTTGCTTGGAGCTTGGATCTAGCTTTGGTTGGGTGGTGAATACTTGAGGCCAGCTTGTTATCTATCTTTGTGTTTAAAGAGTAGGGACACAGGTGGAGGAGAGATCCTTGGAGGCTTGCAGATCCTTACTTGCAGGTGGAGGCATCCTAGCTTGGAGTTGGGGAGCATCTTGAAGCTTGCAGGTTGCTTGGAGGACATTTGGAGGCTCTACCTTGGATTTGGAGGACTTCATCACCTCTACTTGTAAAATGAAAGCTTTGAGAAGTGATAGTAGAGGAGAATATACTTCCAATAAGTTTAAAGACTTTTATGAGAGAGAGGGCATTCAAAGAGAGTTTTCTTGTTCATATACTCCTCAGCAAAATGGAGTTGCTGAGAGAAAATATAGAACTTTGTGTGAATGTGCAAAAGCCATTAGGCTAGAAGCTCTCTGCGTAAAGAATTTTGGGGAGAGGCAATTGCATGTGCAAACTATCTTTGTAATAGGCTTCCTAATCTTGCAATTGGACGAAAACCACCATTTGAGATGTTGTATAAGAAAAAGCCTAAGGTAGATCATCTTAGGATTTTTGGCTGTGCAGGCTTTGTGCATGTGCCTCTAGAAACTAGGAAGAAGGAAGATCCTAGTGCAGTTAAAGGAATTTACGGTAGGATATGCATCCATTAAAAAAAGCATACAAAGTATATATTCCTTCTACTATTGTTAGTAGAGATGTGATCTTCCATGAAGATAAGAAGTTTAACTTGGATGATGCATAGATCAAGGAGTCTCGTGCAAGATCAATCATCAATCTTGATGCGGCTCAAGAGGTGGTGAGGCCGAGGCTTGAGGAGGAGCAAATTCAAGCTACCACACCAAGAAGATCTACACGAGCAAGATCTGAGCCAAGGAGGCTCACATACGATGAAGAAGGAAGGAAGGCAAGTGGAGGTGAATCTTCCTATCATGCTCTCTTTATATCAGATGAAGAGCCTAAAGATGTCCAAGAAGCTCTTCGATCCAAGATGCGGGTTGAAGCAATGACCCAAGAGTTTGAAGCCTTGATGTCAAAAACACATGGGAGCTTGTGGAGCCACCAAACAACATGCATGTGATTGGATGTAATTGGGTATTCAGAATCAAGTATAATCATGATGGATCTATCAATAAGTATAAAGCAAGACTCCTTAATGCTCCCATCAATGCAAGCCAATTCATCATTCAATGCTTTCATCCTCAAAACAAAAGTACTTGGTCTTTCTTCCTTATTTTGCAAACAAGAAAATATTTGCCTTCTTAGAGTCAACACTCTAGAATTAGACTTGGATTCATAAAGCTACTTCAATGAATCCCAAGCATCCTTAAATGAAGTACACTTACCAACTTCCTTGATAATCTCATTGATATCATTCATCTTGATAATGTGTAGAATTTTTTTGGCCCTCTTATCATACCTCATTTGACCTTCTTGTGTTGCTGGTCTCTCCTCCAAACCTACAACAATATCCAAAACATCATTCATCTCAAGAAGTAATTCCATCCTCACTTTCCACAATGGATAGCTACTTGAGGTAAGCCTATCATTGGCTTCCAACATGACTTCACTTGAGGTTGCCATGTAGCAATGACTTGATCTTCTCTTTCAACCTATTTGACAAAGCACGCCTTTGAACAACAACAAATGTTTTCAAAAGAATACAATAATATATCGCGTGGATTTCGACGTGAGCGTCCAACATATTTTTGAAAATTTTATAATTTGTCATAATTTGACACGTCAGAATCCGACGTCCAGGCAAAAAATCCCAAAATCATTGTCCAGTGATTGGGAAATTGTGGCGGCAACCAATTTTTAAAGTGCACGTCGGAATCCGACATGTTGGAATCCGACATCTCGATGTGGACATGGCGAGGCATTTTTTTTCTTAAAAAATATTTACGTGTCATCCGACACGGACATCGGATTCCGACGTCCACGTCAGCAATCCAAAAGCATGTTCACGACATCTTGCATTAGGTGTTTGGGCCTAAACCAACATGGACGTCGGATTCCAACGCATTTGAAGGACGTCATAGATGCTTAATCACTCTAATTAAAAAGGTTACTCAGAGCGACTATATACCTACAAGATGATACTTGACACATAGACAGATACAGAACATACACACACATGTATGAAGCAGTTTGATGCTAGTAAGCAATCAAGACAAAACATAGACAAGAAGTATGCCTGCGTGCGAGGAAAGTTCTATGAGCAGGATCCATAGTGATCCACAGGTCCGCTAGTAAGCGAGACATCCACTCGTGAGAGAACTGTATTTCTCTCATGCCAACGCACTGCGTGGATCTGCATGCAGTGCTTGAAGAATCAAAGAAAATTTAATAGATAATCTTGTAGCAATTGTGCACATGTCAATATATGATGTATGATCTTGAATGCCAATGTGTCTGCTGTTATTCATGTGTCTGATTCTCCCATTCATTTCAATTTCACACATTGGTTGAATTTGTTGAGTGCTACATTAATTTACAAACGTAGATTAGCAGTGCCTGACTACATTCTGGAGGACTGTAGGAGTGATTCAGCTGGCAGTGTCCAGCGACCGCATCTGAACTCCATCTGAATCGCATTGAATTGTGGTTGCTTCGCTTTCATGACTGTATCGCAACTGTTTTTCGAGACCGCGAATTCTCATCACTTGCAAGCAAGGCAGGGCCAAAAAATCTAAGGTTAATAAGAGTGGAGTTTGTACTATGACTAAGATGACAACATGATTTTATTGTTAGCAAAAGGAAAAAATCACATTGTTGCCATTGGAGCTTCGTGGATTGACTATAACATATCATAAAAGTGGGTCGATGGTGAATCGGCTAGTAAAGGGGAGTGAGAAGACACCAACTCGGCCACCATCGCCCTTTGCAAGATTGACAAAGTCTGAGCTCATTGCAAGGGATATAAATTTGTTGTCTGAAGAAGGCCATAAGCGTTAAAGCGTGAACACCCTTACCAAATGAGCACACCTGTGAAGGAATTCGTCAAAACATCGATGAAGGGGGCCATATGTCTCAATTGCTAGAGAAATCAATTCATAGATAGGAAGCCTATTTCTTTCTTGAGATGCCACTCCTGCTACTTCTTCAAGTGTGATGGATGAGCAAGACAAGAGATCAACATGAGTGGGATTAACAACAACAACAACATTCGGCAAGGTCATCGAAAGTCTGAAGCACGTTTCGCTTACATTTATTCTAATAGCCAGCTGACAAATCAAGGATAAACTGCCAAAGTGCCAATTTTGCATCGAATTACAGAACTTTGATCCACAAATCCATAACTTCTTGCAGGCAAGAGTTTAAGCTCCGCGTATCCATTTTGCAACTGACAAATCTTTGGTCAAAATCCAAATCATCCCCGACCACAAACGATTTTTGAATACTTCCGTGAATTCTTCCCATGTGGTGGGTTTGGGTTGCAAATCACGCCATCATGATGAAGCCTTTCCTTGGAAGAACGGAAGAATGCTCTCAATTTTTTCTCTTCTAGAATTGCATGTAGATTGAAGTAATTATTCCACTTGGTTAACCAGTCGTCCCACCACCTCTAGTTTCTTCTCTTTCTTCTCCCCCAAATAAGGTTCTGGCTTAAAGCCCAAATTGTCGCGAATGGGTTTTGTGTCGCGAACGGATTTGTTTCTTTTGAATTTTCTTATGCAGAAGCTTGCAAGATCCTAGACACGCGACTACAGATCACAGAATAGATATCATTCTAGCAATCAAGACAACGAAAAACAAGGAGATGCACAAGAGAGAGTAACTGTATTATCAGTTTTATTTTTAGAGTGAGATGATCAGTGTCTCGCTCGTTGGCGACCTGACACTCTGCTATTTCGCTATGTTCTGGTCGTTGGCAGACTTTCATGCACAACTATTTCTTTTCTCTATATTTTTAATTCTTTTCTTTTTCTGCTCTACTCTCGCGGACTTCTCAATGTATTCTGTTGATCCAGAAAATTGTTTATATCTCCATTGTGTGGAGTTTACAAGATAGCTAAACAGAGAATTACAAGAGTAGTTAATGCTAGTCAACTAGTTATTTACTCTCTATAATTGTTGATTGTTTCAGCTGAGCGTGAAGTTCAAAGCTCCATGCCTGTTGAGCTGCCAGTTGGCAGCACGAAAGATTTTCTTTTGTTTTCTTTTCATTTTGTGTCGTGTCGTGTCTTTTGGTCATGGAGGCATGTCTGACTTTCGTGAATCATATGACCTTCGTTTCGCTTCGTTTCGTGTCTTAGGATTTTTGAGGTACGTTGACTTTCATGAATTGTTCGCCATTCAACCTTTGCTTCGTGTTGCTTCGCTTCGCGTCGTGACAAAGTTGCAGGAGTTTACAATTTCTAACACTCCCTCTTGAACCTTGCAGCTTTGCACATTTAATCCAATTGTCTTTCTTTGCTTTGCAAAGAGTAGCTTGTCGAGCGGCTTTGTGAGCAGATCTGCAATCATGTCTTCAGATTTTATGTACTGGACTTGGAGCTCTCCTTTCGAGATCAAATCTCAAATGTGATGATACTTCAGAGGTATGTGTTTTGTCTTTGAATGGAAGACAGGATCCTGGGACAGATAATCATTGTGCATGGTCCTCCTTGTGATATCCCAATTGCCTCCAGCATCATCTGCAACCAAACTACTTTGTTCGCCACTTTTAAAGCTGCGACATATTCAATTTTGCATGAGGATTGAGCTACCAAGTTTGCTTTTTGCATATCCAGCTGATTGCTGCTCCACACGCTATTGAACATCCTCCAATTATGGACTTGATGTCATCTTTGCAACTCGCCCAGCTTGCATCACTATAGTGGTGCAGCTCGAATCCTTTTCTTTCGTTTTCTGCTTTGTACATTAATCCCATATTTTGGGTACCCTTCAGATATCGTAGGATTCATTTTTTCATTTGCCAATGTGCCATGCCAGGATTGGAAGAGAATTGGCTTAAAGCATAAACAGAGAAAGCTATATCGGGTCTGGTACAAATTGTAAGTCAGACTACTGATTAGGTTTTGGTAGGATATACCTTCCATCTTCTGTTTTTCTTCCTCTGTTTTCGGACAATCCTGCTTCGTCAGCTTGGCTTTAGCTATAATTGGTGTGACCTTTTCTTTGCAATCCATCATGTGATACTACTTCGGCACTTTTCTGGCATATTCAGACTGACTCAAGTGCATTTCGCCCTTTATTCGATCTCTTCTGATCTCCAGTCCGAGGCATTTTGTTGCTTCCCCTAGATCTGTGATTTCATAATTTTCAAAAATCTGACTCTTCATGTCCTTGATTAGCATCAAGGAGTTCTCTATCATACGATAATCATCCACGAAAATAGTCTGTATCACAAAATCTTTTCCTACTCTTTTTATGTAGACATTACAGTCTGGTTGTGTAGGATTGAAGTCTAGAGACTTCAGAAGACTGTCGAGCTTCTTGTACCAAGCTTGTGATTCTTGTTTTAGACCATAAATGCATCTCTGCAACTGACAAACATATTGTCTATTGTCGGGGTCTTCAAATCCTTTAGGCTGCTTCATGAAGATTTCATCCTCTAGATCTTCGTGGAGAAAGGCTGTCTTTACATCAATTTGGTGAATTTTCAGATTGTGTTGTGTAGCATATGCAAGGAGCAGTTGTATGCTTGTCATCTTGACCATCGACGAATATGTGTCGAAATAATCAACACCATACCTTTGTGTGTAGCCCTTCGCGACAAGCCTTGTTTTATAATGGCCAACAGTGTCACCTGATTTCATTTTCTTTTTGTACACCCACTTGCAGTCGACAATCTTTCTGTTTTCTAACAGTGGCTCTAGTGTCCATGCCTCATTTCACCTCATCGACTTGATCTCCTCTGACATTGTCTACTTCCAGAATTCTCCCTCTGAACTCTGGACAGCTTCTTGATATGTTGTCGGCTCTTCAATGAAGCTGTAGTAATCAGATTGCATGTCTTCGCTCCACTGAAGATTGTCAGCGTATCGATCTGGAGGTCTTCTTTGTCTTGTTGACCTTTTGGGTTCGTTTCGTCACTGCTCGAACGTCTTGTTCGTGGGATTCTGCTTCCTGCTGGTTTGGAGTCTGATTTGACGTATGTCCTCGATCTCCCTCTTGAATTGGTAGTAGTGTGAAGATCTCATGGCCATTCTCATCCTTTAGTCCAGGGAATGTGGACTCATCGAACTTCACATCTCTACTCGAAACAACCTTATTCGTGGTTGGATTGTAGAGTCTGTACACTTGTGATCCATTCGAGTACCCGACCATGATTATTTTCTTTGATTTATCATCGAGCTTGCTTCTTTTATCTTTTGGAATGTGCTTGTATGCTGCACATCCAAACACACGTACGTATGATAGATCAGGCTTTCTACCTGTCCACATTTCATACGGTGCCTTATTTTCCAACGATGTCATTGTTGATCTGTTCTGCAGGTGTACTGCTGCAACTATTGCCTCAATCCAAATTTGACTTGGCAATCGAGCCTATGCCATCAAGCATCTGGCTCCTTCGACTAGTGTCTTGTTTCTTCTTTCCGCGACACCATTATATTCTGGTGTGTACGCAAGAGTGAACTGATGCTCTATCCCCTATTCTTGGCAGAATTTCGAAAAATCTTTGCTCATATAGTCACCTCCATTGTCATATCTGATGATCTGAATCTTCTTTGAGGTGTGTCGCTTTGCAAATGCCACGAACTTCTTGAAAGAGTCAAACACTTCAAAAAAAAAATTTAGGTAGTAGAATAGTCATCCTGCTGTAATCATCTATGAACGTCAAGAAATACCTCAATCTTGAGAGCGAATCCATTTTCATCGGTCCACAGACATCTGAGTGGACAAGCTCAAGAACTTCTTTGGCTCTTCTTCCCTCATGTGTGAATGGATTCCGATGTTGTTTGCCTTTCTAACAGGCTTCGCATAATTCAATATCGGGTCTTGATATCTTCAAACTTGTGACTATGTCTTTGTTGCACATGTCATACAAGCTCCTCCTATTCAGATTATACATTCTCCTATGCTAGAGCTGATCTTCATTTTCTGATGCATTTAATATGCTATCAGAATTGCTGATTATCTTGGCTTGGTAGAGATTTCCTTTTCTGCATCCAACCGTCAACAATTTGCTTGTTGTTTTTTCGATCATGTGGCATGTATTGCCATCGAATAAAACTTGAACTCCAAGATCTGCCATTTTGGAGACTGATAGCAGATCTTTTCTCAATGATGGCACGTAGAGTGCTCCTGGCATCTCTGCTTGACCTGACAATGTTCACAGCTATAGAGTCCCGATGCCTTTGACATCGTGTCTGCTCCCATCACCTAGAATCACTACTCTGTTATTTTTGAGTTCTCTGAAGTCGATCAAGATTTTCTTATTGCACGTGATGTGTGATGTTGCTCTTGAATCAATGACTACATCATAGTCTTGTTCAGTGTAGCTTGTTGAAGCTTCATCAAATATTCTGAAGGCTTCATCACCTCTATCTGCATCTTTTGATGACTCTGCAACATTTGCTTTCTCAGTTTTGTTCTTTTTTTTTGGGTTGAATCTGCAATCGTATGCAGAGTGCCCTTCTTCTTGTAATGCATGCTAGGTATTGCTGGATTGAACCAGCATTTGTTGGCTGTATGGCCTGGTTTGTGATAGTGATCACAAGAAAAAAAATTGTTGATTTGAGAACTTTGTCTTGTCGAATTTGGGTTTGTTCTTGTTCTTCTTCTTTTCTTTGGTGAAGAGAGCTTTATCTTGATCACTGCTTCCTTCTCCTTCATCCCTCATCAGTCTCTCATTAATGACAAGACTGATTGCTTTGTCGAATGTCATATCTGGTAGACTCAGGATAAGCATTCTCAACGGTTGATAGGACGTAGGTAGAGACTTCATGAAGTACATTAGCTGTTGTGGTGCTGGGACCTGCTGGTGCTCTTGCCCTGATGCAGCAAGTTGAGCAGAGATCATTCTGATCTTCTCAACATGCTGGTCCAGCTGGTTGCCATCCCATCGTATGGATTGCAGCTTGCATCACTGAAGCTGTAGTCCTCACTTCGTATTTCTGTTTTAATCTTTCCCATGCTGTATGGCTACTTTCGCCGTCTTCAATATGCATGAGTAGATCTTCGTTGATGGACGAAATGATGATCGCCATTGCACGCTCATCCTTTTTTATCCATTCAGCTCTCCTTGGGTCTCCCTCTGGAGGCTGCACCTCTGAGAGTTCGGTCACCGACCAGATGCCTTCGCCCTTCAGCAGTGTTTTGATTTCGAATTTTGATATTTTCACATGGTTTTTTGATGTATTTGACATCTATATGGATCCACATGTGTGAGGACCTGTCCACACGTGTGAAATGACACTTGTAATATTCAAATCCATTTTGATTAGCTTTCATTTGAGTCTAATATGACATCTCCTAAATTATAGGAGTTAGGTCCTAGTTTGTAGGAATCTAGAAGGTCAACAGAAACCACCAATGGATGATGTGGCAAACTTGATAGATCTTATCCAAAGTGGATATGGATGAGTACAATGAGCTGTCCCACACGTGCTGGATGCAGCTTAGAGAGAGATTATGATGATTTTGTACTTGATCCATGGATCCATCATTGAGCTAATGATGAGAAACATTGGTCTGTAAAGCAATCTTGGTGTTTACACTCTCTTAAGCACTTTCTTTGTGGATGAATGCTAAGTAAATGTTTAGTAAACTATTTCTCTGTTATCAGGCTGTACAATAGCTATACTTCACACTTGTGAAGCCGTGGGTCATCATTTTTTATTGTTCTTGCTTGGAAACACAAAGATTGTCAAGTAGAAGCTAGATTTGGAAGCTAGTCTTGATATAGATCAAGATCTTAAGCTACCAATCACTCTTTGTGATCATTTCTAGATCAAATTTAGTCCTTTACTCTGAAATTTGACATGGTATCAGAGCCAACTCAAAGAGCTTAGTTGATGATCCAAAAATCTTCATTTTGGTGAAACCATTGGTGCTAGATTTATTTTGAAAGAGGGCGACCTTTTCTAATAGTTTACTTGTAATGTTGAGGTTCAGATTAGTGTGTAAAGTTCAGATGTACTTCTCACACGTGTGAGAGGCTGCTGGAGTTGTACTTTCACCAAAACTTTGTTTTTTTTCAATATTTGAGCTTCAAACAAGTTGTGAAGAGTGAAACTAGTGATGTGCTTATGAAAATCCATTGTTTCCATTATAGATTTGATGAGTAAATGGTGTTAGAAGCTTATCAAACCTACAAATCCTTGAGAGAGAGTTTGAGGCTTATGTTTTTTTTTTGGTTCAAGAGTGAAACCATTCTAAACACCATAGGAAGGCATTGGCACTTCCAAGAATCAAATCCAAGTTTCTAAGTGAATAGATTGTGTAGAATACACTTTCTCAAATCTTTTTGAGTTCAAGATCATTATAGATCTTGCTTCTTGAGTCTTGTGAGATTCAAGATAGTAGCATTGTAGCTAAATTCTGAGAAAGAGTGAAGGGAGAGCCTTTGAATAGTACATTTGTTGTACTTGTTACTAGATAGAATGGGTTCAATTGGAGCCTATCTTCTTGAGGCTAGTGAAAGGCTAAATTCTAATTATTATTCAACTTGGAAAGTAAGAATGGAGTCTCTACTTGTGCTCCAAGATATGTATGATCTTGTCATAGGAGAGGAAGAATAAGCTCAAGGAGGGCAAGATCTAGTGAGGTACAAAAGGAGAGCTAGACTAGCATTACATTGCCTAAAGATGAATGTTAGTAATGAACTTCTAAAGAAAGCGGCATCTTGTACCTCGACCAAGGAGGCATGAGACTACCTTAAAGGGATTTATGAATCCAAAAATACCTCTAGAGTGCTATGATTAGAAATAAAGTTCTTCAAAGCATTAGAGGGAGTGATGAGAGTGCTCAAGAGTATGTCTTGAGAATAAAATCTCTCAACAAAGAACTTTCCATCATTAGTGAGGGTATTCATGATGATGAACTTGTTCAAATCATTTTGAATGGTCTTGGAGATGAGTTCTCCAATCTTGTACAAAGCTTTGCTATTCAAGATACACTACCTTCCATTGACAAGCTCCATAGTGTGCTTGTGGCCGAGGAGAGTAGGATCCTTCATGTCAAGCGAAGGATTGGATCCTTGAAGTTGCATGATGGTGATGAGAAGGCCAACTTCTCAAGCAAAGGAAAGACAAAGTCAAAGAAGAAGATCCAACAAAAGGAGACCAAAAGTGATGATCAATCATCAAGCTCCAAAGGTGGAAAGAAGAACAAAGCCAAACTCAAGTGCTTCTTTTGTCGAAAAAAAGGGGCACTTTACAGCCGAGTGTTACAAGAAAAAGAATGCACAAGGAGAGAGCAAACAAGGCAACCTCACTCTTGACGAAGATGAGGATAAAGTGGATTCATCCTTAATGGCTTCTACATCAACATCCAAGAGCTACTCCAATGACACATGGTGGATTGATAGTGGGGCTAGTTCCCACATGACATTCCAAAAGGATTTTTTCTCAACTCTTGTACCTTTTGTAGGTTGTAAAAAGTCTATTCTAATAGCAAGTGATCAAGAATGTAGAATAGATGGAGTGGGAACTATTCCCTTAAGTCTTAGATCCTCTAAAAGAGTAGATCTTGATAATGTACTCTATGTTTCTACACTCACTAAGAATTTGTTAAGTGTAGGACAATTGATGGATGATGGCTTAGATGTCCATTTTAAGAAGGTGTTTGCTCCATAATGATGAATAATACTTGCATTGTAAAGGGATTCAAGCATTTTTAAGCTAGATGCTAATGTTTTTCTTGGAAGTGTGAACATGGTGAAGGAGGAGCTCAATCAAGTGGAGCTTTGGCATAAGAGGTTGGGCCACCCCAACTTCAAATCTATGGAGATGCTATGCACCAAGGATCTTGCTCTCGGCCTTCCAAAGACACTCTCAAAGTGTGGAAAAAGTTGTGAAGCTTGTAGCCTCTCAAAGGCACACAAGCTACCTTTTGATATCTCTTCCACTAGATCTACAAAAGCATTAGATCTTATTCATAGTGATGTGCACTCTTTTTCTCAAGAATCTAATGGAGGTGCATCTAGGTATGTATCTTTTATTGATAATTACTCTAGATACACTTGGATTGAACTTTTGGATTCCAAAAGTTAAGTGTTTGAAGCCTTTGTTAAGTTCAAAACTCTAGTTGAAAATCAACTTGATGCTAGAATTAAAGTATTGAGGAGTGATAATGGTGGAGAGTATATCTCCACCAAGATGATAGAGTTTTGTAAATCCAATGGCATTAAGAGAGAACTTACATGTACTTATAGTCCTTAACAAAATGGTATAGCCAAGAGGATAAATAGAACACTTTGTGAGTGTGCTAAGGCTTTGAGGTTAGATGCATCTCTACCTAAGTCCTTTGGGGAGAGGCTATTATTTGTGCAACTTATTTGTGTAATAGATTGCCATGTAGGCCCATTGGAGGCATAACATCTTATGAGGCTCTATTTTGTAAGAAGCCGAATCTTAAAGATCTAAGAATTTTCAGATCTACTTGCTATGTTTTTCAAGCATTAGATACAAGAAAAAAGGATGATCCTACTTTTATAAAGGGGATCTTTGTTGGTTATGCTGAAAATAGCAAAGGATATAGAATCTATAATCCAATCACTAAAAAGATTTTAGTGAGTAGAGATGTTACTTTTGATGAAGGTAACTACTACAAGTTGAATGAGAAAGCTTCTAATCCATCTTATGTCAAGGATCTTGTAAGGTTTGAGGAGGAGCCTACATGTGATCAAGATCTTGAAGATCCATCTCAAGATCCGAGGACTCCAAGGAGATCTACAAGAAGGAAGGCCGCGCCCTCAAGGCTCACCTATGTTGACAAAGGTGAACAAAGGGAAGACCTACATTCACTTACCTCTTACACTTTTCTAACTTCTATGTTTGATGAGCCAAGTTGCTTTGAAGAAGATATGGAGTCACAAGAATGGAGGGACCATGCAAAAGGAGTATGATGCTCTTATGGAGAATCATACATGGAAGCTTGTGGATCTTCCTCATGGAAGAAAACCACTTGAGTGCAAATGGATCTATAGATTGAAGTACAATCAAGATGGGAGCATCAACAAACACAAGGCAAAGCTAGTGGCAAAGGAGTTCTTGCAAACCAAGGGAGTAGATTTTGATGAAACTTTTGCTCCTGTTGCTAAGCTAGTTTCTATAAGTTCTCTCACAAGTGGATGTCTCGCTTACTAGCGGACCTATGGATCACTATGGATCCTGCTCACAGAACTTGTCTCGCACGCAGGCGGACTTCTTGTCTGTATTTTGTCTTGATTGCTTACTAGCATCAAACTGCTTCATACATCTGTGTGTATGTTCTGTATTTGTTTGTGTGTCAAGTATCATCCAATAAGTACATAGTCGCTTTGTGTAACCTTTCAGATTAGAGTGATTAAGCATCTACAACTAATCAAGAAATTACAAGAGTGGCAGATTAGCCACGACCTAGAGTGTATCTGTTGACGTCATGCCATCAGATCAAACATCTGTACTTCTGGGTACTTGTATGATCTTGCTGGTACTCTTTGGAGCATGAGGGCAGAAAAAGTTTCGCGACGTTTTTCGTGTCACGTCGTTGGTTTCATTTCCGTCGTCTGACTTTCTCGTGTTGGACCGAAAAAAATTCTCGTTCGTGAATCTTTCATGTCCGTGTCTTCCCGTCAGGTGTTCGTGGAACTTTTGTGCTTCGTGTCTCTTGACTTTCGTGTTTGCGAACATCTTCGTCAGGAAGAGGGCTGAAAGCTAGCAAGGCTTTGTAAACAAATGTTTTGTTTCTTTAGCAAGGAGGACTTAGCATTCATTTGAAACATTGACATGCTTGTGTTTTGGTTTTAATTCAAATGGCATATGTAAATGTGGTTTTTTTTAATGCCTTGATTTTTGTGAGTGCGACATGTGGGATTTAAAAATATAGTGCCTATTTTTCTAGGGTTTTGAGTCACCTATTGCTTTTTATTATTTTTATTTTTATTCAATTTATGTTATTAAAATATTTTCCTTCCAAAGTTGGGGCTGCTTCAATATTGAGAGAGTGACACCTCCATTCAGAACAAAAAAGGAGAGGTTGACACTTGGATTCGGATTTGTTCTGATGCTGATTCCGGATTTGCGTATTCCATTTTCTCGTGACTTGCCATTATGAAGGTGGCCGTTGTCAGTGCATGCATGGTTTTTTGGAAGGGTTTTTGGTTTGGTTTTTTGGAAGGGTTTTTGGTTTTTTAAGGATCTTTTGACAATCGCCTGGTTCTGCTCTTGTTCTTCGAAATCAGAAAGCTGCAGAGGTACAATAGCGAAATGCTTCCAACATAAAAAGCTGAAGCGCTTCATCAAACATACATTAAATCCTCCTTGCGGCATCGTCCTTTATGCAGATTTATAGGCGGACAACAGAATTCCTTGAAATTATTGAAATTTATTCTCATGCACGAGGTCCACTAGCCTCTGGACCCTCGCCCCGGAAATACTTGCATCTTCTTTTCAGCAAGACCGTTACTCGCTCATGGATCCAGCATAATATCACAAAACAGTGCAAGATATGATGCTCAACTTATAGAATACCATTACCACTCTTCCTACTAACGCCGTCCCATGTTTCTGTTGATACATTTGATACTTGGAAAGCTCAGTGTGTAGGAGATCTAAATAACAAACTTCATAGATTTACATAATGAGTGTCAATTATTAATCCATAGCTTCAACTGCGGTCTAAAAGTCTCTTTTTATGTTTATATCATCAGAAAAGAATCCTTCGAGCGCATAGCAAAACTTTCTGATGCTTTCATTCCTGTACAGAATAGACATGATTTTTTCAATGACATTGAAGACTTATATGAAGCTAGGCAGTAGCAACTGTGCCTGCTGTCGAACTCTGCTTTGGTGATTGGACTACTTTCCCTGTCTTCAGGGCTACCGATGAGCACTTTTCCATGTGTTCTAAACGATCATCGACCACAATTTGCTGGTGACGACACTCCACACTGCAAAAAGCTTTGTCGCCTCTGCAAATCAAAACCAATCTTTAGAAACAGTGCAGTGAAAACACATCTGTCAACCTCTCCATCGGCATGCGGGTAACCTTCAATGTTATTTCTAGGGATATTGCTCCCAAGGTGTAGAGGATCTCTGTGAGACGATTGGTTTGTTACGCTGTTGCAATTGGTATTGTGGAACAGGTTGACGCAATGGTGACTGCGCAATAGGGATAGGATGACTTTGTTTTAAGGTAGTTCCAAATGCAAAAGATTGCTTCTGGTGCGATTCAAACGACCATCCCACGCGCCATGGAACAACACTTCGCAACAAGCTCCACTAGTTGCACTCATGAATAACCTGCCGCATTTTAGAAGGAGCAACCTGTTAGTAAGGGCCCAGTTTCTAACTAAGTTGATTACTTCATGAACTCGCAATTCGCAATGCAAACTGAGCAAGAGCTTTTGTCCATTTGTGCTTCATGATTCTGAAGGCATATAAAAGCAAACCATGGTGGATTGAAGCCCAATATTGACCAGCGTACAAACCTGAGGTTTGGATGTTTCTTAGCAATGGCAAGTCTGTACCTGTCAGTACAAGTTGAAGAAACAAGAATCTGCTGGTGAAGAGGCCGCAGGATGTGGATACTGATCTGAACCATAAGTTCTTGAAGATGCCACAAAGTAGAACAACAACCATATGTTGTTCTAAAATTCAGTACACCAAGATGCATAGAATATAAGACATACAAGAAGGAAATATATAAAGATCTAGAAATTCAAGACCTCCCTAAATTAGAGGCCTGAAGCACATTAGATAAATTGTAGATGCTTGATCATGGTGCGGGTGTCAAAAGTAACATTAACTTATTTGTTTATACAATTTACCATATATGTAGATTTGATTGTATATGAGATGTCTAACTAGTTACTGATCAAAACAACACGTCAATACATATACATCTCGTATTTACATTGCCTTTTACTATTATGCTATATATGTAAACGCATTTCTCATCTCCATCATTCATGAATATGTTAGTTACACAACAATTATCTCTCTCTCTCTCTCTCTCTCTCTCTCTCCATTTGCTTTCTACGATTCCTTGCAAGGACATATTAAGTAGTGAATAGACTTGTACAAGTTAATAAAGTGCAACTCTTGTCACAATGTATCAATAAGCATCATATCCTATTTGAGTAGGGGACGCACAATGCGTGCCAACAACATACATAATCATGCGAAACAACACTTTTCTCCTAAAAAAAACTCCAAAGATGACCTACAATTTACTTCAATTGTGGAATAGTAACAACTATTTATGGCACACAATTAGATCCTGTTTGGACAACATAGAAAACCCCAAAAATTTATCTGGAAGTACGTATGCTTATTGGTCAGATCATTCACCAATATACTACATGTGTGAATAAAAAAAACCATGAAAAAAACTTTACCAACGTACAATTTATTGCATGTTGCAAAGGCAGGGCCTAGTGGCTTGCCACAATGCGCTTGTTTAAACTTCCTCTCAAATTTATAGATATTATCATCAATATTCTTGATACGTTTTTTCATATTATTGTAATTTCATCACACTTTTTCCTTCCTTCACAAACTTCATGGACCTACCTAAACATAAAGTATTGCTTTAGTCTTGCCTTTAGGCAAGGCCAAAAAAGAGATTTGCTTATGGGGCCAAATGCAAAGCCCAATGGGCACATCAATGGATAATGGACATTAGCCCTAATTTAAGGGTTTTGCAAAACCCTTAACATGGACCTAAAACCCTAAAAAGGGACATACATGGCTTCACCAACCCTTCACAAAATGGATCTAATTTCAAGGGTTTTGCAAAACCCTTAAACATGGACCTAAAACCCTAAAAAGCGCATACGTGGCTTCACCACCCTTCACAAATGGCCCTTCCAGAGCTCATTTGCTCTTTCTCCATCTTTCTCGTTCTCTTTCTCTGTCTGCCTCCTCCTACCAGCTATGGCGACGACGCAGGAGCAGGAACAGCAGAAGCAGCAGCTAGTGCCCGCGGGAATGTTCAAGGCAGCAGGAGGACCCATACAACAGGTGCAAGAGAGTTTGAGGCGGTTTGATGCAGACCTGAAGCAATGGATGCGACAGCAATCCATGCCTGTGGAGGTGGCGCTGGTCACAGCCACCAGTGCGTTGCAAGGGGGCGTCATTGGAGCGCTCATGGGCACCTTCACAGCGGATGTGGCTGCTTCTTTGCCGCAACAGGCTCAGGGCCTGAATCCCCAGGCTGCTGCCTCTCTCCAGAAGGCCCAGGTCTGGTTACAATATTCATTTTTCCATTACAAACCACGGTTTTACAGCTTAATTGTAGGGTTTATATATGCTTAGGAAAAGAAAGCAACATACTAATTGGCTATATCCACCTTATTCCGCCATTTTTATTCTTCTGTTTCTTCAGTAATAGTTAGAAGTTTAGGTGTTTATTTATTTGGGAGTGGATTTTCGAGTGACCTTTCCACTAGGTACAGTGGCTGTAGATTGATGTCGTGGCTGTTAGGCTGAGCTGTTAATGTGCGGACATTGAGTCTAATGAAAAGGTCACTGGTCACTAGAAAATCTTTCCCAAGTGTGTAGGGTAGACCAGATCCCTTTTGGCTAAAATATTATTTTTACGGCCTTTTTATGAAGTATAATCTGCTATAGGAATTTCTTTATGGATGTGAATATTTTTTATATGTCAGCTAAAATGGTGAAGTTGCTTTCAAAACCATAATCTGCCCTTGGATATTCAAATGGGAAGCATTGAAATTCATGAAAAAAAGAGAGGCAGCAGGCGAAATCCATACATATTCAGTAGAACAGGCAGCCTAGTCGCTGCCTTGCAGAAGCTCGCGTGCAATTTGCTATTCAAAAGCTCTGCTGAATTTATTTTTCTCATAGGATGACTACTAAACTAGTGAGCAAAACCTCATAAAGGTGCTGAAAAAGAAAAAATTCAACCATGAATCCAATTTCCTTCAGTTTTAGTTGTTTAATTTTTACAATTACATAAGTTCTAGAAAGGATGGCAAGAAAATTGGCATTCCAAAACTTTTCCTTGTATGTACATCGTGTACCAAGCATGGGTGCTTCTTCTTCAATGCTAATTTTGTTTCTTAGCCGCTTCTTTTCTATGTATACAAGTCATTAGCATATATGTTCTTTGGCATTTATGTCCATGGATTGTATGATTGGTTCGTCTCAGATAGTTTAGGTACCAGGGCTATCTTTGAGTTAAGGATTGTAGATGAGATATTGCATTAAAACCCTCGCATTTCAACAATTCTCTAGATACCAAACTTGAAATTGGTAGTCATAGATGACTCTGGTTTGAGAAGGCATTAACCTGGTGGGTTTAGGCTTTTCCTAGATTGCTCCTTTGCAATCGGGACGAATCGGCCGATTCGAATCGGCATGTAAGTATGGTTGCAATCGGAATCTTTGCACCACAAAGGTAAAACCTTTGCTAGGGCAGGAACACCCAGTTATTAGAAAACCAACATAACTAATAGAACTCAATGTTGATCACAAACAAAAAAAGCTATTGCAAACGATGTGAAAAGTAAACATATAAGTGCCTAAGGGAGAAAACAAGTAGAGACAAAAAAATGAAGATTTTTTAGAGAGACATCATATCTAGAGAGAAAGCACCTAGAGAGAAATTAGCACAAGTAGAGCAAATTTTTGCCTTGGCAATTACTCAGGAAAGTGCTCTCTACCAAGTTATTGAAAGTTCCACATTTATGGCATCTCATAAACGACATTATTTTATAGTGACCTTCTAACAATTTCAGGATCTTTGCTTACAAGTATGACATAGAATCAAAAGCCTTTAAATATAGTAACTCTTTACCTAACAAGAAATGTAGAATCTATATGCCAACATGCGCTCTTGCTTAAGTCTTCTCAAAAGATTCCCCTAAAGGCCTTGTATGTATCAAACCAATGGCATCAAAATAGATGATGCTGAATGGATTTGATCATCATTCTACAAATTGGGGACATCGAATTGTTTTTGTTGATTGCTTGTGGATAGACAGTTCCGTAGTCAAGAATCTATGACCAAACCATTTAAGCTTTCTCACTTTACAACTAGTTACGTTCTTAAATGTACTTGTCCAAACCTCCATGTTTTTTTCATTCTTGGGCTACTTGCTTGAGCCAATAAGAGTTCCATCATTGGACTTGGCCACTTGCTAATAGAACTTTCTCATCAACATTATTGATGTGTGAGAAAACACGAGCTCTTTCATATCTTACTTCTTGTCAACAACTTCTCGTTTGCCTTACAAGCCATTGAACTAAGGTGTTGTAGTTTCAAAACTAGTTGGGTAAATATTTTGAAGTCTCTATCTCATTAATTTGGTTTGTAAGCTGTCGAAATTGGGGGACTCAATATTGCATATAAGCGACAAGTACATATTACAAGTTGCTTCAAATGCTTTTGACAGATTCTTGTTCAATTTCCCTTCAAGACCTATAGGAGCTTATTTTGGCCATCCTTTATGTAGCATAAAATGCGGCTAATATTGTTGTTGGCTCCTTTCATGTGAAAAGAGGAGTTTTTTAGCCACAATATGTAAATTATATACTTAATTGCAAACCTTGAAAACTCAAGTGTTGTTGTACTCGAGTAATGTGAAACTCGATGGTTCGATTGTTTTGTTGTAAGATGTGGCAAGAGTTTTATTTGGTCACTTGATAGTAAACCTTGAGTGACGGACTTGTTAGCTTTGGAGAAAGTATTCAATTAGTAGCTTGCATTGGTCTTGTTCATGAAAGCAAGACTCACGAACTTCTAAGAAGGAGAATGTGTAAGCTCGATAGTTTGAGCCTCTCAAGTATGATAGGACTTGCTACCTAAATTATTTCAATAGAGTTAGATGTGAATTGCAATGAATACTATTTCACGGTGCATTACCTTGTAGACATCTTTTGTATTGGTCTGTGAATACACCCATGCTTTTATTTTTGTGTCTAGCAATCCACATGTTTGTCCTTGATAAAATTGTCGTGCATGAAGTTTTTTTTTTTGAATTGTTACATCTAGTATGAAGAAGCAAAACTACCAATTATTGGATAAAGTGGGAAAGTTTTGAAAAAGAACCATTGTATGTAGTGGATTTTCATTTGAACGCATAATCATGACATTTGCTTCTTTAACATAATTTAGATATCTTTGGGAATCCCTATCGAGAACACTTTCAATTGTTGATCATCGGTGTTGAAACAGTAAGTAGATTTTCCCTGCATCTTTTTGTGTAACAATTGTCACTTGAGACTAATTGCAACATGTGAGGCATTCAATTTTGCCTCAAGGGATAGTTGAGCAAGCGAACTTTTGTCCTAATTTATCAAATGACTTGTATGTAGTGTTAATACTGTGATTGTATTTCATACAGGCTATGCTATATACATTGTTTTGAACTATTGAGCATTCATTGCAGGCTTTTGCTGGAGGCCCACTTCTGCAAGCACGAAACTTTGCTGTTATGACAGGTGTCAATGCAGGATTGACTTGTGCCATGAAAAGGTTACGAGGTGGAGTAGAGGATACACAAACAAGGTTCGTGTTGGTCATTTCTATTTTAAAATTGAACACACACACAAGGTAATGCTCGTCTCAATAAAGTGGGTAACCAATCAATTTTTGTCATTTTGGGTAGTGAATATAAAGGTTTTACTACCTCTTAACAACATGATTACTACCTCTTGAAATATTGCTACTATTTAATTGCAAGGACTCTGGTCAGTTGTAACTTGTCTTCACTTTTTTTTGTGTTTGTTTCAATCATCAATGAGTTTAACTTTTTCCTCTTTGGGCAATGATAGAAACTTAGGATGTTGATTCTTGTGTACAGATAAAAAGGAGATGAGCATATGTATTTATATCTCAAAGTACAAAATACTATTTGTACATATTTAAACTTTTGATGTTTATTTTACTTTATTTATTTATATATTTTTTGAATTCGTTGGAAATATGTATATATACCTAAGGAAGCGGATGGTGGACACGTGTCCGCGTCCGCGTCCCGACGCGTCCACCATTTTTCAATTTTTTTTTAAAAATAAATAAATAAAAAATACAGGCCCCATCCCTAGAATGAAATAAAAACATTTTTCCTCCCCCTACCCCCCCCGGAATTAATTATTAGAGAGTGTCAGGCACATACCTACCCCCTCATGTTAAAAAAAACGAAAAAGGTACCTAAAAAAATTTGCAACAAACCTAACCACTGCCCATGCCTCCCACGACTGAGATACCACATAATCGGGCCTGAAAGAGCAAACAATATGTAATTTTGACCGGAAAACTCTCTCTTGTGCTCTCGCTATCTCTCTCTCTCTAGCCAGAAGAGCAAGCATCTATGTCAGGCATATATCCGTGATATGCTTTCTTGCTTTCACGTGTGAACTAGTTTCCAGACGAGAACAAACTTTTGTGCGAGCTTTATCGTCGGATGATTCATCTCCACTTGAGATATTAAAGTGTTCTTGACTTTCAGAAATCCAATCTGTATCGTCCTCAAATGTTTACACTGCAAAGGAGCTTGTATCTAAACTTTACCGATCAAGTCAATTTCACTACTAAGACTAGCCGCAT